>CM040121.1:36085217-36560416 GCA_022559845.1 Amorphophallus konjac | reverse complement strand
TCGCTGTTGGTCTTTGGTTGCCCCATGGACGACTGGACTCCACAGGTGATCTTGCTCCTGAAGTATGTAAATCGGAGGAAATTTCTAGGCCAGGAGGCCGCTGACCAGTTGGCGGCCGTAACACTGGAGCGGGCTGAATGCCGGACAACTCTCATTTCCCTGAAAGGGACTGCGGCGAGGATGAGGGACGACGCCGATGCCTCTTCGCAGTGCCGAAGCTTCCTTACGGCCCGCATAGCGGAATTACATGCCGAACTTTCAAGGGCAGAGGCTGAGCTTCAGGAGGTAGCACACCTGGAGATCCAGAGGGTGGAGGAGGCAGAGATGGCCGAGGGACAGGCTGCTTCCCTCGAAGAGAGACTATCCCAGCTGGAGGCCACTGAGTTCAAGCTGCAAGAACTGACCCATCATCCTTCCCTGGGTATTCCGACGCTGGAGGACATCTTCCGACGCCCTCTACCGTAGTCCTTTTCTATTTGCCCCCTTTTTGATGAACTTCATGTATTCCGGGGAATGCCCCGCGTAACATGTATCTTCTTATTTCAGAGGAATGAAAAGTCTCCGTCTCGCTGTTTGAAAGAAGACTCCATCCTGTCGTTATTCTTTTCCTTTCCATTTCCATTCGCCGGTCAATTCTAGTCCGAGTGTGTGAGTCACTAGGGCAGGAGAGCGCTCACGCCTTTAGCAAAGGGGTGAGGTGTTCGCTCCACCGCGCCGTGACTATTCTCGGGACTAATCAATGACCTATGCAAGTCGAGAGTCCGAAGGACCCCAAAAGGGTATATGGGCGACGAAGACCGCAACAGATATCGAACGACCTTATCGATGGTGACAAGGGTTGAAAAGGGGTAGATGGTCTTGCCGATGATGACAAAAACCAGAAAGGGGTAGCGACCGATCTTGCCGATGATGATAAGGGTCGAAAAGGGTAGACGGTCTTGCTGATGGTGGCAAGAACCGGATAGGGGTAGCGACCGATCTTGCCGATGGTGACAAGGGTCGAAAAAGGGTAGACAGTCTTGTCGATGGTGACAAGACCCGGATAGGGGTAGCGACCGATCTTGCCGATGGTGACAAGGGTCGAAAAAGGGTAGACGGTCTTGCCGATGGTGACAACAACCGGATAGGGGTAGCGACCGACCTTGCCGATGGTGACAAGGGTCGAAAAAGGGTAGACGGTCTTGCCGATGGTGACAAGAACCGGATAGGGGTAGCGACCGATCTTGCCGATGATGACAAGGGTCGAAAAAGGGTAGGCGGTCTTGCCGATGGTGACAAGAACCGGATAGGGGTAGCGACCGATCTTGCCGATGGTGATAAGAGTCAAAAAAAAGGGTAGACGGTCTTGCCGATTGTGATAAGAACCGGATAGGGGTAGCGACCGATCTTGCCGATGGTGACAAGGGTCGAAAAAGGGTAGACGGTCTTGCCGATGGTGACAAGAACCGGATAGGGGTAGTGACTGATCTTGCCGATGATGACAAGGGTCGAAAAAGGGTAGACGGTCTTGTCGATGGTGACAAGAACCGGATAGGGGTAGCGACCGATCTTGCCGTTGGTGACAAGGGTCGAAAAAAAGGGTAGACGGTCTTGCCGATGGTGATAAGAACCGGATAGGGGTAGTGACCGATCTTGCCGATGGTGACAAGGGTCAAAAAAAGGGGTATACAGTCTTGCCGATGGTGATGAAAACCATATAGGGGTAGCGACCGATCTTGCCGATGGTGACAAGGGTCGAAAAGGGTTAGACAATAGATTCATGTAGGTGGGATATCGGATGAAGGCTCCGCCTCGACGCTGTGAAGGGTCTTCAGGACGGAGGATGGATCATCACTATTCATCATTGATTTACTCTTTCCTTTTTTTTATTCACATTACTGACCTAAGCGCCCTTTCGAGTTTTTGCCGAAGCCAGCCCCCTCTTACTTTTGCCCACGCGCCCTCTCTGGTTTTCACGTGGCGGGGTACCCGATTTTGCCTGTAGCGCCCTTTCGGGTTTTCGCCACAGCTGGGTTATAGCCTTTTTTGCACTTATCCTAATATAAGAGCAAGTCTGGCGGGGTATCTCTATTTTTAACCCCATTTTTATTTTCTTTTCTACTTTTTCTTTTGATTTCGAATTCGGAGTACAGAAGAACTGGACAGCTAGGATGCTGACCGTCCTTGTCGATGATGACAAGGATCGATCTTGGATTTATTTCATCGACACTGGTTAAATGTCGAAGCAAAGGACATGGTTTATTAACAAGGATGTAGGATCCGAGTTAAGAGTAGAGGTCGACCGATCTCGCCGAAGATAACGAGGGTCGAACACGGGTTTATTAATCAGCATAGGTTATATGCTGAAACAAAGGTAGGTTTACTAACAGGGACGGAAAGTCCAAGTTAAGGGGTAGAGATCGATCGATCTCGCCGATGATGACGAGGGTCGAACACAGGTTTATTCATCAGCATAGGGTATATGCCGAAGCGAAGGTAGGGTTATTAACAGGGATGTAAGGTCCAAGTTAAGGGTAGAGATCGACCGATCTCGCCGATGATGACGAGGGTCAAACATGGGTTTGTTCCAAGGATTTTTGGGGCTTTGATGATTGTCCCTTATGGAGTTTCATTGAGTGGAGAATAGAAGGGGAATTTGAAAATTATCACTTTACTGACCTAAGCGCCCTTTTGGGTTTTCGCCAAAGCCAGCCCCCTCTTGCTTTTGCCCACGCGCCCTCTCGGGTTTTCACGTGGCGGGGTACCCGATTTTGCCTATAGCGCCCTTTCGGGTTTTCGCCACAGCTGGGTTATAGCCATTTTTTGCACTCGTCCTAATATAGGAGCAAGTTTGGCGGGGTATCTCTATTTTTAACCCCATTTTTATTTTCTTTTCTTCTTTATTTCTATGAAGGGTGGCAGGTCGAAGCGTGATATCCGACCCGTGGTTGACAGTAGACGGCTGTTGGCTGGAGCACCAGGCCTTGTGCCGAACAGAGCGGTATATTCGTTAGCAAGGGTTGAATGCTAACGCAAAGGAATGATCTTTCGTCGATTCGGACGTAAGGCCCGCAACGGCCATATGGTGTATTCTTTTGAGAGCTCGGCCATGGCGGAGTGCCACTAGACCAAGGAAAGGTAGCTCGATCAGGGCGGAATGCCACTGGACCAAGACAAGGGTAGTTTGATCAGGGCGGGGTGCCATTGGACCAAGGAGAGGTAGCTCGATCTGGGTGGAGTGCCACTGGACCAAGGTATGGGTAGCTTGATCAGGGCAGAATGCCACTGGATTAAGGAAAGGTAGCTCGGCTAGGGCGGAATGCCACTAAACCAAGATAAGGGTAGCTCGATCAGGGCGGAGTGCTACTGGACCAAGATAAGGGTAGCTTGGCTAGGACAGAATGCCACTGGACCAAGGTATGGGTAGCTTGATCAGGGCGGAATGCCACTGGATCAAGGAAAGGTAGCTCGGCTAGGGCGGAATGCCACTAAACCAAGATAAGGGTAGCTCGATCAGGGTGAAATGCCACTGGACCAAGATAAGGGTAGCTCGGCTATGGCGGAATGCCACTAAACCAAGATAAGGGTGGCTCGATCAGGACGAAATGCCACTAGACCAATATAAGGGTAGCTCGGCTAGGGCGGAATGCCACTAGACCAATGATAAGGGTAGCTCGGCTAGGGCGGAATACCACTAGACCAAGATAAGGGTAGCTCGGCTAGGGCGGAATGCCACTAGACCAAGATAAGGGTAGCTCGATCAGGGCGGAATGCCACTGGACCAAGATAAGGGTAGCTTGATCAGGGTGGGGTGCCATTGGACCAAGGAGAGGTAGCTCGATCATGGTGGAGTGCCACTGGACCAAGGTATGGGTAGCTTGATCAGGGCGGAATGCCATTGGACCAAGGAGAGGTAGCTCGATCATTGCGGAGTGCCACTAGACCAAGGTATGGGTAGCTTGATCAGGGCGGAATGCCACTGGATCAAGGAGAGGTAGCTCAATCAGGGCGGAGTGCCACTAGACCAAGGTATGGGTAGCTTGATCAGGGCATAATGCCACTGGATCAAGGAAAGGTAGCTCGGCTAGGGCGGAATGCCACTAGACCAAGATAAGGGTAGCCCGATCAGGGCAGAGTTCTACTGGACCAAGGTATGGGTAGCTTGATCAGGGCAGAATGCCACTGGATCAAGGAAAGGTAGCTCGGCTAGGGCGGAATGCCACTAGACCAAGATAAGGGTAGCTCGATCAGGGTAGAGTGCTACTAGACAAAGGTAAGGGTAGCTCGATCAGGGCGGAGTGCCACTGGACCAAGATAAGGGTAGCTCGGCTAGAGCGGAATGCCACTAGACCAAGATAAGGGTAGCTCGACCAGGGTGGAATGCCACTAGACCAAGATAAGGGTAGCTCGATCCGGGCGGGGTGCCATTGGACCAGGGAGAGGTAGCTCGATCAAGGCGGAGTGCCACTGGACCAAGGTATGGGTAGCTTGATCAGGGTGGAATGCCACTGGATCAAGGAGAGGTAGCTTGATCAAGGTGGAGTGCCACTAGACCAAGGTATGGGTAGCTTGATCAGGGCAGAATGCCACTGGATCAAGGAAAGGTAGCTCGGCTAGGGCGGAATGCCACTAGACCAAGATATGGGTATTCCGACCGATCACTCGGGGAATGTCGGTTGCGCCGCATGATACAGCTTTATATGCTTTCGTTGAGGGGAGAGAACTGGATGACTCCTTTGTGGTCTACCAGGACGTAGGCACCCCCTTCATATACTCGGCGGACGATATATGGTCCGACCCAGTTTTTGACCAACTTCCCTTTGGGGTTGGAGGCCATCACTTCTCTTCTTTTGACCATCACCAGGTCTCCTTTCTTGAATTCTCGACCCTTGACCAGCTTGTCAAAAGCACGGGCCATGCGAGCTTGGTAGAGTTGGATGTTTTGCTGTGCCCGGAGGCGTTTTCCTTCGAGCTCAGCGAGCTCTTCTAATCTTCTCTCTGCATTGGTTTGTTCACCGCTGACTAGTCCATGCTGGATGGCGACTCGCAGCGAAGGAACTTCCAGTTCAATCGGCACCACAGCCTCTGACCCATAGACGAGGGAGAAAGGTGAACAGCCTGTTGGGGTTTTGTAGACAGTACGATAGGCCCAGAGTGCTTCGTACATCCTTTCTTCCCAATCTTTTTTATTAGACTTGACAGTCTTCGCCAGCAATGTGCATAGTGTCTTGTTGAAGGCTTCTGCAAGTCCATTGGCTTGAGGGTTGTAGGGGGATGATGTCCTCCAGTCAATCTTGTATTTGTCGGCCAGCCGATAAACCTTCTGGTTCCTAAAATGGCTGCCATTATCAGAGATGATTCGGCTGGGGATCCCGAACCGGAATATTACGTTCTGCCGAAGAATCTTGCAACTAGTTCTCCCGTTACATCTCTTAGTGCTACCGCCTCTGCCCATCTGGAGAAGTAGTCTGTAGCTGCTAAGATATATTTGCACCCTGAGGAAGATGCTGGTAGCGGTCCTACCACGTCCGTGCCCCACTGAGCAAACGGCCAGCTTGGTAGGGTCGGATGTAATGGCACTGGAGGTCTCCTTGCCACGTTAGCGTGTTCTTGACACTTCTGACAAGCTTTGGCAAACTTGCAGCAATCATCAAATATAGTGGGCCAATAGTAGCCCAATTTCTTTATCTCAATTTTCATCTTTGGGCCAGCCTGGTGTGCTCCAGCTGATCCCGCATGGACCTCTTGCATCACCTATCCCGCCTCTGTTGAAGACAAGCAACGAAGTAGGACTTTCCTTCGGGCATCTGCCATTATTCGGAACAGGGTTCCGCTTCTCATCTCGTAAGAGTCCTTGACCCTCAGGAGCTTCATTCTTTGTTCTTTTTCTTTTGGAAGCTGCTGGTGTTGGAACCACCGCAGGAGATGTTCTCGCCAATCGGGCTGCTGAACCCTTTCGACGACTGACACCTCGATTTCTTGTTCGTCGGCTAAGACTTCTGTTACGCTGGGGACTTGCCGACGGTTGATCACCGTTATATTCAGGCTTGTGTCTGGCGGGACCGCCAATGAACTGGCCAGCTTAGCGAGGGCGTCTGCCTGAGCATTCCGGCCTCGGTTGATGTGCTTAATGCTGATGAAGTAGAATCTTGACATCAGGCGGGTTGCCAGCTGGTGATAGGGGAGAAGCTCTTGCTTTCGCACATCGAACTCTCCTTCCAGTTGTTTTATAACTAGCAGGGAGTCCCCGAATGCTTCCAGCATCTGAATTCCCATGGATAGAGCAATTTGCAACCCGATTATTAGGGCTTCATATTCTGCTTCATTATTTGTGCAATGTTTGTTTATGGAGCAGGATGTGTGCACCACTTCTCCTTCTGGGATTTCAGGACTATGCCTGCTCCTACCCTGACTCTGGCCGATCCAGTGGCAGAGGTGTCAATTCTGGAAGCGCCGTCAAAATATAGCTGCCACAAGGAGGGCTGTACCTGAACGGCTTCCAGGGTTTCATCTTCAGGAAGCTCCGGCTCCAATGGGCAGTCCCCGGGTACCGGGTGCTCAGCGAAGAAGTCTGCAATAGCTTGACCCTTGACGGCCTTGCGCGGTACATAGGAGATGTCAAACTCCATAAGGATTACCGCCCATTTGCCCAGGCGACCTTTGAGTGCTGGCTGGGACATAATATATTTCAGGGGATCCTCTTTGGATACCAGGCTGATTTCATGTGACAACATATAGTGTCGGAGTTTCTTGACTGCGAAGACCAGTGCTAGACAGATCTTCTCAATGTAAGTGTATTTCTCTTCAGTTCTGACCAGTCTCCGACTGAGGTAATAGAGGGCTTGCTCTTTCCCTTCTTCATTATTCTGGGCCAGCATTGCCCCCAGAGAGTTATGTGTAGCTGCTATATACAGTATTAATGGTCGTCCTTTCACCGGTGTGCCCAGCACTGGAGGAGTCTTCAGATAGTCTTTCAGCTTGTTGAAGGCTGTCTGGCAATCTTGATCCCAATAAAAGGGGACATCTTTCATCATCAACTTGTGGAAAGGCTGGCATCGCCCTGACAAATTGGAGATGAACCGCCGGATGTAAGCCAGGCGGCCTTGTAGTGATCTCAGCTCGGAGATATTCCTTGGTGGAGGTAGCTCTTGAATTGCTTTGATTTTTATGGGGTCTATCTCGATTCCCCGATATCGGACAATGAAGCCCAAGAATTTTCCGCTCGACACTCCGAACGCACATTTCATGGGATTCATCTTCAGCTCATGCTGCCTCAGCCTCTGAAAGATGATCCGAAGGTCTTGCAGATGATCTTCTTTTCTTCTGGTTTTGACCACCAGGTCATCTATGTAGCACTCGACCTTGTGGTAGAGCAACTCATCGAAGATTTTGGTCATTGCACGCTGATAGGTTGCGCCAGCATTCTTTAGTCCGAACGGCATCCTCTTGTAATGATAAATGCCTTTAGGGGTTTGGAAAGCAGTATGGACCCGGTCATGCTCCGCGATCCAAATCTGATTGTAACCGGACGACCCGTCCATGAATGACAGGGCCTCATGGCCGGTTGTAGCATCTATCATGACTTCTGTTATCGGCACTGGGAAGTCATCTTTGGGGCAGGCTTTGTTTAGATCTCGGAAGTCGACACATATCCAGATCTGTCCATTCTTCTTTTTCACGGGGACGATATTCGCCAGCCATGTGGTGTACTGGTTTTCTTCAACAAATCCCACGTCAATGAGCTTGTCGACTTCAGTACAAATTTGAGTGATGAGTTCTGGCCTCATGCGCCGCGGTGGTTGCTTCACCGGTTCGGCCTCAGGGCTGATTGCCAGCTCACGTTGTGAGACAGTGGGGCTTAGACCCGACATTTCTTTGTAAGTCCAGGCGAAGCAATCCCGGTACTCTAATAGCAGCTGGATGTACAGCTCCCGTTCTTCTGGGGATAGTTGGGCGCTGAGGAAGGTAGGCCTAGGGTCCTCCTCATTTCCCAAGTTGACTTCTATCAGTTCATCGACTGTGGCTTGGCCTCCGTCTTCTATCTCCGGAGGTGCCGGTTGGAGGTCAACGAAATCTGGAATACCGTCTTGAGGTCGAGTACTTCGACTTCCTCGTCAGACACCACCAGAGCTTCTTGAGGTTTCCCTATTTCTTGTGCCAGCGGCTGCGCGGATGGTTTTATTAGCCAATACGCTGCCGTTGCAGCTCCCAGGGACGAGAGAGCAGCTTCAGTGTTTGTAGATAAGGTTGCAGCGCGACAGGCTGGTAGTTGTTTATTGCCGGGCTTGGACAACATCCCGGTTTTGTAGCAGAAGTTGAGGAGGTCTCACCTTCTGGAGTAGTTATACCTTCCGTGGAAGTGGCTTTTCCTTTCTTGGTAGCTGGTTCCCCTTGATTGGAGTTGACCAAGGCTTCCTTGATTGGCAGAAAGGGTGTTGAAGTCGTCATTAGTAGGACTCCGCTGGAGGGAGAAACTCTGCTTCTTCAATGTCTTCGGCTTCACTACTGCTAGCCGTATCAAATTTGGCTTGAAGGGCCGCTTCTTCAGGGTGGACCTGCTCCCAGCATCGGCAGGGGACCGAGGTCTCTATTTCTTGATTTCCGGATCGAGCCAGTTCAACATGTTCAGCTTCCACCGGGTATTCATCAAAGGTTGCCCCCAGAGGGCTATCTTCAGTAGGATAGAAGGCGGAGATAGTGTCCACCTCGTACCACCCACTGTAATAATATTCCTCCAGGGTGAAGCCCAACCCTGGATGTTGAGAGACACATCTCATTTCCTTGTCCAGATTTACGGGATACCACATCTTCTGGAAAGCTTCCTTGCGCTTTTGAGACTGATCAGGAGGAATGTGTTGCTTCTGAAACATCCTGGCCATCCGATCAGTTGTAAATGCCAGACCTTGGACAGGAACCGGCGGGTTGCTTAGATCTTCAGGGAGGCTGCAGTCTGTGTCTTCCCGAGTGGGATGCTCCTCAGCTGTATAGAACAAGCTATTGGGTCCATCTTCCTGTGTCACCTCCCAAGTCTTGAAAGGCTCGACAGTGGGGTCATCGAGGCCGAGGACTGGCTTGATGAGGCCGGTTGGGACTCCGATGTAATTGTGCTGTCGATTGACCTGCACTTCATTAGCTTCGGGGTAGAATGCTGGAGGTGCTGTTCTGCCCACGTCCCCGGATGCTTTGATATGGGAGACCACCTTTGGCTTGACATATCCGCGCGGCGGTGGTGGATACCAACTGCTGTCGGATGTGCTTCTGGATGCCCCCGCAGGGGTCCTAGCTTTAGAGGTCTTCTGGGAAGGCCTTGTATATAAGTTGGCATCTGCCAAATGACACTCAAACACCTCGAACGGGTGGGGGTCTGCAAATATCCTCTCCTCCTTCCCTTGGAGACTGTATTTGATGCATTGGTGGAGCGTGGAGGGCACCACCATGTTTTCATACAGCCATGGGCGGCCGAGCAGTGCCTTGTAAGAGGTGCGAGAGTTAATGACATGAAACTGCACCATCGTAGTGAAATCTGCCAGGGTCAGTGTGAACTCTGCCACTCCCATCGACACTTCACATTTTTGATTGAAGCCGGCAATACGCATATCCCCGACTTTCTCGAGATGCACGTTAAAGTGGTGCCTCTCATATATTCTATATGGCAGGATGTTGACCACTGCACCGGGATCAACCAGAATCCTGTTCAGCTCCTTCCATTCAGGTGCCCCTTCATATACAGCTGCCTGTTATGGCTGATGGTAGGCAGTAGCATGTCTTCTGGAGTGAATGTCATACTGGCTTCCAGTACAGCTTCAGCTATGCAAGTCTCGAAATGAGCAGGCGTTTGCAGAGCAGTAATAATCGCCTGTCGAGTCTCTCACTCAAAGAAAGGATCTCCCAGATTGTAAATCGAGCAGGGAGCTTCTTGAGTAGCTTCATTATTCGGCTCCCGGCTCAGACATTGGAGAGCTTCATCTCTTCGGCCCATCTGGGCTTGGGGAGGTTTTGATTTGCAGGCCCTGACGGACCTGCTTCATCTTCCTCAGATTTGACGCCTTTCTGGCTGGTGCCGACTTCGGGGTCTTCTTTGTTAGTTGCTGTAGGGCAAGCTCCATCTGTATTTGGCTCTTCAGCAGATTGTGCGAGCTACGGGTGAACGGTCCCGGGCGTAGGGTTAGCCTCCTGGCAAGGCTGTTTGCCCTTGGACATCTTCATAAATTCAAGAAATGAAGGGACCCCCTTGCCCCCACTCTTGTTGTATAGGCCTGACGGAGGAGGGATTTGGACTCCCTTGACCTCCGGCGGAGGTGTCCTGTAGGGTTGCTCCCCTCTGAACATGATATTGTGGTTGGGTGGCGGCTGGAGCCCCCATTTTCGGCCTGACAGGGTGGCATGTGCAGCAGTTGCGGCCTCGGTCTTGCCTCCCCCGGCATGGGGTGTGAAGCAAATTTCCTCTTCTTCCTCCTCTCCGGGTAGGTTGAAGAGCGCTGATAGTGTATTACAGGAGACAACCTGTGTTTTATTGGCCCCAGCGGCCTCTCTTCTCTTCTTCTGCTTCATCTTCTTTTTTGCTTCTGCGGGTGGGTGCCCCCAGAATAAACTACCCTCTCTGTCGAGTGCCTCTTCAGCTTCCTCCTTTTGTTCAAGTGAGAGCTGCTCTAATTCTTGCCACGGGACGTGGTCCCGCACCAGTAGAGGTTTCAATTCGGGCTGCACATATTCATCTAGCCCTTCAATGAGGTTTTGCAGTCGAAGGATTCTAGGATTGGTTTCCTTAATCACTGGCAGCGGAGTTTGTCTCCTCGATTATGTGTATGTATCCTGATAGCTGTAGGTGGAGTGACCCATACGGGTGCTACCACTGACGGAGTAGGCCGGGGTGTAACACCACGGATATGTGCCCCCTCTTTCGAGCGGGGTGCCCTCTTCTTCTTGTGTTTCACAGGGATCTGCTGCCACCCCTGTTGTTCTTTCGCGGGCTCCAAGAAATGAGCTTCGTATGTGCTCTGCGTGCTTGCTTCAGAGATCTCCTCGGGCAATGCCTGGTAGAGGGAGATCATGTTGACCGCTGCCCTCCTCCGAGGGGCTTCATGTGGCTGAGGAGGGTCCACTTTGTACTCTCCCAGCTCAATTTCATTCTTCTTACCATCCCTTCGATGATGTCTTTGAAAACATAGCAGTCTTCGATTGGATGTCTCAACATCTGATGGTTGGGACAGAATCTTGGACTGTCTTTTCTTTTTAGGTCCTCCGGCCTCCTTGGCTCAGGCAGGGTGACCATGCTGTATTCTGTTACCCAGTCGAACAGAACTCGGGTCTTGTCTTTTGGAAAGGAATAGGCCTTCTTCATTTTGTCCCTCAGCGAAGGACCTTCTTTGCCGTCTGGGGCTTCTGCAGGCTGTGGGGTGACTCCCTTCTTGCCTTCACTTTTCTGTTGTTCGAACGTCTTTATATCAAGAGCGTTCGCTTCTTTAGGCGACGTGCGCCGGTCCACTGCCTTGCCCTTCTGGGTCATGCTGGCAGCAGATGTAGGGGTAGGTCTGGCCAGGAAAGCTTCCACTTCGGCCACGACATTATTCAGCCGGTCGAACGACTGTATTTTCATTCCGATCATCTTTTCCAAAACCTCCCTTCTGAGATTTTGTTTGCAGATTTACACAGCATCCTCCTGATGCGGGGGCCGCATGCACCTCATTCCGAGGTTCCTCCACCTCTTGATATAATCGAGGGCTGTCTCATCGGCCCTCTGCCTTGTTGAATAGAGTTCGGCCACTGTGACCTCCCTCTCTGTGACATGGAATCTTTCCCTGAACTTCTTCTGCATATCTGGCCAGTCATTGATCGACCCGACCGAGAGGCTAGAATACCATTCAAATGCGAGCCCTGTCAGCGAGGACCCGAAGAACATCAACAAATATGACTCGTCGGTGGCCAGATCACCCATGACGGTCATGTAATATGCAATGTGCTCCTTCGGGGACCCCTTCCCGTTGAATTTGTCGAACTTAGGTGGCTTGTTGACCCCCAGGGGAAGTCATTTAGCCGCATGGTGTTGCGGGTAGGGCACCCGATAGGCATCAAATGCAATATAGTCGCCTTCACTTTTGTCTGCAAGCCTCATCTCGATCATCCTCTCCACCATCATCTGGTTCATGATCGTGGGGTCAACTGGCTCCGGATAGAAGTGGGCTGGCTGTAGGTAGGGGGTGACCAGGGTGGTCACCTGTGGAGGACGCAGCAGCGGAGGTGTCTGGTGCGCTTGAGGGAGCACCGGAGGTAGCAGCGGCTGGAGCTGTGGTGGCCGCTGTTGCATCATCGCCATGCTTGGCTCTGACGACTGGGGCAGTGTGTAGAGTGGTGGAGGGCCGTCACGACGGACTGCTCCCCGAGATGATTCACCCTGGACTTCGGGTGGCTTGGAAGCTGAGGATTGTTTAGTTTTCTCCATCAGCTGCTTCTTCAGCAAGTCTATCTCTTGCCGATATTGTTGAAGTAATATCAAGACCGATGGGTCTATAGTGGCTGTAGTGGGGATAACTTCTGTTGTATCCCTGGACGTACCCTCGGGCAGGATGTCGAGGGGGACGTCGTCTTCTTCCTCTGCCGTCACTACATTAGCTGTCAGGACGGGGGCCTTGTCATCCCACTGGTGGTAGACTTGGGGCTATTTTCCTTTAGTCATCATCAAGAGCTCCCTTGCTGCCTCTGTTCTGCGAGTACTCGGCCCCGTCCGTGCGGCCAGCTGAGCCAATTCTTGGGGATCTTCAGGAAGCTCCCCATATCGGTTGGATATACCAGCCATATTGTAGGTAAAGACCTGCATCCTTCTCCTCTGTTGATGGACCCTCCTTCTAGTTTCCTGCGGGAAGGTCAGCCTCTCGAACACAGAAACTCTTCTTCTTTCTTCCCGCTCGGGGACAGCTTCATCGGCTTTGATCTCGAAGCCGTTATCATATCCATTGTCGTCGACTGACGACACCATCATTCTTTCTCCCATATCTTCTTCATCTGCCACTGACGAGCAATAGTCTTCATCGGCGGCTGCTTGCATCAGTCGCTGTTGACCAAGTGAGGGGTTGCCTAACCCTCGAAAATAGTTTCTGACCAAACAGGTCATCTCTTCTTGACCCCGTTCTAGATGTAATACGGGGGATAGTTGTCGACCTCCTGCAGGAGGGATATAGGCTAGCCGAGCTCTGTCGGCAGGTTGTTGGAATCTTCGTCCCGTAGCTGGGACATTGGCTTGACGGGCAACAGCCTGGAAACTTTCGCGGCGCGGAGGGTCCGCAACCACTTCTTCTTGCTTCTTCGGGGGCAAGCCCCTTTCTCTTCTCTCTTCTGCCCTGTCATACATAGGACGGCGGTGGATGGGAGTCAGCTGGTGGGCAGGTTGGGTCTGCTTGGGAACCCACACATGTTTGACCTTCCTCGGCCTGGGGGCCGTTCTTTCTTGGCCATAGTGGCCGGTTTCTTCACTTTCTACCCTCCTTCCAGCGAGGGCCTGGTATGCATTATGGACAGGGATGGTGGGGATGACTCGATCCGGAGCCACCCGTGTATTACATCTGTTGAGGAAGACGCGCATGCCACCGACCATCATAGACTTCCCTGACTAAGATAGAGTCCCGGTGATCACAGCAGCACTCCTTTGAGCTTGGCGACGTTGACGTCCTCCAGGGTGCTTGTTGACGATATTGGGGCGGGTCCCACGTATGACGTGGTGCACCAAACAGCTAGCGGCCGGGGCCGGACTCTTGGATGAGTCGTTGCAGCAGGGAGCCTTCAGAGGCTCCATTTTTTTCACGGCTTCCTCGACAGGTGCCGGGGCTTCAACTTCCAGCATATCAACAAAGGCTAACCCCAAGAAGTTGGGGAAGCCGACAGCGACAGGGAAGCTACCGAACTCCATGGGCACCGCCAGGTACCCTTGTGCATGTCCAGCAACGATCGAAGGACCGAAGCCAACGCCAGTTAATCCATTGGTTGTCATCGTACGCCTGTAAAGACAAACAAGCCAACAATCAGTAGCCTTTGAGAGGACCTCGAAGCCCAAACAGCTCGGCAAAGAGATGAAAGGTGACACAAGTCCCACCGGGTGTGCCAGACTTGTTTACGTGTCTTTTTTTATCTTATTTATTATTTCACGTGTCGATCAACCGATTAACTAACTGGTAATTAACTGACTGATTGACGACGCGGGCGTACCAGTCACGTGAGTGACGAGTTTATTATGCGCTCATTCTGACCCGTGTCGAGTGAAAGTGAGGTTCGGTCGGGACCGACAGTCCGCCATACCATAAAGGTTATGGCGTTAATTACATCCCCCACAAGGAGGGAACACCTTTGATTAATTGTCGAGATAGTGGGCTGTCGAGGCCGGAATAAAGAATGCAACGTTATGAGTACGAAAAGATCACATGCGATTTATTTATCATGCAAGGGGAGACATGATTCATTAAATTAGAGACCTTGGGTACGTGGCGGAGGATGTGGGTCCGAAGACCACCATCGCGCATAGCGAAAACTTCCGATCGGGGGTAACCTGACCTTCTATCAACGCCATTTGATATACCCGAGGGTCTATGCAAGCATGCAGGCATGATGATGATAACTATACTGAGCATGGAAACAGAATTATGATAGTAAACAATGCTTAATCACATTCATTGATCCCCGTCATAAGAGAGGGAAACGATAGCACAAGGGTGATGATGAAAGCAAAGTGTTCACACACATGATAGTCAACATGGTAAAGAGGTTATTCGGAGCATGAACAGCCCTTGCCTTACTTAATTTACCGCTGATTAGGGTAGTCAATATCGACCATGGGAGGCCAGGATTGCCCTGAGAGCGAACGAGAGATTAGAACGACATAAAGATGTGAAACGGCGCGAGAGATAGCTTCCACGGCGTGGTAAAGCGTAGGTAAAAGGGGTCAATCCGGCGTGGTAAAGCGTAGGTGAATCGTTAATCCAGTGCGACCTTATAACCATCTAAAACGGCGCGCAGTGAATGGGGCGCGCCGGTCAAAGGTGCGCCGGGAATGGGCCCAAGAAAAATAGGAAAATCGTGAGTCACATGTTAATACGGCGCGGTGGGGGGCCGCGTCGTATTAAGGAGCGCCGGCTAAGACCACGCCGTTTTAGCTTATTTTTTTGAGCATTTTCGAACCTTTTAAGTTTATTAAGCTTCCATTGAGCATTTTAGAGTTGTTTAGACCAACTGTTTGTTTGATTGAAGTCCAGGACCCTCTGGAAACGATGCAATGAGTCAGTGCGAGGTTCCCACTCGAGCACTGAGTTGATTGAGTCCAGAACGAGCATCTCATTATAGCTTTAGTTATGCTGAGTCTGTACAAAATTTGACAGCATCTCCCCTGAACATGAAGAGTTACAGGGGAGAATCGGGGTCATACTCACTCGTGGAGTAAGCCCCTAAACCGCTGGTCTGAACAGAGGCATCCAGCAAAATCCCATCGGATAGGATACCCCGAGGACTAGCCTGCGAGGGGCACCAAGACTCCGTGGGTGAAGAGACAGAGGGACGAAGCCAACGATGATGGGAGCAGCACCCCGAGGACTAGCCTGCGAGGGGTGGACAACCCACAGCTTACGGCACATCCTATGGAGGAACCGACCACCAAGAGGGTGAAGCTCCGAGGGCTGGCCTACGAGGAGGATACATCTCTTGGCCTCGATTGGGTCTCAGATTGTCGGGACTAGGCCTGTTAGGCTAAGTCCCCTGTTGCTATCTGCTATGGCCTTGGGGAAACATCTACCATCAATGGGTAGAGTTCTCGATCGCCCAGCAGCTGTGTGAAGTATTGGGGAATGTCCCCCTCCCCGGGTGATTGAAACGAAATAAAAGAATCTCGGAACGGTTCACATGACTATGATGCAGAAGGGGGTAGTCAATGCACAGGCGGGACGAGCCAAACATAGAGGCATATGCTCGAACAGTTACGGCGCAATGTTAAGTCGATGCATCTTACAATCCCAAGAACGACTCCCACCTCGTGAGCCACAGGGCAACAGGAAGGGAAGAGTCAATGGGAGTTAGACCCTGACAGCACGGTGGAAAGAAGCATATGCAGAAGCATAGCTCTGTCCACGGAGGGGATGTGGAGACCCTTAAATCAGACACGAGCACGGTCGAAAGGAAAAACCCCGGGGAGGGGTGTTTCTGTAGCTCACGGTGCTTCGGGGCATGATCGGGGCTCCGAGGAAACCAGAATCGGAGAAAACACGCGGAAGACCTTAAACATACACATCGATGTAGATATAGAAGGAGATAGAAGTTTCAAATCATTCATTCGACCTGCTGGTCCAGACATTCATATACACATTGCCATCCCAGAAATGGGAATGGGCCATCGTTTACACGTTAAGAGTCCGGCGCCGGCATCATTGCTCGGTCGCTGTTCATCGTTTGCAGAGGAAAAATACAGTAAAGAGAAGAAGTCACAGAGGAGGGGAGGGGTCGGCTCATATCATTGCCATCCCTCCCCTCTCTTGCTTACAGTTGGTAGACGGAAACCCCGAAAGAGGAAAATTCACGAAAAGCGGAGAGAGATAGACGCCGGCGCCCACCTGTTCTCAAAACAGAGTATCGGCCCGCTTCTCCTTCTCCGGCTCCGGAGAACTTCACCCAGAACAGAGGAAGACGCCCGTCGAAGGACACTCGGATAGAAACTCCCCTCTTCCAAGAAAGCTCTCTCTCTCTCGAAAACTTCTCCCGGAAAAGAACTCTCTTATCTCTTTTTCTTTCTTTCTATCCTCCTCCTCCCTTTCTTTCTCTTTCGAATAGCCATCTGTATATATACATGATCGAGCCCCAAGCCTCATACGGCCAGAAGAACTACACGTCGGGAAGGGCTTCATGGGTCTTTGCGCGCCGGAATAGCCAGGCCCTGGATGGGGTTCAGCGCGCCGGGATAAAGGGCATCAAGTGAGGGGCGCGCTGATTTAGGGCGCGCCGGGCTAATGCTCCTCGTGTGCTTCGAGCCAGTCGATGAGTCCGGGGATGATTCCGAGGGTCACCGTGAACATTTATCTTGCCAATGCTCCTCGAAACTTCGACGAGATGTCTTGTCAAAGCTCCCAAGTTGACGTACGGCCATTCCCGAGATTCCAGATAGCTTTGATTTGATCATACGGGCTTTCTGTTGACACGGCCTTTGGCTCTATGATTCGTGCTGCTGGCTCGGTCTGGCTCGTGCCCAAAGCTCCTTAGGGGGTGGTGTAACACCAGGAATAGTTCCGCCTGAGTTGGGCGATCATTTGGCCACTAACGGGCCCGTCTTGGCGGGAAGCCGTACCCGTGCCGGGTGATCTGGATCTTCTGCCGTCAGAGCTTTCGGTCCTCCGTCTCGGGGAACCAGGGGGACTCCTTCATCTTTAGGAGAGCCTTTCATAAGGCGGGAAGCCACTGGGTAGACCGTCGTCCTCGATCGGACAACGGGTGTAGTGTATGCGACACGAAAGAGTCGATGTCGGTTCATTGGGCAGGCTTGATCGCACTGCCGGTTGGTTGTGAGTTTGTCTCGGCTCTCCTGAGGTGAAGTCCCCGTGTCCATACGGGGTGATTCGAGGCTCTGGTAGCATGAGAGATCTTCTATATGTTGACCTTTATCGGCTTCCGTGCTTCAGCGGGCCGGGTCATTCGTCCTTATGGCTTGGTCGCCGACGATCATATTTTGGGTGCCAACATGCGGTCCCCTGTTTCCTGGGCACGGCATGATGACGAACAAGCCTGAAGTGGTTAAAACTCCCACTTTGATTCGGCGGGCAACCGAGCATATGCCGTGAATGGAAGTTCTCGAGCCTCGTCCTGCCTTGTGCTCATTCCATCGGCCGGCTGCCCATTCTCCTGCAAGTGGCGAAAGCAATGTGGCGCGCGAAGGAGCTCGACAGCAACACAGTCGCGACGTGGGCAAGCGGCGGGGCATGCTCTTCTTCGAATAGAGAGAACCTCTTCCGGGATATATATAAGGAGAAAGGGCTGGCCATCAAAAAAAAAAGGGAAGGCTCTCGGCTGTGTGTAGTGAAGAGAAGAAGAGAGAAGGAGTTTGGTCCCCCGGTGCCGGCAAGGTGAAGAAGAAGAAGAGAGTGAGCGTGAGAGAAGAGAGGTGAGTCGGAGGGGGAAGAGCATGTGCTCTCTCCCCCTCCCTCGTCAATGTATTCTCTCCCCCCTCGCGATGTATTTCTTCTTTATCAAGAGATGAATCCCTTCCATTTTAAAATCTTCCCCGGTTATGTGGATGAATAAAAAGGGAAAAGGGCCTTTTGCAATCTTAGTATCCTCTGCTTTAATTCCCGGTTCCTTCTTCTTCTCTCCTCCTCCTCCTCCTCAACCAAGACCCTTCGAAGCTTGCTTCTCCATAGCACGGCCTTCAAAGGAGTTCGTCACCGGATGAACATTCATGGCCCTCGTTGCAAACATCTATCCTGCGCCAAAGATTCATCGCCCGTGACTCATGGTCGCTCTTGAAGGCTAGCCCTCGAGCGCTCCACACTCAGACATGGGTTCGGACCGCCGTGAGGCCACTCCGATTTTTGAGAGTCTACCCCGGTGCAATCTGAGTGGTGACTTTCCTTTACCTTTGGCAAGTCCCGGTCCGGGGGAGGTGCTGCCGGATTTTCGCCAGGGCTAAGAACGCCTGAGAACAAATGAGTAAACCCACCGAATAAACCGACCTAAAGAAACAAATGAACGAGCGTGTCGAAAAGTGCATCCATAGGTATGTAGGCCGAATTCAATGGAGCCGACGTTGTGCCAAGGGCACGGGTTGCACACTCTCTCCCACGGTGATCTGTTGAAGCATAGGAGCTTGCGGATCGGGCACTCAATCTCACGGGCCAATGGAACTATGAGCTAACATTGAAAGAACAAGCACTAAGAAAAGCAAGGGTTGGAACACTTACTCGACCGGTTTAAAGAAACTAGTCCCGCTCGGAGACGTGGGCGAGCGGGGAAGCGTGGGTTCCCTACACGTAGCGCCGGTGTAGCTTGACCCTGTTTAAAGGATTACAACACTACTCCCCATGCTAGGGGGTGGATCAAGGGGAGGGGAAATCATGAATACATCCAAACACTACCTCCCACAGGGAGGGGCTGTAAGCCAACTAGGCGGGAAAGGGAGAATCAATCTAGGAACTTATTGAAAGAAAATTGACGGTTCTGTCCGCCCTCTGGAACAGGGGACAGGTGGTCGAAGTCGGCATCGCTGCGGCCTCGCTCGAACTCCGTTGTCGATGAAACCAGTTGGAGAACCTTCATAGCTGACCCAGGAAGATGCCCAATTTTTGGGGGAATTTCTGGATGGCGGTGCTGATCGTGGCAGAGGCGCGAACATGGTCTCGGTTCTCTGATTCTGACTGCTACAGTACGACTACAGCAGGAAGACGTGGTCACCACGGGTGATCCTGAGCTTTGATTCAGGCGGGGCTGGAGTCGCTGGATTCTTTGTCGAGCCCCTTTTGAACGGAGGACCGCGGGGGCACCGGAGGAGGTCAGAGCAGACAGATAGATTCCAAACAGTGAATGGGTATCTATTTAGTCCCAGAGGGAACAAAACGGCGCACCCGAGGGATAAAAATGATAACTCTTAGCTCCGGATGCCGAACGGCGTTCCGCTTCTTGTTCCTGGAAGTAGACTCGTCGTAGATGATCTCAGCCAAATTCTACCTCCAGATCTTCTAGGGGTTGGCCGCGGGAAGCTCTGCAAGTGGATTCAGGTTACCAGTTTGGAGGAAGAAGTGTAGTGTGGGGAGATCAGCTCCCTCGGGCAGCCATAGCCTCAGGTTGGGACAAGACCACCGCGGTTGCGAAGAAGACAAGGAGACGCTTCCGACGGTACCACTTGGGTCTCCAGGGACGCTGGGATGAAGTCCGGGTCACCTCTGCAAGCTACTGGTCCTCTGCAGATCCTGAGCTACGAACTGGCTAGCTGGGAGTAGCTCCAATGGCACAAGAGGTAGGGGAGGGAGGAGAAGGAACTAGGTTGATGGAGGGGGAGAGTGGGGGGTGACCAGATCTAGGGTTTGGGGAAGGGGAGGGTGAGAGGGGAGGGAAAAATATTCAAACATCCCTGGGGAGCTGCAAGGTTGTGTGGGGACTAGGGTGGATTGTGTTGGGGAGAGGGAGATTGTGTTGGGAAGTGGTAGTGGGTGATTGGTGGTTGGAGGGTGGAGTGGGGATAGGTGGAGACTATCTTGGGGATGAGGTGTGTTGACATGTTTTCCTTCATTCCCTTTTTGATTACCCTTTCAACCCCTTCTTTACCGTGCTAATGTAAAGAACTAAACGATGTGTAATAAACATGGGGAAGGATGTGGGATGTGTGTGATCGCCACCAAGGTGCCGTATGTAAGCAAGTACACCGTACCTTGGAAAGAAAGGGGAGACACTCACCTAGAATAGCACTGCAGCAATACGTGGCTCTGGAAGAACTACCCTGAAGATGCGCGGTCGCTCGACAGGCCGCCCGGCAGCGCTGGGATGAACGCGGGATGAAGAGCAGCCGGATTGCAAAACGGTTCGGTATCCACCGCTGAACAAAACTAGACGGTCGATGGACGGCCGCCCTATCCCTCAAACGGATAGAAGAAGACCGCACTGTACCACCAACTTCCAAAACGTGGGATCTCTACCTCCAACCCTTCCCGGCCGGCCAGGAGGACTGGGCCTCGTGTTGTGATGAAGCTGACCTACAAAACAAAGTGTAAAACACAAAAAGGAACCCAATATCAGAACTAAAATGCATAGTAAATACTGAAAGAGAAGGAAACGAACATAACCAAATGAAATGGGGGATACCTAGAGGTTTTTAAACCCCTAGGGGCACCGAAAAACATGGGAGGGTGTATGTAATGCGATGAAAGAATGAGGAAAAATAAACGGAAGAAAGGAGAATGACGCATGAAATGAGAAAACGGACGGAGGGACTCGTGAATTAATAACTCAAACAAACAGTGTACTCCCTGAACCGGAGGCCTATGCAGACGTAGAAGGCCTCCCTCCCTGTCTTGGGTCGCTCAACAATCCGGTAGAGCTTTACCTTGACCTTCAAATCTCCCCCCCTTTCAAAGCTTGCCCTTAGGGTCTATTTATAGAGCCTAAGAAACTAGCCTCGATTAGCTCGAGATATCCAAAAAAAATTCATAGATAATGCCATTATCTTCCAACCAGTCGAAACGGTGCCTCATTTGGTTGAGAAACCATGGAGAAATGGTTGGAACAAATCAAGGATAAGACCACAGATAGAGAGAGAAAAGACCTTAGTTTTTCAGCAATCGGACCATTGCGCGGTCACGTGATAGACCGCCCAATACACTAAGCGGTCGGTCACCAGACCGTCCAATCTGTCGGTGGAAATTAAGTAAGTGAGAAATATTATCCAAATATCCATCGAACTGACCGATATTTTCGCCGTTGGACTCTCATGAATTGGGCGATTCTAAATGGACCACTCAGCTCACTGAACGGTCAAAAATCAACCGTCCAACGCATGTCGGTGATAAATCAGCCTAGATTAGATAATTAGATAATTATCTGAATAGTCAACGAATCTGGTACTCTGAGAACTAGACGGTCATAAGCATACCGTTCCATGGGTCTGGACGGCTACTTATGAACCGTGCAAAAGCTTTGTCGGTGGAAATTCAGAAAATCACCATAATATCCAATAAATAGGTAAACGGTTAATCCTCAACTGCTTAGTTACTGAACGGTCATGCGATGGGCCGCGCAATGGATTTATGCTTGAAACTTAATAAAATGTGATAAATCAAGCCAGACTAGGGCTCATTAAGCCCTAAATTGAAGCAGACCAAGTCATGGAGGGAGATATCCATAAAATAGGCCCAATAAGCTGCTTGAAAATAGCCCACTAAGCAATGGACAACTTGAGGCATCAACAAATGGTGGTAAGAGAAATGACTCAACTTGTCGGCAAAAAAATGGGTGTCAACAGATGCCCCTCCTTAACGTCCTCTTTGCCGGGGAGCGAGTGGAGGTGAAGCAAAAGTGAAATGGAATATAGAGATGTAGCGGAAATGAAGCGGAGTGGACCGAAAAATGGGCGTTAAGGTAAAACGACACTTGTTTTGCCAACGAGTGATAGGATTTTTTTAGAAAACTTTGAATCAACCACAAAGAATAGTTAGACCAAAAGCGACACCAATCTGGAGGAACTAAAAATAAAAAGAAACACACGATCAACCTCATGGGGGACACAATCCCTCAGACCAATGAGGGGACCGAAATAAGCAGCGAAAAGTAAAGAAACAGACTAAAACTCCAGACGAGGACCTCTTAATCAATCAAGCCAAGTGAACAAACCAGAGAGAACCTTCCAACTCTGAGTGGAATTGCTTCTCTTACTCAAACACTAAACACATAGCTAACCATCACTGATGGGACATTAGCAGGCAAACCATGGGTCATGAATGCTCAAAAAGATGCGTATGATGGATGCTTGGCTAAAATAAAAGAAACAATCAAAAACGAATGCAAAGAAAGGATAAAATATAAAATACTCGAGAATAATATTGCCAGACTGGGAGAATCAGAGTAAAGACACTATCCGCAGCCACAGCGTGCAGGATAGAACCATCCTCCCCAGACTTTCCCAACCTAACGGCCTATCCGGGAATTAAACACGTGAACCTGGATCATCATCATTTTTGTTAAAGGGGAACATCAGATTTTGGAACACGTAAATAGCCAACTGGTTCTCGAGATATTATAGCATAGTACCATATAGTAATGCAATAAGGGATGTAGGGGTAGAAGGCCATACCTGACTTACCCGTGCAAGCGAAGCGGCATTTAAAGGTGATGCTGTAAAAGAATAAGCAGAGTTTGCAATATATATATCATCAAGTCAAATGAATCACATGATGCAGCACTGAAGAAATCAAACCACATTCAAGCATATGAACGGCTCAGAATAGACCGCTCAGACCACAGAACGGCTCATCCAGGACCGTTCAATCGTGCGCCATTTAGACTTGAATACGAAGCCATGCGGCCCATATATAGACCGTTCAAAAATTTACGCGGCCAGAGCTCAGCCGCTCAATGCGAAGTGCCGTTAGTATCTCAACGGTTAGCTTAGAACCGCTCAAAATTGGCGACGCTTAAACAAAAAAATTGTTCATCTCCCTCCCTCCCCACCGTAATTGACGGTGGGAGGGAAGGAGACACACCGTGCCTCGCATCCTCTCCCCACCCTCTCATCTCTTCTCTCAACCTCCTCTCACTTCCCATCTCCCCCCCCATACGCGCTCGAAGCACCAAGCTAGGCGGCCCCCGATGACCAATGTGGACGTGCCACCGCCGATGACCATCGCCGCGGCGGAAGTACCACAGGTGGAGGAGGCGCCGGCACCGCCGCCGACCGAGGGAGATGCTCCCCCGCCATGTCCAAGGCCGTCGAAGAAACCGGAGCTATTGTACCTAAAGACGGAGACGTCGATGAGGGAACGCAGGCAGAGAGGCAGGCTAAGGGACCTCGTCCGATTGAGGTAGGTGAACCAAGACCCCCCATTTTCATTTTTGTTGTATGCACGCTAGTTCTAGGAGATAATAGGGGCACATAAACCCCTTAAACACACCATGAAAGGCCATTTAGGCCGTGAACGGAGGTGGGGAGAAGAACTCCCATCGTCGGAGATGACGGTGATAACGCGGTTTAACAGTAACCGCTTAACAAAACCACGTGGTTCCCATAGAACCGCCCAACCTGTACGTAGCCCAAGGGTGGCTTGTTGACACCCGTTTTATGACCAATAAGTTGGGTCATCTCCTTGTTCTATCCATGTGATGCTCCAAGTTGTTCACTCTTCATTGAGTTTCCTTTGTCAGTTTGAAGCTCATTTTATGGGTCTTACCTCCTTGGTTGAGTGTGGTTCCTTGTGGCTTTTCATTAGATGAGGGTTAGCAAGCCCTCTTATCAATTTTGATCTTCATTATTTCTAATGGTCCTCTGCATAGGCGTTACATTCTTCTAACGCATTCGCCCTAGGCCGTTACTTCTTGAAGAGTCCTGAAGTTTGAGGCCTTTGTTTCAAAGCTTATCCGTTGGCCTGCCCATTGATTCTGACGGTTTGTCGTGCAGCCGTTACTTTCTTCCAACGCGTCCAGCCATGGCCGTTACTTTCCTTCGAGAGTCCAACTTGTTTGATCTTCTTCTCATTGATCTTATCTCTTTTGAGATAAGGTTGAATGTAACGGTATCCCCCTGGCGCTTTATTTTCATGTGGCGGTCTGTCGAGTAGCCGTTACATCTAACAGAGAGTCCTAGCAGTTCAGGCCTTTTCTCTACTACTCCGTGGTCGAGATAAGAGTTTGAATTAGTGATTTCTCTTCCAAATCTGATCTTCAGAACCTTCTGTTTGATTCTCTGGACTCTTGGTGGTATTATCTTCAAGGATTTGCTAAGAATTATTCTCTTATCTTGCTGGATTATCCTCTGCTCAACCGGAGAGTTTGAGGGTCTATAAATAGCACCCTTAACCTCATGGCCCGAAGGAGGAAGATATGGAGTTCGCGTCGAAGTGCTGCCGCATTCTAAAGTCACATCTGACCAAGGGGAATTGTCTCTCACGTTCATCTGCTTCACGGTGAAGGGAGTATTGGTTCCATTGGTTTTCAGAGTTCATCATTACATATTGTGTTCTTCCTCATCTCCCTTTCATCAAAAGCATCGTTCCTCTTCTTTTTCCACGTTCTCCCTGGTTTTTCATCATCTAAACATCCTCCTATCTTTTTAAAACGCCCAGAGGGGTTAAAAAACCAAAACCTCCCCGATACTTTCCTTTCCTTTTGCATGCTATTGAGTTTATTGAAGAATTGATGCTATATTGTGTAGATTCTAAGAAATCTACTTAGAACAATTAAAAGGGAAAAAGAAAAAATGAATAGAAGAAGAATGGGAAAAGAGGGAGAAAAGGGGAGCATGCGAGGATGCTAAGGGGAATGTGATCGCCAGAGACGCGAGGGCCTCAAAGGATATAACAAATAATCAATGGAGGGATCGCGATATAAATACCTTAAATGTGGGGGAGATTGTGAGTGCACCTTCTCTTTCTATCGGCCGGCCGATGAAGAGAGTTTTCCTTGATTGATTACCCTTGCAAAATTAACAAACACCAATAAACAAACATGGATTAGAAACCAAGATGTGTAGCATCAAATCCAAATGTAAATATGGACATAGAAAGCATGGATATGAACACACCTTATTGGTGTTTGGACTTTAAACCCCTATGCAAAAGGGTATGGGAGATATGATGAATGATATGCAAATAGGGAGGTGTGCAAGTGTTGCACTAAGGAGATCTCAACATGGAGATAAAAAGAAATAAAAGGAAGAGATGGAATAATGATGCATGCAATTAACTAAAGAAAAATAAGAGATAGGAGGGGGAAAGCTTAGTGGTTTCTCCAATTGGCTTCAAGATCTTCAATAGAGGAAGAAGAGGATGTAGAATTCCATGGATGTAGAGGCTCCAAATCTTCAATAGAGGAAGAAGAACTCCATGGATGAAGCTTTTAGGTGCATGGGAGTCTTCCTCCTTAAGCCTTTGGTCCGGCAGCACCTCCCCTTGAATTGATCTTGATCCCTTTTAACACAAGGGAGAGAGGAGTCCTATTTATAGGGTTGAAATTCGAAATTAATTCCAAGGGAAATTAGGAAAACATGTTTTAGTGGGATTTGGAATGAGATAAACATTAGGCAAGTGTCCCTTCAACCTTGGAAAGTCATAGGAACCCTTTCCTAAGTGGAAAAAGAGATTAAATGAGGAAAGGAAGTGAAATTCGGAATTAAATCAAGAGAAAATAAGAAAACATGTTTTAGTTGGAATTTGGAAGAGATAAACATTAGGCAAGTGTCCCTTCAACCTTGGAAAGTCATAGGAACCCTTTCCCAAGTGGAAAAAGAGATTAAATGAGGAAAGGAAGTGAAATTCGGAATTAAATCCAAGAGAAAATAAGAAAATATGTTTTAGTTAGATTTGGAAGAGATAAACCTTAGGCAAGTGTCCCTTCAACCTTGGAAAGTCATAGGAACCCTTTCCCAAGTGGAAAAAGAGATTAAATGAGGAAAGGAAGTGAAATTCGGAATTAAATCAAGAGAAAATAAGAAAACATGTTTTAGTTGGAATTTGGAAGAGATAAACATTAGGCAAGTGTCCCTTCAACCTTGAAAAGTCATAGGAACCCTTTCCCAAGTGGAAAAAGAGATTAAATGAGGAAAGAAAGTGAAATTCGGAATTAATTCCAAGAGAAAATAAGAAAACATGTTTTAGTTGGATTTGGAAGAGATAAACCTTAGGCAAGTGTCCCTTCAACCTTGGAAAGTCATAGGAACCCTTTCCCAAGTGGAAAAGGAGGTTAAATGAGGAAAGGAAGGGAAATTCGGAATTAATTCCATAAAAAATTAGAAAACTTAGTTTTGGTAGGATGGAAAGGGGGATCCTTCCTCCAAGTGGCCTTTCAATATTAGGAAGCCATAGGAACCCTTTCCCAAGTTAAAAAGGAGTGTAAGTGAGGAAAGGAAGGGGTGCTTCTGGAGTTCGGAATTGAACAAGAATTGACGACCGAACAGACGGTCGCTAATTAAAGAAATGACGCCGCCTGACGGGGCGTTACTTAAATGACGCCCGGGTCCCTTCCCCCATTTGATTTAAGGCCCGAAAAAATGGAGAAATGGCTCAGAAAAATCTGGAGAAA
This sequence comes from Amorphophallus konjac, assembly GCA_022559845.1. Taxonomy (NCBI): domain Eukaryota; kingdom Viridiplantae; phylum Streptophyta; class Magnoliopsida; order Alismatales; family Araceae; genus Amorphophallus; species Amorphophallus konjac. The sequence goes on along the minus strand of CM040121.1, from coordinate 36,533,707 downwards.
AATGGAAAAACATGTGGAAAGCTTGGGGAAGTTGGATATTCAATAAAAAGGAGGAAAATCACTCAAATAAGTCGATTTGAGGGTCAAATGGGGCATCACAGTGCGATAGGAGATATGCTCAAAATAATGTCAATTTTAGTGTGTCTACAGCTGCCCCGCCTTGGCATCTGCTTTGCAAGGGAGTGACACGGAATGAAATAGAATAGAATGAAGTGAAGCAACATGGAATGGAATGGAATGGAATGGAATGAAGTGAGAGCGAACTGAAAAGTAGATGTCAAGGTGTGATGAGACACGCAATCAACATCACTTGATGAGAATGAAATCAAAAGCTCGAGATGAAGTAAATCTCGGGAAATCCAACGAAATCAACAATGTTTGGATAAAAGGGGAGATGTGCACGCGGTGCACGAAGGAGATAAAATAAAATGATCAACTTCCAGTGTGGTGGAAGTACCCCAGGTCACAAACCTGTAGATTTCACCATTGGGGAGCGGTTACCAGCCAATGTGGACGTGCTGCAGCCAAGGTGGATCAAGGGGAATGATTGAAAAAATAAGATGATAAAAATCCAAACAAGGAGTTCTCGAGAAAAGACCCAAAACAGCGATAAAACGAACTGAGGATCCAATTCGGCAATGAAAATCTCATATCGAGAAAGATTAAGATCAATTCAACTCTCAATATCAGCTTATCAGAATGATTTTCCAACGTTAATTCAAAGTCCTACATGAATGCATGCTGGGCTAAAGGGAAAATAACAAATGAAAATATAATATAATCAAGGATAATATTGTTAAACTGCCCAGACTGGGTCAAGAAACCAATTCTGCGAGCTGATACTAAGCCGAAGCCCGTTTATCCACGCACCAACTCGTAAAAAGGGAACCATCGTCCCCAGTCTTGGACGGCTCAACGGCCTATCCGTGTGACTAAGGCTTCTCTGGAATCATCATTATTTTTGATGAAGGGGAACTCAAATCCCAGATTTACCAAAGCCACAAGGTCCTTAATATAATCTAGTAACATATGTAACATATAGTAGAATGCATACATGGAGATGGTGATATCAATAAGCATGAGGAACTAAGAAATGAGGTGCAAGCACCGTGGGGCTTGGATGATGATGCCCAGTCGGCGGGACCAAGAGCTTCTTATCCTGCGCTCAAAAATTCATTAGCCAAGATATAAAAGATAACAAACAATGAAGAAGGCATTTAAGCATAGCAATCATCAAAGCATCAATTATAGCATGTATATGGCATGAATAGCATAAGTCAAATCATAGCATTGTTTGTTGTTTTATCATGAGGAGACAATCTGGCTAATCAAGATTTAGAGATGAATGATCAAGATCTGATATAATGCCCATCGGCGGAGTGATCAGATGAAATTAGCAGGAGTTGATTAAAAAAGATTTGGAGATGAATAATCATGAGATATGATAATCAGAATGATATAAGGAGATGATAATAAAAAAAAAATGCCCCTGGTGGCATGTCATGAAAATATCGAGAAAGAATCAATAGATTGATAGCAATAAGTAGAGAGATGACCCATCCCATGTTTTTGGTCTCTGCAAAGCTGTTCCTGCAAAACACCATCAGAAAATACAATGCAAATTTTTGGATTTTGGAAATATGCAAATTTTTATGAGTTTTGAAAAATATATGAATTTTTATGTGGATTTTGAAAATATTTTGATTTTTTATGAATTTTTGAAAATATTCAATTTTTGTTGGATTTTGATCAGGAAATATTCAATTTTTGTTTGATTTTGGCTTAGACATTGTTAATACAGCATCAAAGGGTGTTTTGAACCACTGGCTAGGGGTCCTTGTTCCTTCCCTTTTCGCTAAAACTGCCCAAAGCTGGACGTGCATTGAAAGTGGCATCCTATAACCGACCGTCTTTGATCAACGGTGCCCCTACCAAGGCCATACCCGAGAAACATTCGGTCTTGGAGGGAGAAGAGAAGAATAATTGAGGATAAACTTAATGCAGGATGGGAGATATCGGGACTTGAATTCCTTCCAAGGTGTTCCCTTCAAAGAGGTAGTCTGTTGTGCCGGGGCTTTGTGCCTTTAATTTTTAGACCCTTGACATGCATACGACCAGGGTTTTCCCTGCGGGGACTTTGCCACTCTTGACATGCCATAATTCATACTTTTGCTTTTATCAGAATTTTGACTTGATTTTCATAATAGCCCTTTTGGCGAAATGTATATCATGAAAACTCATTTAATTTGGGTCAAGACTGCCCCTATTTGAGACTCCTCTCGTATTGGGGATTATCAAGGTTGGTCATCTCATCCGTCAACCTCTTGCCCCTGCATGCGGCCGAGTAAAGAAGAGAAAAGACTTTCAGATATACTCATGGCATGATCAAGGTAGCAACGGTGTTTAACCAAAGGAGCCGGCTAAGGACGCCGTGAAGTGTGTGGAATGCCCAGCTAAGGGTTACTCTTAACAAGCGGGGAAAGAATGTTGAATTCCCAGCACGGGTTTTTATTAACCAGAGGTGCTGCCAAAAAAATAAGCCTAAAGGACTCTTTTGAGAATGATTTCAATTAAACAAAAGCTTAAGATAAAGGTTTAAAACACCACTCTTAATCTCATTAAGAAGCACTTGATTTTGAAAATCATGCGTGAAGTAATGAGAAAATGATATCATTAAAATGTGTACTTACGCCAATATGTTACCTTGCAACCTTTGTAGAAGCAGCTGTCAGAGGCGAGGTTGATCATCATGGGATTTGTCCTCTTTGGCAGTCAAAAGGATTGGAAGTAAAAGATTTTGGGAGTGGCTTAACAAGAATGAGTGGTGCTCAAACCAGACTCAGACGAATAAGGAGAAAAGGAAAAGAGGCGAGGGCTAGAACTCCCTCACTAAGGCGCGGAGACCCTGATCACATGGAACAGTCTACAGAAGAAGCGAAAAATCAAGAAGAGGGGTGAGGACTAAAGCCTCGGAAGCAATGGGAGAAAGGGCAGATGCCCAAGGCAGTGGATGTGGAAGAAGTTGGGTCAGACCCAGAATCAGGAGGAATCAGAAGAAGAAATTGGTAGATGGAAAGAGGTGGATCCGGAGGGTCCGGAGGCAGAGGAGGAGAATCATGATAGGAGGAATCCGGAGGCTCCGGAGGAATATTGAAAGAAGGGATGCGATGCCCTGGGGAGAAATAGGGAAAAAGATGATGGAAAAGGAAGAAGAAAATGAAGGATGTGATGTCCCGGAGGAGTAGAAAGATGAATCGGAAGAAAGATGGAGGGTCCGGAGGTTCCGGGGGAATGAAATCAGGAGGGTCACGATGCCCTGGAAGATGATAGAGAGAATAAGACGGAGAATTCGGAGGTTCCAGAGGAAGCAAATGGAAAGGGGCACGATGCCCGGGGAAAATATGGAGACAATCAGGTGGAGGATCCGGAGGTTCCGGAGGAAGAATATAGAAAGGGGCGCGATACCCAAGAGAGAGGAATGAAGGAGGATCAGGAGGAAAATTCGGAGGTTTCGAAGGTAGCAAATCAGAAGGGGCGCGATGCCCAAGGGGAAAATCTGGAGGTTCCGGAGGAGGAAGGTGGAAAGGGGCGCGATGCCCGAGAGAAAGGTCCGGAGGTTCCGGAGGAAGAGAATGGAAAGGGGCGCGATGCCCGAGGGGAAAGTCCGGAGGTTCCGGAGGAAGAAGATGAAAAGGGGCGCGATACCCGAGGGGAAAGTCCGGAGGTTCCGGAGGAGGAAAGTGGAAAGGGGCGCGATGCCCGAGAGAAAGGTCCGGAGGTTCCGGAGGAGGAGAATGGAAAGGGGCGCAATGTCCGAGGGGAAAGTCCGGAGGTTCCGGAGGAATAGAATTAAAAGGGCGAGATGCCCAAAGAGGAGGGATAAAATTCCTGGAGGTTCCAAGGAGATAGCAGGAAAAGGGACGCGATGACCCAGGGATAGTGGATAAAAAGATGAAGATGAATAAGATGGGAAGTGCGGAATATCCGGAGGTGCCGGAAAGCGGGGAAGATACGGGTTTGGAAACCCGGGAAGCAGGAGGTGCAAATGCATGCAATGGGATGGATGCGATGAATGCAATGAATATGGAGAATATGAAGGGCGAGAGGACGAGATCCTCCTCCTAACCCTGGGAATGGCCCATGGAAAAGATGTGATAGACAAGAAGGTGGATGAAATAGCGGAAGGCCTTTCGGCACCAAGATAACTGCCCCTCCACGGCAGTGAAAGAATACAGCCAAATGGCCTAATGGATGAAATACAAGCCCATGACGAAGCTTCAATAGTAAACGACAACTCCCTTGGAGGGTGAAAAGTAATGGTGTGAGGGAGTTGGAAAGTAGGGCTCAGAAGCATCATGTTGCCCGGGGGTTCAAGATTTGGAAGTTGGAACAGAGGGTGCCCTGCCTGGCCCTTACACAGCATCAGTGCTTGGCATGACGGTGACTTGGCCTCTTCAATCATGCCTGGCACAATAACCCGGATTGGCATCCGGCAAATGAACTCTTGCATTTTGAATAGCGCGGCCATGGCCAAATTCTTCTTTCGCAGCTCTTGATCATCCTCAGCACAAGTGTTTGTAGAAGCACTCCCCTTCCGAGTAGTAGAGGGAAGTGAAGCAGAGGCGGAAGGCTCCATGAATGGTGGGGGCGTAATGAAAGGCGTTGGAGAAAGGATAAGTGGAGGCGGAGGTTCAAACACGTCGAGCTTCTCCCTTTGCTCGGAAGCAGTCGGGGTTGGCTCGAGTGCAAAAAAGGGTGAATCCTGCTCAGGATTAGCCACGGGTAAAGGTGAAGGGTTATGTGGTGGAATAGGTAAGGTGGGTTGAGGCGGTGGTAATGGGAGGTTAATTGGGGAAGGTTCAATGGTGGACTCAATGGAGGCCGATGGCGTGGAGGTTGATATAACAGGTGGAGGTGTAACTGGTGGAGGTTTAAGGGAAGGCTCAGGGAAAGCTGGCGTTGTGAAGGTTGACATGACAGGTGGAAGTGTAATTGGTAGAGGTTTAATGTGAGCGGAGTTAGGGATAGGAGGAGACTCAAGATGTGCCGGCGTGGGTGATTGGAATATCGACCCATCATCGTAACACCAATTAGTCTCATAAACGGGGGTTGGATTGGAGACGGTGGCTTCGTCCTGAGCAGGGGGTTCATCAAATGATAATGGGGGGAGTGGGAAACGAAGGAAACTCGGAAGGGGTGCCTGCATAGCTTCATCATCATACATTGCTTCAGATTCTTCAATTGCCGGCTCTTGATTGCTTGAAGTGCCAAAGTCATAATCATCTCTCCTATCTTTCCATTCACTCTCCATCTTGGTAATGTCATCCAGGAAAGCGTGAAGAGAATTAACTGGAGTAGGAGGAGCGGGCCGCGGGCTCGTAACCCTCTTTAATTGTTCCTCCATAAGAGTGATTTTGTCAAGGAGAGTTTGCTGGAGGGGTGTGACCTGTGCAACCGAAGGTTGATAGGGCCTTGAAGGAGGAGGGGCCGTATAAAAAGGCCGTGGAGAAGAATTAACGGGTCGACCCATGGAAGAACCCGGATGGGCCGGATTGCAAGGAATAAATGGGCCTTGGCGCCGTGATGGAGGAGGAATAGAAGGAGGCGGGTGATGGGCCACCCGAGTAGAATGAATAGGAGGAGATGGGTGATGGGCCACCCGTGTAGGAATAAAAGAGGGAGGTGGGTGATGGGCCACCCGTGTAGGATTAGAAGGAGGAGGAGAGGAATGAGATGCACCCTCAATGGCGGCCTTAAGGGCTTGGATCTGTTGAGGGGTGAGATGATCTAATGCATGAATGATTTGGGAAACCTTCTCATCATTGGGAGGAGACGGTCCCGAGGGAATAGTGGCTCGCAATTGGATTAAAGGACCATTGGATTGGACATTGCCCATGGGTCGGGCAACACCATAAGAGTGAGGACGTGGTCCTTTGAAAGAATTATGGTGAGAATTATGTTGAACATGTTGGAATTGAGGGGAATAAGATGTGCTAGGTTGATCACCCTCATGAACATTAATTGAATTGAACATGTTATTTTGTCTATCAAAGTAAGCCATTATGTAAGCAATTTAATGTGCAAACAATTTGCAAAGAAGCACACAAGTTGGAATGGTTACCTTGATTTTTTTTATGTTTGAACCTTGGTGAATTAATGATTTTTTACAAAGATTTGGAATGATTCACACAAGGGAGGAACCTAGTTTCAATATGATTACTTCAATGCCAACTAGGAACACTCTCTCACCACGTATAGGCCAACTAAACTCGGGAACTTCAAGGGTACAACCTGCCCGGCGTCCGTGAGGGAATCCACGGGTGCGGGGACTTATGGAGGCTTGGTTTAGGAATTTCCAATCCAAAGAGACGGAATGCTCAATGGAGGGTCCTTCCTTCACCAAGGGGGTGTGTGAAATCCTAATATAGAGAGAGGAGGTCTCCCAAGCCAAATGCCCTAAATGCAAGTCCTAATGCAAAAGACAAAGAAAAGAAAGTGTGAACCATGATATGAGCCAAACCAAAGAAAGATAAGGTAAAACACTCACATGGCCATACAAATCATAGCAATCAACATAATATGAAGCATGGCATCCAAAAATTTTTTTAAAAAAGATGGAGAGATAAGAAAGTGGAATTTTTCAAAAACCAACAAGTTAGCAATCATATAAGGGGAGGGGGATGTGCACGCGATGCACAAGTGATAAAACAAAAAGGAAAGTGCTATGTGGAGCACAAAGGGAGTTGCACCGAGGATGCAAAAGGGGAAGGGTAATCAAAGAAAAACAATGGTGGTCCCACCGTGATCGCCAATTTGTAGATTCTAAGAAATCTACTTAGAACAATTAAAAGGGAAAAAGAAAAAATGAATAGAAGAAGAATGGGAAAAGAGGGAGAAAAGGGGAGCATGCGAGGATGCTAAGGGGAATGTGATCGCCAGAGACGCGAGGGCCTCAAAGGATATAACAAATAATCAATGGAGGGATCGCGATATAAATACCTTAAATGTGGGGGAGATTGTGAGTGCACCTTCTCTTTCTATCGGCCGGCCGATGAAGAGAGTTTTCCTTGATTGATTACCCTTGCAAAATTAACAAACACCAATAAACAAACATGATTAGAAACCAAGATGTGTAGCATCAAATCCAAATGTAAATATGGACATAGAAAGCATGGATATGAACACACCTTATTGGTGTTTGGCCTTTAAACCCCTATGCAAAAGGGTATGGGAGATATGATGAATGATATGCAAATAGGGAGGTGTGCAAGTGTTGCACTAAGGAGATCTCAACATGGAGATAAAAAGAAATAAAAGGAAGAGATGGAATAATGATGCATGCAATTAACTAAAGAAAAATAGGAGATAGGAGGGGGAAAGCTTAGTGGTTTCTCCAATTGGCTTCAAGATCTTCAATAGAGAAAGAAGAGGATGTAGAATTCCATGGATGTAGAGGCTCCAAATCTTCAATAGAGGAAGAAGAACTCCGTGGATGTAGAGGCTTCAAATCTTCAATAGAGGAAGAAGAACTCCGTGGATGAAGCTTTTAGGTGCATGGGAGTCTTCCTCCTTGAGCCTTTGGTCCGGCAGCACCTCCCATTGAATTGATCTTGATCCTTTTCACAAGGGAGAGAGAGGTCATATTTATAGGGTTGAAATTCGGAATTAATTCCAAGGAAAATTAGGAAAACATGTTTTAGTGAGATTTGGAATGAGATAAACATTAGGCAAGTGTCCCTTCAACCTTGGAAAGTCATAGGAACCCTTTCCCAAGTGGAAAAAGAGATTAAATGAGGAAAGGAAGTGAAATTCGGAATTAAATCAAGAGAAAATAAGAAAACATGTTTTAGTTAGAATTTGGAAGAGATAAACATTAGGCAAGTGTCCCTTCAACCTTGGAAAGTCATAGGAACCCTTTCCCAAGTGGAAAAAGAGATTAAATGAGGAAAGGAAGTGAAATTCGGAATTAAATCAAGAGAAAATAAGAAAATATGTTTTAGTTAGAATTTGGAAGAGATAAACCTTAGGCAAGTGTCCCTTCAACCTTGGAAAGTCATAGGAACCCTTTCCCAAGTGGAAAAAGAGATTAAATGAGGAAAGGAAGTGAAATTCGGAATTAAATCAAGAGAAAATAAGAAAACATGTTTTAGTTGGAATTTGGAAGAGATAAGCATTAGGCAAGTGTCCCTTCAACCTTGGAAAGTCATAGGAACCCTTTCCCAAGTGGAAAAAGAGATTAAATGAGGAAAGAAGGGAAATTCGGAATTAATTCCATAAAAAATTAGAAAACTTAGTTTTGGTAGGATGGAAAGGGGGATCCTTCCTCCAAGTGTCCTTTCAATATTAGGAAGCCATAGGAACTCTTTCCCAAGTGAAAAAGGAGTGTAAGTGAGGAAAGGAAGGGGTGCTTCTGGAGTTCGGAATTGAACAAGAATTGACGATCGAACAGACGGTCGCTAATTAAAGAAATGACGCCCCCTGACGGGGCGTTACTTAAATGACGCCCGGGTCCCTTCCCCCATTTGATTTAAGGCCCGAAAAAATGGAGAAATGGCTCAGAAAAATCTGGAGAAAAATGGAAAAACATGTGAAAAGCTTGGGGAAGTTGGATATTCAATAAAAAGGAGGAAAACCACTCAAATAAGTCGATTTGAGGGTCAAATGGGGCATCACAGTGCGATAGGAGATATGCTCAAAATGATGTCAATTTTAGTGTGTCTACAGAGAGTACCTCCTGGTCGCTGATGCTCCGCCTTCACCTGCTGACAGATCAGGCACCTGGCCACAAATTCGGCGACATCTCTCTTCATGCCAGGCCACCAAAACTGCCTCCGCAAGTTCCGATACATCTTCGTCGCACCCGGGTGTATAGTGTACCTGCTCCCATGAGCCTCGCGTAACACCGCACGACGAACCTGCTCCTCCGCTGGGACGTACAACCTGCCACGAAACCTCGCAGCACCGTCCTCGCCGAGCTCCACATCAGCTATCGCAAGAATCCGGGACAACTCAGGGTCCGCATGCTGAGCCTCTGTCACCTGACGACGGATAGCAGGAGTGACAGTCAGACTCGCAAGCACTGCCAACCCTCGCTCCTGGGGAATCTTGAGCCTGAAAGATACCTCGGGCACTTGTTCCCAGAGCCTCCACCTCCTCAACATCAAGGTACTGACCGCCACCTTCCGACTCAAGGCATCGGCAACGACATTCATCCTGCCCGGCTCATAAGACAGGGTAAAGTCATAGTCCTTCATGAACTCCATCCAACGCCTCTGTCTGAGGTTCAGATCTCTCTGCGAGAACACATACCTCAAACTCTGATGGTCAGTGAACACCTCGAACTTCTCGCCGTACAGATAATGCCTCCAGATCTTCAGCGCGAAGATCACCGCCGCCAACTCAAGATCACGGGTAGGGTAGTTCTCCTCATGGGGCTTTAGCTGCCGAGATGCATAAGCCACCACTCTACCATGCTGCATCAAAACAGCACCCAGTCCAACGCCGGAAGCATCTGTACACACCACAAAACCTCCCGATCCAGAAGGCAAAACCAACACTGGAGCCGAGGTGAGCAACCTCTTCAGTTCACTGAAGCTCTGATCACACTCCTCGGACCAAACGAAAGGCACATCCTTCCGCGTGAGCCTCGTCATCGGGGTCGCAATGCGGGAAAAATCCTGGATAAACCGGCGATAATACCCCGCAAGCCCCAAGAAACTCCGGATCTCCGTCACCGACCTCGGCCTCGGCCACTGCATCACAGCCTCGACCTTGGCGGGATCCACGGAAATGCCATCACCAGAAATCACGTGCCCCAGAAAGTGCACCTCGCTGAGCCAAAACTCGCACTTGCTGAGCTTCGCATACAACTGGTGATCTCGCAACGTCTGCAGCACCACACCCAAATGGTACGCGTGCTCCTCAGTAGACTGCGAATAAACAAGGATGTCATCCACGAAGATGACCACGAATTGGTCCAAATACGGATGGAACACCCTCTGCATCAAGTCCATGAAGGCTGCCGGGGCATTGGTGAGCCCAAACGGCATCACCAGAAACTCATAATGCCCGTACCTCGTACTGAATGCAGTCTTCTCCACATCGGACTCGCGAATTCTCAGCTGATAGTAACCGGACCGCAAATCAATCCGCGAGAACACTCGCGCAGACTGAAGTTGGTCGAACAAATCATCAATCCGCGGCAACGGATACTTGTTCTTAATGGTCACTTCATTCAGCTGCCGATAGTCAATGCATAGCCGCAGACTACCGTCCTTCTTCTTCACGAACAACACGGGCGCACCCCAAGGGGAAAAGCTCGGACGAATATACCCCTTGGCCAGCAGTTCCTGCAACTGCGCCCTCAACTCCCTCAACTCAGCGGGGGCCATACGGTCGGGAGCCTTCGCCAAAGGTCCCGTACCAGGTACAACCTCGATCACAAAATCGATCTCCCGCTGGGGAGGTAATGTGACGACCCAGAGTTCAGGATATCGATACACCGATAACATCGGTATACCGACACCAAGAACTGGGGAGGCCACCCAAGAGGCTGATGAGGCCCCTGAAGGGTTAGTGGGGGGTTAGCTGAGGAATATGCATAATTAATTGCGAATTGGGGCGCGCAATACAAATAAGTATTTAAGATTTAAACACAAGTGCGGAAGCAATTTAAAATAACCAGAGTGATATATATAACTAGTCCAGAGTCACAAACACTAGTCCACAGGGCACAACTACGCGGGGCATACCCCGGCAAAAGTACAACACAAGCCTCAAAAAGGCAGCTCGTGCTCAGCTGGCAGCTAAGGAACGGTCCCGAAACAGCACACTAAACTCCGGGAGATGTCGGGCGCGGCTCACCTGAAAGGAGAAGGGTGAGTCACAGCCAGACTCAGTAGGGGTCACGCGGATCCCTACCTCGCACTAAACAAGCGAACATGCATAATTAACAGCAATTAAAGCATGCATTTAAATAAATACACAGGCAATGGCATGAATATCTAATCACAAGAAAGCTGTAAACTCTATCTAAGCAAGTATAACAGCTAACACATGCCGCTACTAATTAAATGCAAGCGATTAAAGCTAAAACTACCAATTAGAATGAGCTGCAACTAGTCCAAGCAACAAGGAAGGACAACCACTGGAGCAGAAACCAGAAGCGTCCACTGACGGCTTACACTGCGTCTCAAGCACTCGCAGTCGACAAGCGACAAGCTAAGCGCGCAAACAGTACCAAACCAAGTGACCAGTCGGAGTGACACCCGTCGGCGTCAGTCCACAGTCTCCGACCACGTGTGCACACACTGACTCTAGCCTGAGCCAGGCCCTCTAACTAGTTTTCTCCCTTGGCAGGACGCTACCATTGGCTGGGAGCCCACGGAACTAGCTTACAAACCGTGAATGGGAAATATACCCCTCCGCCATCCTCAAGCGGGTCGGTACTCAACAGACCTTAGGGCAACAACAGTGGCTCCATTGCCTGGAAAGAAAAGCTACTCTATTGGCACATAAAACACGCCACGATATAGTAAAACAATACAACTATGGCATGAATATAGAACGGAACGCATAAGCAATGGGCTGGGAATATATTGCAGCCATCAGGGAAGTGGCGGTCAAGGACCCACGCGCCACATGCAAACGACGGTCGGGGGTCGGCGCGTTACTTCAAGAATGACGCTCCAGTCCCCATCCGTCACTCCCGTCAGGATTCCAGCTCAAGAGGCACCAAAGGCATGTAACGGTAGGGGCCCTGCGCGTTACTTCGAAGCGACGCGTGGGGTCACCGCCGTCACATCCACCCGAGGCTCAAACCACCTATCAGCGTTCTAAATGGTAGCAGGCGAAGTAACGCCCCGGTCTAGGCGCGTCGGACCGAAACGACGGTCGGCCGACTGGCCGCCGGGCGCACCGCCTGACCAAAATCACGGAAAACAGTTGATGAGTAACGGATGGGAGCCCCACCGTTACTCTCCAAGTAACGCACCCCTATTGGGCCGCTATTTGGTAGTGACGCGTCCACCTTGGACCGTCGGGCAAGTGACGGTTCCTGGCAGGACCGTCACTGCACCTGGGTTACGGGCGGGTGCGGTTTGTAAACCGAAGCCCTCCCGGACGGCTGAAAACGCCGGGTATCGACGAAAAACCTGATAACCTGTCAAACCACGCATGCTAGACAACAATTTAACATCTAAATCTAGCACATGCAAGGCCTAAAACGCATTAAACTCAAGATTTAGGCTAAAACCCCAAAAATGGAAATATGAACATCATGCATGCTACGGGGTGCTAATCAACAAACGAGCTAAAGGAAACGATCCTAGCAAGATCGAGGTTCCATCCCCCTACCTTTCGCAAGCCGAAACCGTCGAACGGGCCGCATGCAAGGAGGAATAGCCACGGAGCTTCCACGCTCCACCTCGCTCCCACGATCACCGATCCACGCCGAAGTGGACACCCACGCGCTCTACTCGACGCGAGGAATCCAACGGTGCCAACCTCGTCTCAATCCGACGCCGTCTCGACCCCGATCCCTAAGAGAGGAGAGGAGGTGGCCGCACGGAGGAGAGAGAGAGGGAGAGGGTGAAATGAGAGATCGACGGGGGAGAGAGAGAGAGGGTGAGAGATATAAAAAAAATAAAAATAAAATTAATATATATATAATATAATCATTATATATATAAAAATCTTATTAATATTCAATAACCCTCAAACAGCTCCGAACAAATCCGGAAAAATGCCAGACAAATTCCTAAAAATCCAGGAAAATAGCCGGAATTTCCAGAACAATTAATAGAACAAATACCACGAAGGATCCATTAAGGCACGGGCCTTACAGTCCCTCCCTCCTTACAGAAATTTCGCCCTCGAAATTTACAATAACCGAAAAGGAGGAAACTGAGAAAGGACTTATACCTCACTGGAACAAGAAAGGAAAAAGCTGACGCATCTCATCTTCACGCTCCCAAGTAGACTCGTTACCAGAGTGACGCTGCCAAGCAACCCTTACCAGAGGAATAACCTTATTTCTCAACCGCTGCTCACGACGGTCTTCAATTCGGATAGGAAACTCTGGCGTGGACAAATCAGCAGTCACCTCGGGCCACACTGAATCATCGAGAACATGAGAAGCATCAGACACATATTTCCTCAACTGAGACACGTGGAACACATTATGAATAGCTTGCATGGCCGCCGGCAGTTGCAAACGATAAGCCACTGAACCAATAGCTTCAACAATCGGAAAAGGGCCAACATACCGCGGACTAAGCTTTCCACGCTTCCCAAACCTGGAAACACCCTTCATTGGAGATATTTTAACAAACACCATATCTCCTGGCTCAAATTGTAGTGGACGTCTGCGCCGATCTGCATAACTTTTCTGTCGACTCTGAGCCGTCAACAATCTCTGTCTGATCAGACGAACCACATCAGAACACTGCTGTACCATGTCCGGTCCTGTCAACAGTCGGTCCCCAACATCAAACCAGTTCAGAGGAGTACGACAAGGACGACCATACAGCGCTTCATAAGGAGCCATGCCAATACTGGAGTGAAAACTGTTATTATAAGCAAACTCAACAAGTGGCAAATGCTGACCCCACGAACCTTGCCAATCAAGGCAACACGATCTAGCATGTCTTCCAAAGTCTGAATAGTTCTCTCTGACTGTCCATCTGACTGTGGATGATACGCTGAACTGAAAGCTAACTCAGTGCCCAAAGCTTTCTGGAAACTACGCCAGAAGCCAGAGGTAAAACGCGGGTCACGATCTGACACAAGTGAAACAGGAATTCCATGCAATGGCACGATCTTCTGCACATAGAGCTCGGCCAATCTCTGCACACTCCAAGTAACTTTAATTGGCAACAATCTGGCGGTTTTCGTCAATCTGTCGACAAGCAGCCAGATTCCATCAAAACCTTGAGAAGTTCGAGGCAAACCCACCACAAAATCTGTAGTAACATGGTCCCATTTCCACATCGGATTTCCAATGGCTGAAGCAGACCACCTGGCTTTTGATGTTCGGCTTTAACTAATTGACAAGTCAAGCACTTAGAAACAAAAATAGCCACGTCCTTCTTCATGCCGGGCCACCAGAACTGCTTCTTCAAATTCTGATACATCTTGGTGACACCAGGGTGAATAGCAAAACGGGAACCATGGGCTTCACTCAAAATCTCATTCCTCAAATCATCATCAACAGGAATATACAATCTGCCCTGGAAACTGACGACCAGCTCGTCATCAAATTCCACATCATATCTTGATATAACACGGGCCAAATCAGAATCAGCTTGTTGGGCTTCTAGAATCTGCTGATACAAAGCTGAACCCAAAACCAAGCTAGCACAAACTGCCATCCTCGGATCGGCAGGAATCTCTACACACAATGCCTCGCTCGGAAGCTGTTCCCACAATTTCCATTCACGAAGCAACAAATGACTGACTTGTACTTTCCTGCTCAGAGCATCGGCCACAACATTCATTTTACCTGGCTGATAGGAGAGTGTAAAGTCATAATCTTTCATGTATTCCATCCATCGCCTCTGCCTGAGATTCAGATCTTTCTGGGAGAAAATATACTGTAAACTCTGATGATCAGTAAGAATCTGAAATTTCTCACCATACAGATAATGTCTCCAGATCTTCAAGGCAAAAATAACTGCAGCTAGCTCTAGATCATGAGTGGGATAATTTCCTTCATGCTGTTTCAATTGCCGAGATGCATATGCGATAACCTTACCATGTTGCATCAGCACTGCACCCAAACCTACTCGAGACGCATCTGTACAAACAAGAAAACCACCCGAGTCGGAAGGCAAAGTCAACACTGGAGAAGAAGTCAACAGCCTTTTCAATTCAACAAAGCTAGCCTCACACTGATCCGACCAGACAAATGGCACACCCTTCCGTGTCAATTTAGTCATCGGTGCTGCAATCTTCGCAAAATCCTGAATGAATCTGCGGTAATATCCAGCCAATCCTAAAAAACTTCGTATCTCCGTGATGGTCCTCGGTCTCTGCCAACTCAAAACGGCATCAATCTTTGCAGGGTCTACTGCTACTCCATCACTAGAAATCACATGGCCAAGAAAATGAATCTCCCGAAGCCAGAATTCACATTTACTGAGCTTCGCATAAAGCTCGTGATCTCTTAGAGTCTGCAGAACGATCCTCAAATGCTGCACATGATCATCAACAGAGGCAGAATATATCAAGATATCATCAACAAAGATCACCACAAAATGGTCCAGAAATGGACGAAAGATACGCTGCATTAGGTCCATGAAGGCTGCTGGGGCATTAGTCAAACCAAACGGCATGACTAAAAATTCAAAGTGACCATATCGAGTACTGAAAGCAGTCTTCTCCACATCAGATTCCCGGATCCGCAACTGAAAATAGCCAGACCGGAGATCAATCCGTGAAAAGACAGCAGCAGACTGTAACTGGTCAAACAAATCATCAATCCTGGGGAGCGGATACTTATTCTTGATAGTCGCCTGATTCAGCTGCCTGTAATCAATACAAAGCCTCAGGTTTCCATCTTTCTTTTTCACAAACAGTACTGGGGCACTCCACGGAGAAAAACTGGGACGAATATAGCCCTTCACCAGTAACTCTAGTAGCTGTGCACGCAGTACTTTCAATTCAGCTGGAGCCATTCGGTACGGCGGCTTTGCTAAGGGGCCAGTACCTGGAATCAGTTCAATCACCATCTCAATCTCTCGCTCTGGGGGCAAGCCTGGCAACTCGTCAGGAAACACATCAGGGAACTCACAGACAACCGGAATATCACAAACATCCCGTCGTGGTTTTTCAACAGCCACCACTGAAGCAAGGAATCCCTGACAACCTGCGCTAAGCAACCTATAGGCTCGAATAGCAGAAATAATCATACGAGAAGAACGGGATCGAATACCTTGAAAATAAAAGGCTGATTTTCCCTGGGGCTGAAAATAGACTTTCTTCGATCTGCAGTCAACCACAGCTCCATAATGCTCCAACCAATCCATTCCCAGAATAACATCATAATCTGCCAGCTGCAACGCATACAATCTCGCCGGCAACTGGTGATCATCAATCATCACAGGAGACTCATCCAAACACAAGGGAGTAACCATGAAATCTCCAGAAGGCAATTCCACAAACAACTCACAAGACAGCTCAGAAGTTGGTTCCTCAATACAAGCCATAAAATCCTCAGAAATAAAAGAGTGAGAAGCACCAGAATCAAATAAGACATGAGCTGCATGACCATAAAGCATAATCGTACCTTCCACAAGATGGGACGCAGCAGCATCAGCTCTTGTCAAATGAGAAACTTTGCCTTTCTGCTTCTTAGAACCAACTGAAGATTGCTGAGAAGACGCCGACGCCTGAGAGAAAAATTGCTGTGGGCTTGAGGTGCAGGAGGTCTAAACTGCGGCTGAGGTTGAGAAAACTGAGGAGCTTGCAATGGATTCGGCCTCAGCGGGCAATCTCGAACCACATGACCTGGCTGGTCACACCTAAAGCAAACAACAGGAAGAGAACACGGTTGGCCCTTATGATGACCACCGCATCTCCGACACGTCCACGGCTGACTAGCAGCTGAGCTCTGTCGAGTCTGAGAAGAAGGTGCTGTCGGCTGCTGAACAGAATCTGCACCGGACGGCTGCTGAACAAACTTCTTCTTCTTCTTGAACCTTTTGAACTTGGGCTTAGAAGGAGAGGAAGCACTGGAAACCTCTGACTGGACCGAAGGAACACTAGGCACGGGCTGTCGGTAAGTCTGCTGAATCTGAGCCACCGGCTGCACTGACCCTGCCTGGGGATATCCACCCGGTCTCGCCATCTCCAGCTCTAAAGCTACAGCTGTCTGGCACGCAGTATCAAGATCCGCAACACGACTCGCTATCAACGGCATCTTCAACTCTGGCCTCAACCCTCGCAAGAATTGCTGGGTCTTCAAAGCTTCACTGGCCAGCACATGGGGCGCATACTGACCCAATTCCAAGAACTTATTCCTGTACTGAAGCACGGTCATACTGCCCTGGGTCAATTCCATAAACCGATACATCTTATCCATCTGCAAGCAGGCAGGAGTATAGGCACGCTCAAAAGCAGCGACGAACTCTGCCCAAGTGATTTGCCGAAGAGGTCTGGATCGAAAGGAAATCTGCCACTCGGCTTTCCACCACGCAATGGACGTACCCTGGAGTTGAAAGGCAGCGAGCATGACTTTTTCATCTTCAGCACACTCCATCGAGACAAAAACACGCTCTATCGCATCCATCCATTGCCTCGCGACTTCTGGATCAGCTTGGCCATCGAAAGCAGGCGGATTGAACATCAGAAATTCCTTCAAAGCCTTGCCTCGACTGCCAGGCACTTCAGCTTGAACGATCGGCACTGGAGGAGCAACTGGAACGACAGGAACAGCGGGAACTGCAGGAGGAGGTGCAGAACCGCTATCTTCCCTGGGCGCATCTCGAGGAACACGAGGAGCTCGAGGAGGTCTTCCTCGACGAGGCGGCATAATTATGCTGCCAGAAACACAATCAACAATGAAATCCATCAATCATACGGAAAACATCCTATGCCAGCAAGAGACAACAACAGGACTAGCTCTGGACCAAGCGTCAATTCCAATTCTTTACGCAAATCCTCAACTTCAAGCTCTGATACCACCTGTGACGACCCAGAGTTCAGGATATCGATACACCGATAACATCGGTATACCGACACCAAGAACTGGGGAGGCCACCCAAGAGGCTGATGAGGCCCCTGAAGGGTTAGTGGGGGGTTAGCTGAGGAATATGCATAATTAATTGCGAATTGGGGCGCGCAATACAAATAAGTATTTAAGATTTAAACACAAGTGCGGAAGCAATTTAAAATAACCAGAGTGATATATATAACTAGTCCAGAGTCACAAACACTAGTCCACAGGGCACAACTACGCGGGGCATACCCCGGCAAAAGTACAACACAAGCCTCAAAAAGGCAGCTCGTGCTCAGCTGGCAGCTAAGGAACGGTCCCGAAACAGCACACTAAACTCCGGGAGATGTCGGGCGCGGCTCACCTGAAAGGAGAAGGGTGAGTCACAGCCAGACTCAGTAGGGGTCACGCGGATCCCTACCTCGCGCTAAACATGCGAACATGCATAATTAACAGCGATTAAAGCATGCATTTAAATAAATACACAGGCAATGGCATGAATATCTAATCACAAGAAAGCTGTAAACTCTATCTAAGCAAGTATAACAGCTAACACATGCCACTACTAATTAAATGCAAGCGATTAAAGCTAAAACTACCAATTAGAATGAGCTGCAACTAGTCCAAGCAACAAGGAAGGACAACCACTGGAGCAGAAACCAGAAGCGTCCACTGACGGCTTACACTGCGTCTCAAGCACTCGCAGTCGACAAGCGACAAGCTAAGCGCGCAAACAGTACCAAACCAAGTGACCAGTCGGAGTGACACCCGTCGGCGTCAGTCCACAGTCTCCGACCACGTGTGCACACACTGACTCTAGCCTGAGCCAGGCCCTCTAACTAGTTTTCTCCCTTGGCAGGACGCTACCATTGGCTGGGAGCCCACGGAACTAGCTTACAAACCGTGAATGGGAAATATACCCCTCCGCCATCCTCAAGCGGGTCGGTACTCAACAGACCTTAGGGCAACAACAGTGGCTCCATTGCCTGGAAAGAAAAGCTACTCTATTGGCACATAAAACACGCCACGATATAGTAAAACAATACAACTATGGCATGAATATAGAACGGAACGCATAAGCAATGGGCTGGGAATATATTGCAGCCATCAGGGAAGTGGCGGTCAAGGACCCACGCGCCACATGCAAACGACGGTCGGGGGTCGGCGCGTTACTTCAAGAATGACGCTCCAGTCCCCATCCGTCACTCCCGTCAGGATTCCAGCTCAAGAGGCACCAAAGGCATGTAACGGTAGGGGCCCTGCGCGTTACTTCGAAGCGACGCGTGGGGTCACCGCCGTCACATCCACCCGAGGCTCAAACCACCTATCAGCGTTCTAAATGGTAACAGGCGAAGTAACGCCCCGGTCTAGGCGCGTCGGACCGAAACGACGGTCGGCCGACTGGCCGCCGGGCGCACCGCCTGACCAAAAATCACGGAAAACAGTTGATGAGTAACGGATGGGAGCCCCACCGTTACTCTCCAAGTAACGCACCCCTATTGGGCCGCTATTTGGTAGTGACGCGTCCACCTTGGACCGTCGGGCAAGTGACGGTTCCTGGCAGGACCGTCACTGCACCTGGGTTACGGGCGGGTGCGGTTTGTAAACCGAAGCCCTCCCGGACGGCTGAAAACGCCGGGTATCGACGAAAAACCTGATAACCTGTCAAACCACGCATGCTAGACAACAATTTAACATCTAAATCTAGCACATGCAAGGCCTAAAACGCATTAAACTCAAGATTTGGGCTAAAACCCCAAAAATAGAAATATGAACATCATGCATGCTACGGGGTGCTAATCAACAAACGAGCTAAAGGAAACGATCCTAGCAAGATCGAGGTTCCATCCCCCTACCTTTCGCAAGCCGAAACCGTCGAACGGGCCGCATGCAAGGAGGAATAGCCACGGAGCTTCCACGCTCCACCTCGCTCCCACGATCACCGATCCACGCCGAAGTGGACACCCACGCGCTCTACTCGACGCGAGGAATCCAACGGTGCCAACCTCGTCTCAATCCGACGCCGTCTCGACCCCGATCCCTAAGAGAGGAGAGGAGGTGACCGCACGGAGGAGAGAGAGAGGGAGAGGGTGAAATGAGAGATCGACGGGGGAGAGAGAGAGGGTGAGAGATATAAAAAAAATAAAAATAAAATTAATATATATATAATATAATCATTATATATATAAAAATCTTATTAATATTCATTAACCCTCAAACAGCTCCGAACAAATCCGGAAAAATGCCAGACAAATTCCCAAAAATCCAGGAAAATAGCCGGAATTTCCAGAACAATTAATAGAACAAATACCACGAAGGATCCATTAAGGCACGGGCCTTACAGGTAATCCAGGCAACTCCTCAGGAAAAACATCGGGAAACTCGCACACCACCGCAATGTCCTCGACATCCGACTCCATCCGGTCAGACACAACCACAGACGCGAGAAAATCCTGATAACCTGAATCAAGCAATCGACGGGCTCGAATAGCAGAGATAAGGAATCGAGAAGAGGTGGAACGGATACCTTGGAAATAGAAGGTCCTCTTGCTCGGATGCTGGAAGTAGACCCTCTTCATCCCACAATCCACCACCGCTCCATGAGTCTCGAGCCAATCCATGCCTAGAATCACGTCGTAATCCCGAAGCTGCAACGCATACAACCTGCCTGGCATACTCCGCCCATTGATCCACACCGGAACCTGGTCGAAGCAATACGGAGTGACCATAAAGTCACCCGAAGGCAACTCCACTGCCAGATCACAGGACAACTGGGTTACCGGCTCCTCGACGCTCGACGCGAAATCCTCCGAAATAAACGAATGAGACGCGCCAGAATCAAATAAAACCCGAGCCGCACAACCCAAAATCTGAACGGTACCTTCCACGAGCTGCGACGCCACTGCCTCTGCCCTGGTCAAGTGCGTGATCTGGCCACGAGCTCTCTGCCTGCCTCCCACACTAGCTGACCTGGGTAGCGGCGGATACTGTCCCTGCTGCTGCTGCTGCTGCCTCTGCTGCTGGGGAACATGTTGCTGCTGAGGAAACTGCTGCTGCGGCGGTCTCTGAGGACAGTCACGCGCCATGTGCCCTGGCTGGTCACACCGAAAACAGATGATCGGCGCCGTGCACTGCCTGCCTGGGTGGGTCCCACCACACCGTGGACAAGGTCCTCGCGATCCACCCACTTATCCCTGACGCTGCAAAGGAATCGGCTGCTGTACACTGCCCGATGAAGCTTGCCCTTGATCCTTGTGCTTCTTCCGAAGACTCTTCTTCAAGAACTTCTTGATCTTCGAGCCGAAGGACGCAGATCCTGCCACTGACGCTGCCGGTGCCGGTACTCCTGAACCACCCGACGCATGCTGGAAGAAACCCTGCTGCTGGGTAGCCGACTGTTGGCTGCGACCTGACAAAGACTGTCCCTGGCTGATCGGTCCTCGAGTCCTCTGCATATCCATCTCCTGGGAAATCGCAACACGAGACGCCGTCTCTAGATCAGTGGCCCCATTCGCGATCAAATGGTGCCTCAGCTCCAGCCTCAAGCCCTGCACAAACTGCGTCGTCCTCACCCTCTCATGCTCCATGATATGAGGTGCATACCGACCCAGCTCGACAAATCGGGCCCTATACTGCAACACGGACATGTCACCCTGCACCAGCTCCAGAAACTCCCGCATCCGCTGCGTAGCAACAACATCTGGACACTACGTACGCTCGAAAGCACTGACAAAGTCATCCCACTCGACCTGCTCAAGTGGACGAAGCTGAAAGGACGTCTTCCACTCGGAAGACCACCACCTCCGAGCCGTACCCTGCAACTGGTTGTAGGCCAACACCACTCTGTCCTCTGCAGTACTCTTCGCAGAACTGAACACCCGTTCCATCTCATCGAGCCAATCACGAGCCGCATCAGGGTCTGCCTGGCCGCTAAAGTAAGGTGGATGGAACTGCATGAAGTCCCTCACTGCTCGGCCTGGCCCACCCCTGACTGACGAGCCCTCAGCAGCCTCTCCGCCAAACTGCTGAGACATGAGATGGTACATGCCACGGAAGAAATCCTCGGCTCCCGGAGCCCTCGCAGCATCCGCGGCCTCGGTAGCTCCCGGAACTCTGCTATGCTCCTCCTGGTCCCTCTGGACCCCCTGCTGGATCTCCTGACCTCCAGCCGACTGCCCCTGCTGAGAGCGAGAACTTCTCCTCGGCGCCATCCTCGCTCCTGAAGCACAAGACAGAAAACACGGAAACGGCAATGTCAGAATAAAACACGCGGTGCCCAATGCCAGCGTCACATGTACATCATCGTTGTGGACTAGTGGACCACTACAATTACCTATGATTCTCATGTAATTCCACAACCGCGCTCTGATACCAGCTGTAACGACCCGAGAATCCGATTATCGGGAAGGCCCGATAACCCGAGACTCGTACCGCCACCCACGAGTCCGAAGACTCGGAAGGGTTAAAAGGATGGTGTGGAAACTACATAAGCATCACAGATAATTGCAGAAATTAAACAGTTATAATATTAAGCAGGAAATAAATTAACAATTTACATGGTCCACAATAAAATAACAACAACAGCAACAGTAGTCCACGACTAGTACAGTGACAAGAAAGAAAAGTACAGCTACACGGGGCATCCCCCGGCTCTGACCTCTGGCACTACCTCTGGGCACCCGCACCACGCTGCGCTCCTGACGCGCTCCCCGAAGGTGGCGCCTCACCTGAAACACGGTGAAAACACGCAGGGAATGAGTATCAGAACAAGACTCAGTAGGGATCACTCGAACCCTACCTCGAAAAACGAGAAACCACTACTCTAGCGGTAGGAAAGTACCTCGGAAAGGAAAGCCCTGTACTCTACAGAACTAGACCCTACGGCACGCAATCGACACACGTGCCACGGTACGAGAAGACCGAAATCAACGGTCGAACCGTCAAAAACCCGAAGGTCGGAAACACACGACTGACAGTCAGACACTCCGTACTCGACAGGAGTACCACCCACTAGAAGCACAGCCGGTAGCGTCCCCTGACGTCTTACACCGCACCGCAGGTGAACCGCCTGACGTGGTAGGTCCTACCCGAGGCGCAAACACCGTACAAGTAACCACAAACAAGTAACTAGCTGGGGTCACGCCCTTCGACGTGGGTCCAACCGCCCCCAACCACGTGTGCACACACAGACCTTGCGTCACTAGGTCTGGTCCTCTGACCGGTTTTCCCCCGTAGCCGGACTCTAGCTACCGACGAGGGGCCTACGGTAACCGGTCCACAAACCGTCTCGAAAGGTGGGTGCCCGTACACCACTCCCAGGTGAGACCAGCACCTCGTACTGGTGGGCTACGACTAGTGGAGGGTCACTGAAGGAGTAGACTCTCGAGTCAACGGAAAACAACGTCCGAAACCGACAACGTGTGGGAATCACCCCACGCACCAGCTCCGTCAAACGGGGCCACGGTCGGAGAAAAACGGACGCACCGCCCACGGCCAAACTCATGACCAAGGCAAACGGAACCTCCGGACACCAAGGACACGGTCACGGAACTCCACGGGGTGCCCGGGACGCACACACGGCCCAAGGGGAACACCCAACAACGAACCAAATCGCGCTAGGGATACCTAGCGCGACAGGGCATGTCGCGCTAGGGTCCCCTAGCGCAACAAGGGTTGTCACGCTATGGCCCCATAGCGCGACACGGACCATCGCGCTAGGTAACCCTAGCGCGACAGGGACCATCGCGCTAGGTCCTCCTAGCGCGACAGGAACCGCCAAACTATTCATCTTCTCCGATGAACGCGCTCGGTCGGGGCAGCGCGACCTCCAAGAACGAGCTACTGGAGTATAGCGCGTTCTCAGTCCGCGGCCGAAAACGGTAAGAACGCCCAAAAATTCTAACCACGCCCCCATACCTCCATAGGAGAGGGGGAAAACAAAGGGGAAGACCCCTGGGGACCCCTAGCATGATTCTAGGCCCTCAAAACACGAATCCATGCATTGAATCCATAGATCGGGCGAGCTCTCCCCAAATCATGGAAAAACCCAAAAACGCTCAAATGATCCCCTCTCGGCCTCCCCGCGGCCTATAAATCACGGAAAAGAACGGCATGAGGCTAAGGAACGTCACCCTACCTCGATGGAGCGAATGCTCCGCCGGATCGATCACGAATCACGAAGAATGCTCGAAGCTTCACGAACTCCCCACGCTTCCCACGCTCGCCGCACGCCCACGAGATCGCCTCACCGTCGCCCACGCGTCCGCGCCGTCGCCCCGCCGCCGTCCGTAGCCGGAGAGGGGCTCGCCACGTCCGAATGGGAGAGAGGGAGAGAGAGGGGGCTCACGGTCGCGAGAGAGAGGGAGAGGAAGAAGAAAGAGAAAAGGGAAAAAGAAAAGAAAAAGGATTAGGATTTATAGAAAATCTGAATTTTCGGAAAAATACCGAAAAATAGAAAAATACATTTCTGGAATCCTCGGAACGCACCGATCGCAACGGTACCACTCGTGCCCGGGTGAACGGCCCAGTTAACCCGCAGCGAGCGTCCGAAGGAAAAGCCGAAACACACGCCGGGAATCGGAAAACACACGCGGAAAAGCCGCGGAACGCCTCCGGGCCTCCGAAACGACTCCGGATCGCGCCGATCCGAACACGAAAGATGTCCGAAACGAAATTTCGGACACAACAGAGCTGGACGCTCCGAAAACCAGATCCGAGACCCACGAAGAAGGATCCGAAAGGTCCGGGATATTACAAGAGGGCCCAGGGGTAGTCCCTGGGGCAAACCCTCCGATGCTTAAGTCAGTAGAGCTATGGCGGGAGCAATAATGGGGAGGGGCTAGTTTATGCGCGAGATCCCTCTCCACCGAAGGGGTGAAGCGGTTCCTGCTCAAGAGTTTAGGGCGTATGGTTGCCTTTTTGGCTTACCTTTCACGGGAGGGTACCCCTGGTTTAAATAGTGCGTCGTCCCCAGGAGTCCTGCAAGCCGAGGGATTTTAGGTAGAGGTTACGTCCTCATCGTGGGCTTTTATTGCCTTATCGTGGGAGCGTTATCCTCGCGGGGAAGAAGAAGTCCCCTGTCTTCCCGGATTCTTGCATGTTGCGGACTCTTAACGGCTGCAAAGATAAGTATTCATCGGCCGTTCCCAGCTTCGGAGAGGCCGGCCCTATCCAGGCGGTAGGCTTAACTCGGTAAAAGATGGGTCGGATAGGCCGGCTCATGCCTCCTTCTCCCGGGCGGAGGGATGGCTCGGGCGCGGACCTTCCAGTGACCTGACCGAAGCTCGGGCCCTCCGAGCCTTGAGGCCGCCTAGGGGGGTTGTTTCCTCGAGCGCTGTAAATTAGGCTTTCTCCCCTAAGTGGGCCTTGTGGGCTGTCACTTGGGTGAGCTTGGCCTCATTGGGCCCTGCCGGGCCTAGTTGGGCTGCTCCATTGGGCTGCAGAAATCCCCCTCTCCATTACCTATGCAGTCAATATGCTTAGCAAATGCACCATTAACCCAAGTGAAAGTCATTGGAATACCTTAGAAAGAGTACTTAGATACTTAAAAGGCACCATGTCATATGACTTACACTACACTGGTTATCCATCTATTTTGGAAGGCTATAGTGATGCTAATTAGACTAGTGATTCTCTAGATGTAAAATCCACATCAAACTTTATTTTTCTCTTAGGAGGTGGAGCAGTGTCATGGAAATCTACTAAACAAACAGTATTAGCTAGAAGTATAATGGAACCTGAAATAAGTGCAATAGACACTACCTGTATAGAAGCTGAATGGTTGAGAGATCTTTTAGCTGACATTCCATTAATGACAACTCATTTGCCTCCTATATCTATTTTGTGTGATTATAAATCTGCAATTGACAATTATATGCAAGCAAACACTGATGTGAAAATGAACATGCACTTGAAAGTGCGACACAAATCAATAAGAGAAAAAAATGAAATAACAGTTGATAGTCTTGAGTTTTGTGAAATCAGAAAGAAATCTTGCAGATGTATTCACAAAAGGCTTATCTCGAACGGTGGTTGTAGAAGCGTCGATAGAGATGGGATTGAGCCCATAAAAGAAAATGTTACTACGGCGGCAACCCAACCTCACGGAGGTTCAATGGGTAGAAACAAATTTGATAGGTAATTTTGTGGAGCACTAATAATTTTATGCTCTCATCCCTATGACGCTAATGCTCATTTAGAAGCAAGAGGTAAGGATGTGTCTTATGCTCTTAATGAATCCAAGACCCATGAGCCATGGTGGGAGCCTTGCTCACACCCTTTGAAGGATTCACCAACATGTGTGGAGTCATGATGCCGCGACTAAGAGATGTGAGCTATCTTTTAAAACACACATGAGATACATATGTAAGGCCATTTATAGAGCAACCTACATAGAATCTCGATTCAGCTATACTATGTGTGAATTTGAGAATGTCTGAACCATGAGACCTGGTTCAAGATATAGTCCATCAAACGTTCCCACAGATAATCTCAAATATTACTAAGTGAAAATTCAAACCGAAAGATATTGTCACCCATTGTATAGTATAAGTGACTCAACAGTCTCTTATTCGTTTGATTGCCTTCTTCCTACTTTTTAATTTAATAATTTTTTAAAATTTTTTAAATCAAGTGAGGAATTATTAAATATGTGTGGTATAAAAACGTTTAAAAATCATAAAACTTACAAACCGTTGCAACGTTCAACGTGTAACGTTTCCATTAATTGGAAACGTTACACACTAAAACGTAAAAGAATTAAAGGGAGGCCATCAATGTGTGAATGTTGGGGCGGATTTTCTAAGGCCTATATAGAGACTCCCTTGGTCAACCTAAACACAACACAGTTACAATAGTCAGAACATGTGAAAGTTCTCCAATTTCTCTCTTCTCCTTTTCTTTCCCTCACAATTTATATTTCCTTTGTGCTGAGTTCTTGAAAGTTGGATTGTGATTCGCCAAGGCTCTTTTAGAGGACGCGACGATGAGAAAGAGGGGGTCGTCTACTCGAGAGTCATCGTATCTCTAGGAGGTCTTTGCCACGAGACCGACATGTCAGGTGACAATAGTTCTCTTAGTTCTAGTGACTACGTGCTTCGACCCGACATACTATATTTTTAATTTTATTTTTATATCTAATTATTTGTTATTTATTCTTTTTATTTTCAGCATAATATTCATAACAAATAAGTCTTTTCCATGTTCAAATAAAGAGCATCTTATATATCAAGTGACGTAAAGAAACTAACATTGGTTACAACATCCAAATTTTAAGCATGAGTTTTTTCCCCTTTTTTTTATTATGGGAAAATTAACATAGTGATACCTGAGTCTTACATCATGTTCTATCTAATCCTTGCTCTTGACGTTCAATTTCGCATGGAGGGTCAGTAAAATAGAGCAGCACTATATATGTTGCATCCCTTGACCATATGAATATAACATTCACCCTCTCTACTTTCGTTCAAATCATGAGAACATGGAAGTACATAGTTTTAATCTAATTATTTAGGGCCGCTTTGATAGTTGACTTGTCGGCCGGTTAGCGCAACCGAGTAGCAGGTGGGCTCCGCCTCCCCCTCGCCTCACCCTCACACATGCATGCCCAACCGGGGTCGGATGACTTAATCGACCCTTCGGGGTCAATTAACCTACCCCCACCCGGTTATCAAAAGGGGCCTTAACGTCCCGTGCACTTGTGGTAGCATATGATCAAGTATTTTTCAAATATGCAATAGTTGAGAAATAGTTATCTAAATTATGATCTCTAAATTTAAAATTTTGTTTGACTAAAAATAACATAATATCGTCGGAGGGGGACCCGCAATCACAAGGATCAGAAGGAGCCCTTAGAATCACCTCAAAGAATAACTCTCCGTTGATTAAGTCTGACCCATATCCTCGGCCTATAGCCCGCTCCCTTTGAATACGTTTTCGATTTTGGAATCTAGTCCCGGGACTCTTCTTCGCTGCCCTCCGACACCGAGAATATTAATGATGCCCACGCAAGCCCCGTTTGGACCGCGGGAGGCGCCTTTGGCATGGTCCTGACTCGATCTTGCACCGGGCCAACAAACTCATTGGTTTCCTGCTACACTAACCGAGATTTAACCGAATGTTTTCAGAGTCTCGGAATAATATGTTTGCCGTGTCCCGACATACATATGTTCTAGGTCCTTCTGCAACGATTACGGTATTCTCAAGCCGGACACCCGTCCGAATATTAAATGGTCTCCCGAATGACCGACACGTTTCGAACGTCCGCTTCCCTAGACATAGGGCTTTCCAGCCAATTCAAGGGATATTCCCTCGTTGCCCCTTGGCACCGGAAATATCAATGACGCTCATGCAAGTCTTGTTTCGACCGCGGGGGGCCCACCGTAGTATGGTCGCAGCTTGCTCTTGCACCGGGTCAACAGATTTACTGGTTTTTGACCGCTCTAACCGAGGCTTAGCCGAACGTTCTCCGCTCTTCCGAACAATAGATTTGCCGTACCTCGGCATACATGCGTTCCGGTTTTCCTGCGACAACCGTGATCTTCTCGAGCCGGACATTCGTCCGAACGTTGAATGGTCAGTACACGACTGACATGACCGCGAATGGTTTTCTTCTCGCCCTCGCGCGAGGATTTCAATACCTCGTAATAGACCTTCCATGCAATTTATTTCTTGGCCATGAGGCTCTGAATCCCGGCGATTAATCAAGGGTGTTCCCTCGTATGAGGGATGTAAATGACGCCGTGACCTTTATGGCGCGGCGGGTTTTGGTCCCGACACAAACCACACAATCGTCTGACCGAGTCAGATCGAGCGCACCATGGGCTCTTCGGAGCCCGAATAAATTGTCACTTTGTGACTGGCACGCCCACGCACTTAATAGATGAATCAACCATTCCCGAAGAGACGAGCATAATAAACGAACGAAAAGTGCATCCACAGACCCCCAGCCCCAAACCCCGCGTCTTCCACGGCTCCCCCGATCACCTCCCCCCACGGAAGCGACGGACCGAGATGGAACCGAGCCAGATAAAATCCTTTGAACCGGCGGAAAAAAACCGCTACATTCTCTTATATTATATAATTATAGATTGATGTTACACTCTTGTGATCGGACATATACTGCATGCACTGTACTATGTGCTACCCGAGATGCGCGCATGTAAGTCTCTATAATATGTTTCAAATATATTAATTATTATTGGAGCTCAGCTGTGTGCATGTGTTTTCTCTTTTTTTTCCCAATCCAAATTAACCTTGTTTCAAATATGTACGAGATCTATGTTTGTGGGGCGGGTGACGGTACTTTTTAAGTGACATAATGCATGTTCGCCATTGTGCAATGTATGAATTGTTAGACATAGTATTACGGAGTGAGCGGCCCACGTTTTGGGTCATACTGAAACGATATGCGAAAGTGCACATCCTCACACACTCATGTCCTCTCTTACAATTTTTTCCTCTTCATTAGATTCACATGCTATAAGATATGTATAAATAGAACTCCTTTTCTAATAGGGAGAAAGTTATACACACATTTCTAAGTTAGGAACTTGGTCCCTATCTTACTACAGTCAGTGAGAAGAATCTCAGAAGAGTCCACATTACTCCTATTCTCTCTCCCTAAATAATGCCGACCTGCATAAAGGGGAGGAAATCTTGTCTTCCCACTCCGTGCACGAGGATGACTTTGACGCGGTTCATCGAACTTTCGACGTCTCAAGATGTTGTTCCGTAAGATCTCTTGTCGCTTCGATCTCTTTTATTGTGGAATGTCATCACGTTCCGTTGTGCACTCTGATCCGTTCGATGTCTATCATTTGATATCATTGATAGATTCGATCCTGGATGACCATCATCATCATCATCATCATCAGAGCCTTGTCCCAATTATTTGGGGTCGGCTACATGAATCCTGTTCTGCCAAAGATTTCTATCAAGTGCTATATTCATATTTAAACCCAAGAAGCTAATGCCCTTCCTAATAACATCGCACCATCTCATTTTAGGCCTTCCCCGAGCTCTTTTACTAGCATCCACTAAGATTCGGTCACATCTTTTAACCGGCGCTGAGTTAGGGCGACGAATCACATGACCAAACTACCTGAGTCTATTTTCTCTCATTTTACTATTAATTGGGACTATCCCTAAGTCCTTACGGATGTGTTAATTCCTAATCTTGTCTTTCTTAGTCTTGCCACACGTCCATCTCAACATCCTCATCTCTGCTACAGACATTTTGTGAATGTGTTCCTTTCGTACTGCCCAACACTCGATACCATATAATAAAGCAGGTCTCACAGTCGTTCTATAAAATCTCCATTTGAGTTTCACATGCATACGACGATCACAGATGACTCCCGATACGCTTCTCCATCTTAATCAGCATGTCTTAATCCGATGTGTAACGTCGTCATAAATCTCCCCATTCTCTTGTATGATAGACCCTATGTATCGAAAGTTACTACTCTTCGGAATGTTATGCCCATCAATTAGAATCATGTCTTCCTGTACCACTCTCCCATTACTAAAATTCATCATCGTCGGAGCTTTATCCCAATTAATTAGATGACCAATATAAATAATCATATTTATATATCAATGGATGCGTACGTGCATGTATGACCTGGGTGATCCGCCCGCATGTGCCACGTGCGAATCTCCACGAAGGGAAGTTTGATTAAATTTTATCTTTTTTGTTTGTTGGCACCGCTTGGCATCAACCTTTACACCACGCGCGCTCGTTTAATGTGGACCTTGAAATCATCACTCTTCTCACTTTATTATATATATATATATATATATATATATATATGAATAAAACAAATGGAGCTTGCCGTTAACAGGTAAAATTGTGAATGGAGACGATGGCTCGGCAAGAGATCATATACATACACAAGATGCATGTACGCCCACTCCACTTAATTAGCACGTCCTCGTAAGTTACCACTTAATGCATGCAGACTGAATCTCAATGAATAATTACGACCTAATAATTAATGTACGATGCATACCAACTCTAGTGCAATTAACGGAACGCGATGCCTCAATATATTGATCGGTCGAACGTAGTATTCGGTTTCGGGGGATTTCGTTGGGTCCCGGGCCATCTTCTTAGACCTGCATTCATAATTAGATCTTCACCCTGCGAATTAGGTGTGCCCGGTACCCTTTTTTTTTTTTTTTTTGTCTTTCACTCTTTCATGATGCAAATTATTATGAGACGGAAGAAGACTCAAATTTAGATGCTACCTGCCACCAGTAGACTCTATAGATCTTACAATTGACTCGGATTCACCGAAGATTGACTCTTTCAATGAAGTGATGTTTGATCGAGAGAACGAGTAACTTACAAATTAACTAGCATCAGACGAGAACATTTAGATATTCGTGAACTCTCAGATTTCATCGTCAACGTCTTCATGTCGTCCAAAAGGTCTTGCATGCATAGGTGCTTCTCTTTGGCTATCCATTGGACATGGTTTAGAGTGAGGTGCATGCTTTTCTTTCGTTGTCACATAACGTACGAGAGAGCATAATGTCGCCATTGTGTCACGGGCCTTTTCTCATAGCTGTCTCGAAACTTGATATATTGGGTCTTAGCATAATCATAATCCTTAAACTCACAGGAAATCTCGCTAGATTGGATTTATTTGCCATGAGAAGGATGTGGTCGTTCTGTCACCCTAAGCACATCGCAACTCTGCATTCAGACAACTTTATCTTGTCAGAAAATTTCTTACATGTAATCTGGATTTGTTTACACTCAAAATCTCTGGAAAAAGGAATATTTTCTTGGCCTTCAACTAGATTGTTACATGCAATCTCCTTAAATATTTTATCACATCGTTTCAGAGATCTGCATGGGAAACATTTAAGCCAAATAGAATGATTAGTATTGATATTCACTTTGATTGTGGTAGATAGTTGATGCAGAAAAGATGAAATATATTCGACTGAATATTGTAAAGAAGAGAGTGTGATATATATTAGTCGATCAACTAGAGAGAGAGAGAGAGAGAGAGAGAGAGAGAGAGAGATCTAGAGAGAGAGAGAGAGAGAGAGAGAGAGCAAACCCTTTGAAAATCACAGATCAGGAGTATTTGATCTGAAAAAATAAACAATAAGGCACATCTAAGAAACATATATTATCAGTTGCATTCGTGAGTTAAAAACATAATCAAGTAAAGCTTAATCAAGGCAGTAGAAGAAGTTCAGTTGAAATCTTTCTGCCTTGGTATTCAGCTTAAGCAACATAGTTGAAAAAGTACGTAGTCGAGTGATAGTCAATCGCACGACTTCGACTACGATGATTTAATTGATTGCTCCGACTACCTTCAGTCGCAAAGATGTTGACTAAGATTGCGGTGTTCTGATTGAAATGATTTCGACTGAGGACAAAAACTTGTTTCGACTGAGTTACTATCGACTATTCTATGTTTCAACTAAGTAGTCAATAATTTTCTAGTGGAAGAGTTCAAAAGGGTATTTCAACTAGATTAAGAATTTGGCTGACGGATTTCTATTTTAAATATGAGAATCTTACCTAACCTTATCTCTTTACTTTACTTTATATATATAGAGAGAGAGAGGAGGTATATCTCATCTTTGAGAGGCTCTGAGAGAGAAGAAATCATCTCTCAATGAGATGGAGGGCCCAGATATGCCGGCCCCATGACAATTTGCCATGGGGCCGGCCCCATTAGAATATTTCTCATATATATATATTGGAGTTTAAAGTTGAAATCTAAATATAAAGAACAATAAAACAAACAAAAGGATTAAAAATGTCAAACTATAACACAAATTAAAACATAACTAAAACTTCCTCCAAGGAACGACGATGCAAGTTTAAGCATTTAAGGGTTTTAGTTTTTTATATTAATTTAAGTATTTAAGGGTTAAAAAGTTAAGATTTAAAATATTAATAATGAGTTCTTAAGAAACGGGTTCGGATCGGATAAAAATTAGAATGTGTTAAATTCACATCCGAACCGAATATGAAACAGATATTTTAAAAATATCTAAATCTAAATCCATATCTGATTATTCGGATATTACTTATCCCATCATGAGTCGAGTGATTCGGGTAATCAAATTTACAGATATTTTAGACATTCTTACTCAAAGATTACAAGTGTAAATATGTGTAGGTCCAAATATTAACAATCAATATATGCCATGCGTCTGCCAATTATTTTTTATTTTTTTAGGTTGGCCTCGATACATTATATATGTTGAAAATAAAAGAAAAAGGTCGGAGTACGCTTATGTTTGCCAAAATAATGAACCAACTATTTCGAATCCATTTTTGGATGTCCAATGTATTTTTTTAACATTTTTCAGCAATCCTACAGAACCTAGAAGAAGCAAAAGGGCTAGAATAAACAGAGTGTTTGAGGACTTTTATGCACTTTTAGTGGAGGATTCTCCAACTTCCTTCTCTCATGTCATGAGCTCTATAGACTCACCCTTTTGGAAGGAAGGCATAAATAATGAAATGAACTCTACAATTCAAAATAATACTTGGGTCTTAACTGATCTACCTCCCGGTTGTAAAACTATTGGTTATAAGTGGGTCTTTAAAAAAAATTTGACACCTGATGGGTCAGTTGACAAATTCAAAACTAGACTAGTAGTCAAAGATTTTACACAAAAAATCAACATAGATTATTTTGATGTATACTCACATGTGGTCAAGATCACTACCATTAGAATCTTGATTGCATTAGCATCCACACATAAACTGGTCATACATCAAATAGAAGTAAAAACTACTTTCTTAAATGGTGAACTAGATGAAGAAATTTATATGGATCAGCCTGAGAGTTTCATAGTCCCAGGCCAAGAAAAAAAACTTTGTAAACTAATTATGTCACTTTATGGTTTAAAATAAGCACCTAAACAATGGCACGAGAAATTCGATGAAACTATTCTTTCTTATGGCTTTAAAATTAATCAAACTAATACATGTGTATATCACAAAATATTTGATGAAAATATTATCATATTATATTTATATATTGATGACATTTTAATCTTTGGATCAAATATGCATGTTGTTAAAGAAGTAAAGAAATTTCTATCTCAAAAATTTGACATGAAAGACTTAGGTAATTAAAGCTGATCTAATCCTCAACACTAGAATCATAAGAAAATCAAATGGAATAACCTCGTCACAATCTCACTATGTAGAAAACATTCTTAGAAAATTCTACCATCTAGACTGCCAACCCATATCTACCCCATACGACACCCGTGTTCATCTAAAAAAGAACCTAAGAAATCCAGTGCTCCAAAGTGAATACGTACAAATTATAGAATCACTTATATTTCTTACAAACTATACAATGTCAGATATTGCCTATGCAGTCAATAGGCTTAGCAAATGCACCATTAACCCAAGTGAAAGTCATTGGAATACCTTAGAAAGAGTACTTAGATACTTAAAAGGCACCATGTCATATGGCTTACACTACACTGGTTATCCATCTATTTTGGAAGGCTATAGTGATGCTAATTAGATTAGTGATTCTCTAGATGTAAAATCAACATCAGATTTTATTTTTCTCTTAGGAGGTGAAGCAGTGTCATGGAAATCTACTAAACAAACAGTATTAGCTAGAAGTATAATGGAATCTGAAATAAGTGCACTAGACACTACCTGTACAGAAGCTGAATGGTTGAGAGATCTTTTAGCTGACATTCCATTAAAGACAAATCATTTGCCTCCTATATCTATGTTGTGCGATTATAAATCTGCAACTGACAATTATATGCAAGCAAACACTGATGCGAAAATGAACATGCACTTGAAAGTGCGACACAAATCAATAAGAGAAAAAAATGAAATAATAGTTGATAGTCTTGAGTTTTGTGAAATCAGAAAGAAACCTTACAGATGTATTCACAAAAGGTTTATCTCGAACGGTGGTTGTAGAAGCGTCGATAGGGATGGGATTGAGCCCATAAAAGAAAATATTACTACGGCGGCAACCCAACCTCACGGAGTTTCAATGGGTAGAAAAAAATTCGATAGGTAATTTTGTGGAGCACTAATAATTTTATGCTCTCATCCCTATGACGCTAATGCTCATTTAGAAGCAAGAGGTAAGGATGAGTCTTATGCTCTTAATGAATCAAAGACCCATGAGGCATGGTGGGAGCCTTGCTCACACCCATTGAAGGATTCACCAACATGTATGGAGTCATGATGTCGCGGTTAAGAGATGTGGGCTGTAATGTCCCGGATTTTTTGGATATTTTTCGGATCATTTTAGTGGGTCTCGGAGTGTATTTTGTGCTTTACACGTGTTTTTCCCTGATGTGCCTTCGGAACTCTTTGCAAGGCGAACCGTGTCGTTCTCCGACTCTGGGACGTTACCACTGCGTTGCGCTCTTCCCGAGGATCACGGAGATAATTTTTCGTAATTTTCTGGGTTTATCGAATTTTCGGGTTTTCCTATATATACTAACCCTTTTCTCTCTCCCCCTCTCATTTCTCTCTTCCCTCCCTCTCTCTTCTCTCACGCCCTCTTTCTCCCCTCTCTTCTCCGGCGGCCGACGGAGCGAGGCGGGGGCGGGGTGAAGGTGGCGCGGGCGAGGATGCGGGCGAGGACAGGCGAGGATCGAGGCGGTGGAGGCGCGTGGAAGCTCGGCCGTGAGTTCGTGGAACGGCGAGGCTTCAACGGCGTTTTCTTTGTGGATCGGCGTCCACGGTGCGCGAAATCTTCGGTGGAGGTAGGGTGATGGACCCTCAGCCCGTGTACTTCCTTTCCCGCAAGTTTCGTAGGCCGTGGTGAGCCGAGCGGGCTAAACGGGGCGTTTTGGGCAAAATGCATGATTTTGGGGTGTGAGCCGAATCTCCCGTTTTATGGTGTTTTTGGGCGATCCAGGGGTTTAGATGCATGTCTAGGGGCTTGGGGAAGGTTTCCCCTTTTGTTTCCCCTTCACCTGGGGGTGAACGGGGCGTGGCATGGCTTTTCCCGCGGTTTCTACCGTTTTTCACCGCGGACTGAGAACGCGCTATACTTCAGTGGCACATTCTTGTTTGTCGCGCTGCCCCGATAGGGCGCGTTCATCGGAGAAGATGAACAGTTTGGCGGTTCCTGTCGCGCTATAGGGCAACGGCGCGTTCTGGACTGTCGCGCTATGGAAACATAGCGCGACCTGGCTTGTCGCGCTATAGGCTCCTAGCGCGTTCTGCTTGAACGCGCTATGGACCTATAGCGCGTTCTTGGAGGGACCAGCCGGGCTGCCCGGGGCGGGCGGTCTGCGGCTGATCGTGCTCCCCTTGGGCCGTGTGTGCCTTGGACACCCAGTGGAGTTCTGTGACCATTTTTTGGGGTGTCTGGAGGTTCCGTTTACCTCGTTTTACGTGCTCGTGCGTTTAAGGGTCCGGGTGACCTTTAGCGTTCCGTTCGCATTGTGTTGGTCTCCGGTCGACCCGGTTGGGACCCAGTGGTCGACCTATGGCCTTGTGAGTATCCCGGACACCCCATGGGTTCTGTGTCTGTGTTTTTTTTTTGGGTGTCAGGAGGGACCGTGTTACCTCGATTAACGTGCCCGTAGGTGTGGTGGGTCCGGGTGACCCCACGTCTTCCGGGCTCTTGTGTTACGCTTGATCGAGTCACCGTGTGTCGGTGTGTGTGCGGTGGGGTCTCCCCCGCATATCGTGGGTTCCTTTGGAAGGCGATTCCCGTGTGGGCCATGTGTTTGGCCTTGGACTGCGAGTCCAGTTGTCCGGCCTGGGGCTGGAGGTTCCCCGCTTGTTTCAAGATGGGAAATCGTCGTGGTGGCTTGTGTGCTGCCCTGGGAATCGTGCTTCTGTGTTTTCCATGTGGCCCGTGTGGGTGGCCTTGGTCCTTTGCATTCCCTTCCTGAGGGAGTGGCCTTGGCGACTCGTGAGCTGTCTCGGTACTCGTGCTATCGTGGTTTTGGACCTAGAGATTGGGCTAGATCGACGGCCTTGTGCTGTTGCGTGCAACGGTCTTGACCCCGAGTCTTGTGACTCAAGGACCGTTGGCTGTAGTGTGTCTAGAGGACTGTCCAGAGTCTAGTGGCTTAAGTGCCACTCGAGTTTTCTCGACTCTCGCGCACTGTGCGTGCGTGGCCGTGGACCGTGAGTCCCGTTTCTTCTCCGACTGTGGTCACCGTGCGACGGGGCCGGTGCGCGGGGTTGTCCCCGTACGTCGTCGGATTCGGACGTTGTTTTCCGTTGAGTTGAGAGTCTACTCCTTCAGTGACCCTCCACTAGTCGTAGCCCACCAGTACGAGGTGCTGGTCTCACCTGGGAGTGGTGTACGGGCACCCACCTTTCGAGACGGTTTGTGGACCGGTTACCGTAGGCCCCTCGTCGGTAGCCAGAGTCCGGCTACGGGGGAAAACCGATCAGAGGACCAGACTTTGTGACGCAAGGTCTGTGTGTGCACACGTGGTTGGGGGCGGTTGGACCCACGTCGACGGGCGTGACCCCAGCTAGTTACTTGTTTGTGGTTACTTGTACGGTGTTCGCGCCTCGGGTAGGACCTACCACGTCAGGCGGTTCACCTGCGGTGCGGTGTAAGACGTCAGGGGACGCTACCGGCTGTGCTTCTAGTGGGTGGTACTCCTGTCGAGTACGGAGTGACAGACTGTCAGTCTCTGTGTCTTTGACCTTCGGGTTTTCGGTCGTGTTGACCGTTGAGTTCGGTTGTCTCACCGTGATGAGTGTGTCGGTTTTCGCGCCGTGAGACTAGTGCTAGTGGCTTTACCGAGGTGGCGTCTTGTGGTGCGGTACCCGCGATCGGATGGTCGGGGTTGCACCTTGGACAGCGTGTCCAGGTTGACTGTCCGGGGGACAGGCCTTTACGGTGTGATTGCCGTGTGTTCTTACTTCGGTAGGTGGTACTAGCGTGGTTTGGTAGCTTCGACTGCGTGATCGAGGTCTGCCTTCTGGCAGTAGGAGTAGCTGTAGTGCCGAGTTTTGACCGGCCACCGGTTTGCTGTTCCTGCTATAGTTGTAGCTTCCTTTCCGCTACCGCCGTTGTTTCCGGTTGGGGTTCCGCGGGATCCCTGCTGAGTCTCTGTTTTGGAGACTCATTCCCTACTTTTCAGGTGTGGCGGTTCTTCCTCGCGGTTCGAGGGTGCAGAGCGGAGGTTCTTAGTTGCCAGCTTGCCGGGCCGAGTGTTCACTTGGCATGTGGTACGTTTTACTGCTTTAGACTGTACTTTCTGTTGGACTGGACTCTGTTGTAGTTGTTTATTTATTTCTGTTAATTGTTGAATTGTCCTGCTTTATTTCCTATTTCCTTGTGCCTCCACACTCCTTTTAGCCCTTCCGAGCCCTCCTGGCTCGTGGGCGGCGGTGCGAGTCTCGGGTTATCGGGCCTTCCCGGTAATCGGATTCTCGGGTCGTTACAGCTGGTATCAGAGCCAAGTTGTGGACGTACATAGGAATTCGAAATATTGCAGTGATCAGAGTCCATAAGGTCCAGTACAGTCAGCAGCTGGCTTAGGGTTTTGTGTTCGTTTTTCGCCTAATTTCTCGCTTGAGAGCTTGAGTGCGATGTGCGGCGCCGAGAAGTTGGTTGCTGTCCGCGGCTTTCGTGCCAGCATGGGGTCTAAGGATCGAGGTCGAGAGCCTTCTCCCTCATCGGTGGTGGCCCTGGTTGTGCTGCGTTGGGCAGAGGTTGCTGGCAGGCGTGAGCTCGCGGTGCTGCGTTCGAGGAACCGGCAGCATGGTCAGGTGGCTGGAGAGGATTTTTCGTGGTTAAGTGGCCGTGAGCGTGCTCTGAGGGAGCTGCTGTCGATTTTGGCCACTCCAGCTTGAGGTTTGTCCAGCCCTTGAGGTGTTCAGGTTGTGGTTTAAGGTGGCAGAGTGGGTGTTCTGATCGAGAAGTGTGCTCGAGTGAGTGGAGGATCTTCTCGGTGAGCTGCCGTTTCATCGAGCCTGATATCTTGTCGTGCTTTGTGGCGTCAGAAATGATGTGTCGGTCCCGATTGTTTTGCAGATTTTGAGGCAGGATTGGGCTGTGGTGTCCCAGTAAGTCTTGCTCATGCGCTCTCGTATGCGAAGGGGTGTGTTCGCCTTGTATTTGGTCTAAGGTGTGAAGGTTCCGCGGTGAGTTTCGGGACTCGAGGATGAGCATCGGCGGTTGTTGTTACGGCTCGTGTTGCGGCTCTTGGCATGCCGTGTTGCAGTTCGAGGAATTGCAGCGGTGGTGCATCGAGAGATGCTGTGATGGTGGTCCGACGTGACACTCGTCGAGTGTGTCGGAGGCGCTGACCTGATGGAAGCGATGGGTTTCCTTGGTGCCGGATGGTGCTGTTTCCAGCGTGCGCGAGGTTTGGGGTCAGGTCGAGCGTGGAGTCCTTCCTTTGGTCGGAAGTGCGTTTGGTCTCCCCTTTGGTTGGAGAGATTGTGTTGGGTTAAGGTTCGTTGTCTTGCATTGCGTGCTCGGATTGGTTGGCCTTGTATGCCATAAAGTCTATGCGAGACGTGCTCCTTGTCTTGGCAAGGTGGTTGCCTGTGAGAAGTCGTGCCCATTCCCTTGTTGTGTGAGGGTGTGCTGGCGCTTTTTCGGAAGGACGAGTGCCGGTTGGGCGGTGTTTTGCTTTCTCGGCTGTGCGCGCGGATCAGAGTGCGCAGCGGAAGCGTGGTGGGCTTGTAACCCACTGGTTCAGGATCGTAGCGTTGGTTGCTACGGGCGGATTCCTGAGTTTGCGTTGAGCATCGGAGGATGGGTTCCTCGGTGTGAAACGTGTTGTTGCCGTGCCGTTGTTCGAGGTATTATGGTTGTTGGCACTGGCAGGATGGAGTGTTGGGGAATGTGCTGGCTAGTGCGTCGCATGAGTACCCTGTTCCTGTGTTGGAAGCCGTGTCAGGCGTCGGTGTTGGACCTGGATGAGGTTGTTG
Organism: Amorphophallus konjac; assembly: GCA_022559845.1. Lineage (NCBI taxonomy): Eukaryota > Viridiplantae > Streptophyta > Magnoliopsida > Alismatales > Araceae > Amorphophallus > Amorphophallus konjac. The sequence goes on along the minus strand of CM040121.1, from coordinate 36,494,102 downwards.
AGGATGTCGCCTGACGGAGGTCGAGGACGTGTTGGTCAGAGTCGATGGCTTGGCGCCCGACTTGTGTTCCCAGTCGTGTCCTCGGATGAGATCATTTTTGGGGAAGTGGTCTCTGGCAGACTATGGGTCCCGGTTGACGGCTATGAGTGGCTGGTAAGCCTAACCGTGTGACCGACCACAGCTGTGTCTGTTGGTTCTACGGTCTTGTCGGATTATGACGGTGAGATGTTTTTTGCTTAGGGACTCGTGAGCACTGTTCAGGTGGTGTCCCGTGGCTCTGTGGTAAGGGCGGAATCGGGATTGGCAGGTGTCCACTTGCATTGATCGAAGGATTTGATGAGACCAGATGGATGAGTGACGCCTGTGGGCGGTGGCCTTTTTGTGAGATTGGCGTCGGAGGATGGTCCTTGATAGGACGTTGGTGTCGCAGTGGTTATCCCTGGTTTAGTGACTAGCATGGGGTGGTCCCCTATAAGTCTGAGTCTCGTGAGGTGATGACTGAAGACGCCAGGTTCTGTCATTTGGTTTCGTCGTACTCCCCGAGAGGGCCTAGTTGGCGAGCAGTTGGTGACCAGTGGATGGTCTTTTCAGAGACAGAAGATGCTGGTTGTTGGGGCTCGAGCGTGGCGAGAGCCGTGTGCCAGCGAGACCTTTGGTGGTCGTTTCTGTGATGTGCCTTTCCGGATAGGATCGGGACTTTGTCGAAGTTTGTCTTCTGACAAGAATTGGCATAGTGTGTTGCGGTCTATGGAGAGGACTGCTTGAGCTGGTGAAGATTCTGTTTTGGTTGCTCCCTTGAGGAGGGTGTGCGACCTGTCAGCTGGCTGCGAAGCTGATGTGCGATTTGTCTGCCGACCATTGGATGAATCGGTAGCTGTTGCTCGTGTCGAGGGTCGTGATTCCTCGGTGAGCGAGATTGTGGCTGCGGTGCCAGGTTGGTTCTCGCGTTGTCTGAGGTGATGCCGGACGGTGTCCTTTGGTATATGCCTGCTCTGTTGGCCAGTGTGCTCGGCGCGAGGAGCGAGGTGTTGCTTGTGATTGTAAGTCTGGCTGTGTCCCTCAGGATCGGTGTTTTCGTGAGAACCGAGATTTTCTGTTCTGGGGCTCTGACAGCGTTGTCAGTTCGATTCAGTGTTCTTCCCGTGGGACTTCGTGATTGGTCATGAATTTCGAGGATGAAATTCCTTTAAGGGGGGAGGGCTGTAATGCCCCGGATTTTTCGGATATTTTTCGGATCATTTTAGTGGGTATCGGAGTGTATTTTGTGCTTTACACGTGTATTTCCCTGATGTGCCTTCGGAACTCTTTGCAGGGCGAACCGTGGCGTTCTCCGACTCTGGGACGTTACCACTGCGTTGCGCTCTTCCCGAGGATCGCGAAGGTAATTTTTCGTAATTTTCTGGGTTTATCGAATTTTTGGGTTTTCCTATATATACTAACCCTTTTCTCTCTCCCCCTCTCATTTCTCTCTTCCCTCCCTCTCTCTTCTCTCACGCCCTCTTTCTCCCCTCTCTTCTCCGGCGGCCGACGGAGCGAGGCGGGGGCGGGGTGGAGGTGGCGCGGGCGAGGATGCGGGCGAGGACAGGCGAGGATCGAGGCGGTGGAGGCGCGTGGAAGCTCGGCCGTGAGTTCGTGGAACGGCGAGGCTTCAACGGCGTTTTCTTTGTGGATCGGCGTCCACGGTGCGCGAAATCTTCGGTGGAGGTAGGGTGATGGACCCTCAGCCCGTGTACTTCCTTTCCCGCAAGTTTCGTAGGCCGTGGTGAGCCGAGCGGGCTAAACGGGGCGTTTTGGGCAAAATGCATGATTTTGGGGTGTGAGCAGGATCTCCCGTTTTATGGTATTTTTGGGCGATCCAGGGGTTTAGATGCATGCCTAGGGGCTTGGGGAAGGTTTCCCCTTTTGTTTCCCCTTCACCTGGGGGTGAACGGGGCGTGGCATGACTTTTCCCGCGGTTTCTACCGTTTTTCACCGCGGACTGAGAACGCGCTATACTTCAGTGGCGCGTTCTTGTTCGTCGCGCTGCCCCGATAGGGCGCGTTCATCGGAGAAGATGAACAGTTTGGCGGTTCCTGTCGCGCTATAGGGCAACGGCGCGTTCTGGACTGTCGCGCTATGGAAACATAGCGCGACCTGGCTTGTCGCACTATAGGCTCCTAGCGCGTTCTGCTTGAACGCGCTATGGACCTATAGCGCGTTCTTGGAGGGACCAGCCGGGCTGCCCGGGGCGGGCGGTCTGCGGCTGATCATGCTCCCCTTGGGTCGTGTGTGCCTTAGACACCCAGTGGAGTTCCGTGACCGTGTTTTGGGGTGTCTGGAGGTTCCGTTTACCTCGTTTTACGTGCCCGTGCGCTTAAGGGTCCGGGTGACCTTTAGCGTTCCGTTCGCATTGTGTTGGTCTCCGGTCGACCCGGTTGGGACCCAATGGTCGACCTATGGTCTTGTGAGTATCCCGGACACCCCATGGGTTCTGTGTCTGTGTTTTTTTTTGGGTGTCAGGAGGGACCGTGTTACCTCGATTAGCGTGCCCGTAGGTGTGGTGGGTCCGGGTGACCCCACGTGTTCCGGGCTCTTGTGTTACGCTTGATCGAGTCACTGTGTGTCGGTGTGTGTGCGGTGGGGTCTCCCCCGCATATCGTGGGTTCCTTTGGAAGGCGATTCCCGTGTGGGCCATGTGTTTGGCCTTGGACTGCGAGTCTAGTTGTCCGGCCTGGGGCTGGAGGTTCCCCGCTTGTTTCAAGATGGGAAATCATCGTGGTGGCTTGTGTGCTGCCCTGGGAATCGTGCTTCTGTATTTTCCGTGTGGCCTGTGTGGGTGGCCTTGGTCCTTTGCATTCCCTTCCTGAGGGAGTGGGCTTGGCGACTCGTGAGCTGTCTCGGTACTCGTGCTATCGTGGTTTTGGACCTAGAGATTGGGCTAGATCGACGGCCTTGTGCTGTTGCGTGCAACGGTCTTGACCCCGAGTCTTGTGACTCAAGGACCGTTGGCTGTAGTGTGTCTAGAGGACTGTCCAGAGTCTAGTGGCTTAAGTGCCACTCAAGTTTTCTCGACTCTCGCGCACTGTGCGTGCGTGGCTGTGGACCGTGAGTCCCGTTTCTTCTCCGACTGTGGTCACCGTGCGACGGGGCCGGTGCGCGGGGTTGTCCCCGTACGTCGTCGGATTCGGACGTTGTTTTCCGTTGAGTTGAGAGTCTACTCCTTCAGTGACCCTCCACTAGTCGTAGCCCACCAGTACGAGGTGCTGGTCTCACCTGGGAGTGGTGTACGGGCACCCACCTTTCGAGACGGTTTGTGGACCGGTTACCGTAGGCCCCTCGTCGGTAGCCAGAGTCCGGCTACGGGGGAAAACCGGTCAGAGGACCAGACCTAGTGACGCAAGGTCTGTGTGTGCACACGTGGTTGGGGGCGGTTGGACCCACGTCGACGGGCGTGACCCCAGCTAGTTACTTGTTTGTGGTTACTTGTACGGTGTTCGCGCCTCGGGTAGGACCTACCACGTCAGGCGGTTCACCCGCGATGCGGTGTAAGACGTCAGGGGACGCTACCGGCTGTGCTTCTAGTGGGTGGTACTCCTGTCGAGTACGGAGTGACAGACTGTCAGTCTCTGTGTCTTTGACCTTCGGGTTTTCGGTCGTGTTGACCGTTAAGTTCGGTTGTCTCACCGTGATGAGTGTGTCGGTTTTCGCGCCGTGAGACTAGTGCTAGTGGCTTTACCGAGGTGGCGTCTTGTGGTGCGGTACCCGCGATCGGATGGTCGGGGTTGCACCTTGGACAGCGTGTCCAGGTTGACTGTCCGGGGGACAGGCCTTTACGGTGTGATTGTCGTGTTTTCTTACTTCGGTAGGTGGTACTAGCGTGGTTTGGTAGCTTCGACTGCGTGATCGAGGTCTGCCTTCTGGCAGTAGGAGTAGCTGTAGTGCCGAGTTTTGACCGGCCACCGGTTTGCTGTTCCTGCTGTAGTTGTAGCTTCCTTTCCGCTACCGCCGTTGTTTCCTGTTGGGGTTCCGCGGGATCCCTGCTGAGTCTCTGTTTTGGAGACTCATTCCCTGCTTTTCAGGTGTGGCGGTTCTTCCTCGCGGTTCGAGGGTGCAGAGCGGAGGTTCTCAGTTGCCAGCTTGCCGGGCCGAGTGTTCACTTGGCATGTGGTACGTTTTACTGCTTTAGACTGTACTTTCTGTTGGACTGGACTCTATTGTAGTTGTTTATTTATTTCTGTTAATTGTTGAATTGTCCTGCTTTATTTCCTATTTCCTTGTGCCTCCACACTCCTTTTAGCCCTTCCGAGCCCTCCCGGCTCCTGGGCGGCGGTGCGAGTCTCGGGTTATCGGGCCTTCCCGGTAATCGGATTCTCGGGTCGTTACATGGGCTATCTTTTAAAACACACATGAGATACCTATGCAAGATCATTTATAGCGCAACCTACATAGAATCTCGATTCAGCTATACTATGTGTGAATTTGAGAATGTCTGAACCATGAGACATGGTTCAAGGCATAGTCCATCAAACGTTCCCACAGATAATCTCAAATATTACTAAGTGAAAATTCAAACCGAAAGATATTGTCACCTATTGTATAGTATAAGTGACTCAACAGTCTTTTATTCGTTTGCTTGCCTTCTTCCTATTTTTTAATTTAATAGTTTTTTAAAATTTTTTAAATCAAGTGAGGAATTATTAAATATGTGTGGTATAAAAACGTTTAAAAATCATAAAACTTACAAACTGTTGCAACGTTCAACGTGTAACATTTCCATTAAATGGAAACGTTACACACTAAAATGAAAAAGAATTAAAGGGAGACCATCAATGTGTGAATGTTGGGGAGGGTCTTCTAAGGCCTATATAGAGACTCCCTCGGTCAACCTAAACACAACACAGTTACAATAGTCAGAACACGTGAAAGTTCTCCAATTTCTCTCCTCCTTTTCTTTCCCTCACAATTTATATTTCCTTTGTGCTGAGTTCTTGAAAGTTAGATTGTGATTCGCCAAGGCTCTTTTAGAGGACGCTACGATGAGAAAGAGGGGGTCGTCTACTCGAGAGTCATCGTATCTCTAGAAGGTCTTTGCCGCGAGACCGACATGTCGGGTGATAATAATTCTCTTAGTTATAGTGACTACGTGCTTCGACCCGACATACTATATTTTTAATTTTATTTTTAGATCTAATTATTTGTTATTTATTATTTTTATTTTCAGCATAATATTCATAACAAATAAGTCTTTTCCATGTTCAAATAAAGAGCATCATATATATCAAGTGACGTAAAGAAACTAACATTGGTTACAACATCCAAATTTTAAGCCTGACTTTTTCCCTTTTTTTATTATGAGAAAATTAACATAGTGATACCTGAGTCTTACATCATGTTCTATCTAATCCTTGCTCTTGACGTTCAATTTCGCATGGAGGGTCAGTTAAAATAGAGCAGCACTATATATGTTGCATCCCTTGACCATATGATTATAATATTCACCCTCTCTACTTTCGTTCAAATCATGAGAACATGGAAGTACATAGTTTTAGTCTAATCATTTAGGGCCGCTTTGATAGCCGACTTGTCGGCTGGTTAGTGCAACCGGAGAGCAGGTGGGCTCCACCTCCCCCTCACCTCACCCTCACACATGCATGCCTAACCGGGGTCGGGTGGCTTAATCGACCCTCCGGGGTCAATTAACCTACCCCTACCCGGTTATCAAAAGGGGCCTAAATGTCCCGTGCACCTGTGGTAGCATATGATCAAGTATTTTTCAAATATGCAATATATTGTTGAGAAATAGTTATCTAAATTATGATCTCTAAATTTAAAATTTTGTTTGACTAAAAATAACATAATATCGTCGGAGGGGGACCCACAATCACAAGGATCAGAAGGAGCCCTTAGAATCACCTCAAAGAATAACTCTCCGTTGATTAAGTCAGACAATGATAAGGAAGGTGTCTAGCACTTAGGAGAGAGAGAGAGAGAGAGAGAGAGAGAGAGAGAGAGAGAGAGACCGAAGGGAAGAAGTGTGAGCTTGAGGAAGTTAGGCTGCTTACCTCTTGGACGTTGGGGTAGAGTCCAAGTTAAATTGTCACTGTGAGATTGACTATTGAGATGACGTGATCGGAGGAGACGTGAGCCCCCTAATTTGCATGTATGACGAGACATCGAAGTATAGGCGTTGACTTGTCATCCCTTCGTATGAGGGACAGTTCTGCCATTAATATGGCATGACTCATCGGTCATTAATATGATAGAGCTCATCAGAGAGGGTGTGAGACCGTAATATCAAAGAGAGTGATATGGATGACATCCTCTCTTCGTCGTCGGACTAACGTGTCTCTCGTCGTTAATAAGCTATCGAAGATGTGTGCCGTGAATGCTGACGAAAAATGCACACGTGAGCACGACGTCTGCGCTGGATTTGTATCAGAATAGTAGGAGAGGTATTAGACCGGAAGAGCGAGACCTCCGTGGTGGGCCAAACTAACCTGCCCTATTGGACTTCAGGACTTGGAAGATGTGTCGTCAACGAAGTCAATGGCGGTGAAATCTTTTATATACGTTGGGAACGATACCATGAACAAAGTCTTACGCACAAGTCTTTCTAAACTATTGATGTACCCCCCCACCCCCCCAAAAAAAACCAAATCTTTCTAAACTCAATGCGTATGTGAGTGCGCAACGTCTATATGGGCGTGCTGTTCCATACGTTGGAAGAGAGCACGAAGAAACTCTTGTGCACAAGTCCCTGTTTTCTCTTTAATCTGGTTGACCATTATGCACTGGTCTTTTTAAAATCCATGTCCATGTGCAACTATATCTGGATGAGGGACTGTGTCAAGTCATTAATTAATGTTCAATGTGTTTCAGTTGGCAGAATTAACAAAGTCTCATAGGTCCAACAAGTCTTTTTCAAATCAATGTTAATGTGCTACCTCTTTAATATCCCCCCCCTCTCTCTCTCTCTCTCTCTCTCTCTCTCTCTCTCTCTATATATATATATATATATATATATATATATATATATAATATTAATTCTGGATCATCTCAGAAATAAAAACTACCGTATCCTTCTCCTTAAATGATAAGGTTAAGGACATATATACAAAAAAGGGGAAAAAAACTTATCCTGTCCAAATACGTATCCGTTTTCATCACTATATAATGGGGGTGTCCAGCACGTACACTTCCTCCCATCAAGGCCGTGACCAGAGAGGGGGATAGATATCAATCTTCCAGCAATGGCAGCGGCGTCTCCTACCATGAACGCGGTACCGGAGTGCTTCCTGGCTCATCCTTTTGACGGCAGCCTGAGCGCCCGGATCCAATGCAAATCATCGTCGGACTACTCCCTGGCCGTCCACCACGGTATGGTGGTTCTCAGGCTGCATGATCCCCGTGACGACTTCCAGGCAAGATTTAATTAGTTCTGTATGTGGACGCACTCTTTAATTAGTTAATTAATTAATTAATTCATTCATTTTGTTCCTCGTCCGAAGCAATTAATTTGTATTTTGGAATTGTATAAACTGGACTGCGGATTATATGTGCAATAATTACCAGTTAGCAATATTGACCTATATATATATATATATATATATATATATATATATATATATATATATATATATATATATATGGATTCATATTTGTGCCGCGCGTAATTAGTTAGTTTGTTCTCCTTTAATTTCTAATATTATATATATATATATATATATATTATAATATATATGCATATATATATATATTCCAGCGTTGGGTCAAAGATGAGAAATTCGGCGACAAATCGAAGGATGAATGGGGTAACCCGAGCTTCGCCCTTGTCAACAAAGCTACTGGATTGGCGATCAGGCATTCCACTGGTGGAAATCGTCTGGTGAGCCAGCTGCTACCCCCACAATTTATTGCTATCTCTGAATTGCTTAGTCGTGTTATTGTTCTCTCTCTCTCACTCTCTCTCTCTCTCTCTCTCACACACACACACACACACGATAATACGTTCACTATAAGAAATAGTAAAAACAATTTATTTTAAAAATAGTAAAAATAATTATGATGAGATTATTTTTCATCTCAAAATTTGTCACAATTAATTTAATTATTTTTTAAATGAATTATTTTTACTATTCTTTATAGTGGTTGTATTATTGTTCTCTCTCTCTCTACATATATATATATATATATATTGTGTAATTTAATTAATTAATTAGTTGGATAATGATGGTTTTATTTTAATTATGTACATATATATATTAGATGGAAATAATTTATTAACCATCATAATGTCTCGTAATTTGTGGCTAGCTGTAGATCTTAACGTTTGTGTGTGTTTGTCTAATTTAAATTTGCTTCCCTCTAATTCGATCGCAGGTGCAACTGGTACCGTACTCACGTGAATATTTCGACGAGACGGTCTTGTGGACGGAGGGACACGACGGCGATTATAGGGCCATAAGGATGGTAAACAACACGTCCTTGAACCTGGATGCACTGGGTGGAAACACTGTTGTGCGTGACGGGACGCTGGTTGGCCTTTACGAGTGGAACGGGGGAACGAATCAGCTGTGGAAGATTACTTACTACCGTGAGTTTGAGCACGTGTTCTTTTGTCGCTTCAAAAAGATCCACTTATATATATATATATATATATATATATATGTTCTCTTATATACATAAGTCAAATCTCATTTTTTTTGACTGAAACTTAATTTGTTATTGTACTTGATAACTGCAGGAAGTTAATTCCATATGGAGTGGTTTCCATGTGCTGACCGCCGCCAAGTTTATGGAGGAGTCCTATATATCACCTAGCTAGTTGAAGCTGGTTGCGTGTTGCTTGATGTCGTCGTTTAAATAAATAAAATTAAAGTGGCGTGTTTGGTTGTTGCCATCACCCGAATAATTAATGAAGCACTAAACGTGATACGTTTACATATACTAGTGAAAATGAACGTGCTTCGCGCGTGAGTTTACTTTGATTTTTTGTTAAAATTATAATATCATTCAAATTTTTTTGAAGCGAGTACATCAAAAACATGCACAAGCAATGGCACAACAGACTGCTTGACGGCACGGTGTGTCCTCGTATCTTAGAGCATCAATTGTGTAGGTCCAAATAACTTGCAACAACATCGAATAGTTGTGTGTCTCTGATCTGGTCAGGCTCTGAAGAGGCTTTTATTTAGCCACCAGGATGACCCATCAACATCTGTCTCGTTGAGGACGACAGAGTGCAGTTCAAGAGTTATCACGTCAGCCCTTTGTTTGTAAAATGAGAAGTATACGTAATCACACTTCAAAACCACCCTCAAGATGGTCAAGTTAGCGCTATGCAAGGACTCATGTTGTACACAAGACTTTGTTATTTGACGAAATGTCCGAATGACAAATGACAACAAAAAAGAGCTCCATGTTTCATCGCAATTTTTTCTACATTCCGCTACAACTCCAATCAAAAGATGCAACACACATTCCTAGCATGTGCCTTCCACTCGCAATCTGGAGAAATAAAGTTACCAATGATTAAAAGAGGATGCTTTTATACCATCTGTATGTACAACTTCAAGAAACTGTACCAGGTGGAGTTCCACAGCACATATTTCGCTCGTCTATGTGTTCAGTCTCCAGACCAATAAACCAAGCACCAAGAGATACATCTTCATTGGCATACTTGTGCAATATAGGCCTGCATACAAAATGGTTAGCTTCAATAGAAACACTGACGCATCTATGTAAGTCAAAGTTTGATACTCATAGTGATTGATTGAGATATATGTAGCCAAATCCCTTGAAAGAGCATAAATCTATCCAATCACATGACGAGAGTACTTGTTGCCTTCCTCTCCACATTTGCAATATTCTGGTTCATGATACTTCACATTCCTACAGTACTGACAAAAACAATTAACATAACTTCATGATACTTTGATTTTTTGTTAAAATTATAATATCATTTTCAATTTTTTTGATCGACGGCAAAAAAAAAGTGACCAAGAAAAATGAACTAAAAGTGAGACATGATCATGAAAATTGAATGTTGTTGTAATGTTGCTGTTACAATGAATGACAGAAAAGTAAGAGAAATTCAATGAACAGCACAACTTTGGCTAAAGAATAAAATCAAATTCTTATTTTCAAACAGCATACCAACCCCATTTGAAACAAACAAGGTGGACATCAACAATCATTGCATCAAGTCATGCATACTTTTCAAAAGTCTCAAGAGCTATAAATGCAATCTGCTTGGCATTAGCTTATAAGATGGATGATAAACTGATAGTTGCATTCTGTCAGGGCAGTAGCACCACCTTCTTCCCCTGTATCCCAGAACTCTTCTTATTGCACAGTCTAATTTCTTGTGAAAAGGCACTGGAAGGCAACGAAGCCATTCATTAATTCCTCCTCTTGGCCTCATAACCCACTGTAAATATCAATATGCAGAAGAGCTTGTTCCCAGGAATTGGAATGGCCTCAAAGACTCACCCAGTCTGGAAAGCCTTCCAATAAAAAATATGATACAACATATCCTACTCGCTTATCCAGATTCAACAAAATGACAGTTCCACCGTATAAGACTCTTCTGGAGAATGTCTTACCCATTCTAATGCTAGGAATTAGGCAATCGTTCCCTGGAACTTATGTGCCTAACGATACACTTCATTATCATCTTCATGGTAAGTTATTATTTTATGATCCAATTTCATTGGGAATCAATCTTATCTGTACCTTTGATAGATTCGTTGCATAGGTTTCAGTTGTCCAAATATATTAACTATGAAAATCTGCATTTACAGGGGAGGGCGGACCGATTATGGATTGGGGGATAAGGTTGAAGGTTGCTTCAGGTGCAGCTCGTGGATTTGCATACTTGCATGAGGATTATAGGTCTTTTGATATTAAACTAAGAATCTTCCCTGGAAGCCATTTTTTAATATTAAATTTATGTCATGACTCAATCTATTTTCAGGTCATCCTCTAATTATTCATAGGGATATAAACATCGATGTACGAATAATCACACGAATCACAGAACACCTTTTGAGGATCTTGAAAACCACTGTCTAGATCAGTAGTCACACGTCCTTTACTCACAGTCAAATTCACATTATGCTTTCAAGATTTATTATGAAAAATAAAAGACAAGTTAACATTGAAGTACATCTTGTTTAATGTTTGACATATATCACAGTATTCCCATCCTTCGCAATAAGATGGCATTTTGTCGATTTCATGTTGTGTCAGAAGAAGGTGGCATTATGCGCTTCAAACGCTGAGGAAAACCTTCACCACCCCCGGTATTTGTCTTATGAAACTTTTCCCATTTTAATGGAGCCTATTTAAAAAATAAATACTGATAGTGGAACAACATGAACTGCATCAAAATAGAAGTGGTAGATCCTTTGCAACTTACAAAAAGCAGCTAGAAAAAATATCTCATTGCAACACATACACCTGTCACAATTTAGTTAGGATGGTAGAGAGTAAAAAATTTACCTATGAAGTACATGCACCTCCTGGTTGAACAATCAAATATAGGCCTAGATGACAAGCAATATGGCTACATCGCAATCAAGTTAAAACTGATGGATTTGAACAAAAGATTGCAAACTTGATTAATATTTTATTATTTGCATTACAAAGAATAATTGGAGAGCTGTCTCAGGCTAATGAATGTAATGCTTCACACAGAATGTTTGCTAGTTTGCTTACAGGAGCTAATTACAAGAGCTGAATGAAATAAGCCTACCTATCCTAGGTTTGTGTGGGCAGCGTGGCTATCAGAAGAACTAAACCTAATTTACTTTTTTTTAAGCAATACCTAGGCAGATCTAAACAGATCTGCTAGGTAATTTATTGATATAGTAAAAGGAAGAAAGTACAATCAGCTTGAGCCTACATAACAATACCCTTCGAAGAGGGGATAAGGAACTAAAGGAAAAGGCTCGACAGAAACAAAATGTTACAGCCACCAGGAAGAAGAGATTAGAGCCCAACAAAAGCTATGAACGATAACGAGGATTGGGCTTGCGGCGCCTATGATTAGGGATCTCCCAACCAAGATCTTCATCCGCATCTGCAGGAATATGTTGAGCAATGTCAGTGGCAGACGGGAGAACATCGTTGGGCTTCAGGGATGGTTGGGATGGCACCACCAAAGAGGCCGAAAGAGCCTGTACTTGAGGAGCAGTAGCCTTAGCCAACACAGCACCTTGAGTCTTAAGGGATTTTGCAGCATTATCAAGCCGATGAATCACTAGAGAGGACGAGGCAACTCCAATGGCTCCAGGAGGCTTCACAGGAGCAACAGGAAGAGGCGAGGAGGCAGCCATGGAACTACCAGTAGCAGAAGGTGCAGCCAGATCCAAGACGATGGCAGAAGGCTTCAACGGTAAAGCAACATTGGCAGATCTACGATCGACCATAGGAGGTGGAGCCTTTGAAGTAAGAGCCTGCTGGAGAGGACCCGCAGCTACAGCCAAAGGGACACCGGTGGCAGCACCAGGAGCAGGCATTGAGGCAATAGAAGGGCCGCCACAAATGGTTACTACAAATGAGCTTCAGCTCCTATGAACTATAAACAGCTGAATCAGCAGACTACACACCTTGTCCTGTGCCAAAAAAGGAAAATGATTAGAAGAATATTTCTCTGAGTACCGGCGCATATATGCATGAGGCCAGGAAGAAATGTAACACAAAAAATGCAGAAAGACAAACAGTTAGTGCAAAGACGGATAAGTTCTTGATCAGAGCAACTGGCAGGTAATGAGAAGTTGTTTAAGAACAGTTTAGAAGAAATGTATCTTTTTACTCACTGGTTCCATGATTTTAATAAATAAAGGATAACATAACTAAGATGCTTCCATCAATCTCCTTTCAGCAGCTAGACCGGCAGCAACCGCCGGTGACAAATGTCTTAGACTTCCCTCCATTGGAAGATCATCATTCTCTGGAGTCTTCTTAGGTTGAGTTCATGGAAAGAGAGATTCAATATCGTTCAGCGTCAAAGCAGACTGATCTTGATGTTTGGATTTTGCACCTATGATAGAATTCACATTCCTACTTCTATTTAAATTATAGATGCTCTCTTCTACAGTATTTCCAACCTGTCATGAAGAGAGAGGAAAAATCAGTAGAAGATACAAGGTAGGTGGCTTGATTTACAAGAGGATGAAGGAATTGGAAACGTACTATGAAACGATGCACAAAGGTCTTCTTGTCCTGTACAGTTCTGTGGACTCTGTTGATTGCTTGTGCTTCAGCTGCTGGATTTAGCAGTGGTTCTACCAGAATTACATGTTGCGCCTCCAAGATGTTCAAGCCATTGGCTCCGTGCTGAATCAGTAGCAACAACACCTGAACTGATTTTGATTTGGCAATCGTACCCTGGTACTTCCCATGTTCTCCCATACTGCTTTCCTGACCCTTGAATTGTGCGATTGCAGCCTGTGACTTCCTATAATGTTTTCAATTTGCAAACATTTCATTATTTGATTCCTTCCAAGATAGGTAATGTATGGCCCTTGAAGGTGATGCTAATCTATAAAATTAGCACCAAATATGCCACGGTACACCCTATCTAATCATATGGTGAATGAGCTTTCAAACAAAAAGTGAGAAGAGTCATGAGAACTTAAAATTTTTAATATCAATTTTAGTGCTGAGTTGTATCTCAGAATTCCACCGGATGATGACTGTCAAGAGTGCGATTTTTGCCATGTCTAAACTGAAATTAAAGTCAAGCACAGTGTATTATTTAGGCCTCAAGGCCATGCATAAACTTCACATTTGGCTGTTATATGATTTGGCAATATTTTTTTTTGGGATTTCTGCTTTTAAGCCTCTATGAACTTTTGGTAAATTTTGTATAAGCCCTCGTAATCCATCTATTTGACATGAGGAAGTCCCAAGTCAATGAACAACACAACTTTGGCTAAAGAATAATAGGTGGTACGGTTGTTCATAGAACCTGAATTTACCTTATCCTTTTCTCATGCAACTGCGAATCACATACAAGAGGCACCTGAAGCATGGGCCACAGCAGTTCAAGCCAATGGAACATTGAACAAAACCATCACCAATGCCGGCAATAACTGCATTAATAACATGAATAAAAGAGAAACAATTTTGTAACTCTATGACGAGTTCCACTAAGGAGATCTCATCATTATCATTATCATCATATGATAAGTCTTATGTCAACATCTTTCCTGTAACCAGTGAAGGATTTGGGAGTTTCAAGATTGGTCACAAACTATCCAGACAAATAGGGGCCAGAAAATTAAACATAAAAATAACTTAAAATACTCCAAAAATGAGTTCAATGCATTGTGGGCAAGATAAACGATGGCATTTTCATAAAAATCACCGCACAAAAAAATGACTTTGAATGCCAAGACAATTGACCACCATCAATAATAATTGACAAAAAATAGTAACACTTACTTCTAGGATATGATTACTCAATATAAAACAAGCAGAAAAAAATCCTTCTAGGGTACTATTACTCAATAGAACCGCCATCAATAACAATTGAAAAGAAATAACGAACAACCGTACCACCTATCACTTCGTGTTTGTGTTCCAGGAATACGCACAGGCAGTCGAAAACCAGGTGCCCGTGCGCATGTGGGTGTTTTTGTGGGGCATATAAGTACTCACACACACACACACACACAGAGAGAAGAGCTAACCTCATCGGACCAGGAGGATGAACCCGAAGACGACAGCAACGAAGACGACGCCAAGAGCTAACCTCATCGGACCAGGAGACGACGCTACCCTCTCCCTGATCGGCCTCAGAGTAGTTACATGGCCAGACAAATGATACAGGGCGAGCAGCGCGCAGCAGGCGGTGACCCTCCAGACCGCCCCCTCTCCGACCACCACCCTCGGTCCACCCCACTGGATCCGCCGCTCCCGCGTCCGCTGACCATGGCCCCCGACCCCCCCTGTAAGGTTCCACACAACATCATCGGGCAACGCAGCGGATAACAAAAATTTAATTTGCCCGAATCCGGATGCATGGAATCTCAGTTCCATACTCTGATCGATGTTTTAATCACCTCAACCCCTAACTAGAGGTTGCGTATTTCACCTTGCGCGGAACGACGCTGTCCGCTATGTCCGATGCAGAATACCGAGCCGCACAGATGTGCGGCCTCTAGAGCTGATCCACACGGATCCTTGTGCAGCGACGGTACCCCCCGGCACGGACCTTCCCCGACCCTTTCACCTTCTGGAGAGAGAGAGCAAGAGGGAGGAAAGGGGGGAAGAGCTAATCCTCCTCTCTTAACCCTTAATGCTTGGTTAAGCCAAGAGAGTTCGAATGAGCTCATGTAGGATGCCATATATATAGAGTTTTGGTCATTTCTAAAAGGGCTCCAAAAGACCGAAACAGTATATATATCCTTTCTTCTATTATACATATGTATTAAGCTCCATTTATACTCCTTTCCAAAAGGAACTAAAAAGGAAATAATACATTCATTTGTATAATAATAATCCGTCACCCAAGAATCCATTGTGTGTGATCCTCTAGGCCCATAGTAACTCTAGTTTAAGGCCCATTAACTTCTAATTCTCAATTAGAAGTAAATTAAACGTATTATTCGCTTCTACTAGAGCCGAATAATAGTTTAATTCATTCTGAACCTTCGATCACGTTGGGTCAAGCAAATCCGCATGATCCTAGAGGACGTCGGGTTTAAACCAGCCTATCTGGTACCTGTAAGTCCACAGTTACCGCATCGATATAATCCCTCGCTCCTTCTATGAGTCTGGTACGATCGAGGGTATGGTTTCTGTCAAACCCCATGATCGTGCCATTTGACCATGACCTCCTTAAAGTGTATGACGTCCGTTCTAAACGAACTCACACGACCCTGGCCAGGGATTTAACGGAGCGTCAATGTCATGACTCATTAACTGTCTGATATATACCTGACAGTGAGCGATCCCCTCTTGACCATTGATGATCTTCACACGTATCATGGAGTGGTTAATGACTCGACAACTCATGACTTATGGTTAAAGTCACTTAGCCAAGTAATTAAACCATTCCAGTCCTCGTGTAAGATCCGATCAATGTCTCAGGTCAAAAGACCAACGATGCTACTGAGACAGTTGGATCTTCAGTTGACATTAGGTATAATCAACCATCTGAAGATCCAATAGCGGATCAGTTCAGTGTACATCCTCCAAGGACACACACCTACACATATGTGTTGGTGCCCCGCACCAATGACCATGAGATTGGTCACTAACACATCATGTGTATTGGTTTAATAGGTAATCAAAGTCCCCGAGTGATTACCCTCCAACCATGAACAGTTTAAGTTATGCGTCCATGTAAAGTCAGTCTCATGTTCGAGATCCCATCTCGAACTGACTTTACAACCACATATCCTAGGGACATCATAAAGTAATACACAATCACATATTTACGCTCAAATATCACTTTATTAATAATGAACAAGATCGTACAACTATTGGGCCTACCCGACCCGAAATTAGCCTGTAGTACACCAACACTAACAATCTCCAACTTGAACTACAGCCAATTGCCCACAACTTTGAGGCCCATCTTATCCCGATGGCGCTCAAATACAGTATGTGTCAAAGGCTTAGTCAGTGGATCTGCTATGTTATCTTCTAACGGTAGACGCTCTACCCCCACATCTCCACGGTCAACAATCTCCCGAATAAGGTGGAAGCGCCTCAGAATATGCTTCGACCTTTGGTGAGATCTCAGTTCCTTCGCCTGAGCGATGGCCCCATTATTATCACAAAATAATGGGATGGGAGATGATATCTCGAGAACTATGCCAAGTTCTAAGATGAATTTCTTCATCCAGACTGCTTCCTTAGCAGCTTCAGCTGCAGCAATATATTCTACCTCCGTCGTCGAATCTGCAGTCGTATCTTGCTTGGAGCTTCTCCAACTGACTGCCCCTCCATTCAACATGAATACAAACCCAGACATGGATTTACAGTCATCTGGATCTGACTGGAAACTAGAGTCTGTGTAAGCTCTAAGCTGTAGGTCCTCTCCTCCATAAAGCAGAAAAAGATCCTTAGTCCTTCGCAAGTACTTAAGGATGCCCTTTACGGCCTTCCAGTGCTCTTCGTCTGGATTTGCCTGATATCTACTGACAATGCTTAAAGCATTGACAACATCAGGCCGTGTACATAGTATTGCATACATGATTGACCCTATCGCCGAAGCATATGGTACCTTATTCATGTGTGCCACTTCCTCAGAAGTTTTAGGACTCATCCCCTTGGATAGGCAAATTCCATGTCTCATGGGAATAAGACATCTCTTGGAATTTTCCATCCTAAACCTTTTGAGGATAGTGTCCATGTACATGAATTGGGATAATCCTAGCATCCTTTTAGATCTATCTCGATAGATCCTTATGCCCAGCACATAGGATGCTTCTCCCAAATCCTTCATGGAGAAGGTCTTGGATAACCAAGACTTAGTTGATGTTAACATCCCTACATCATTCTCAATGAGTAAGATGTCATCAACATAAAGGACCAAGAAGGTCACGGAGCTCCCACTGACATTCTTGTAAACACAGGGTTCATCTTCATTCCGAATGAAGTTGAAAGATTTGACAGCCTCGTCAAATCTTAAGTTCCAGCTTCTAGATGCCTGCTTTAATCTATAAATGGACCTTTGAAGTTTGCATACCTTATTAGGATGTATCTTGGAGGTGAATCCTTCAGGTTGTACCATGTACACCTCTTCTGACAGATTTTCATTAAGAAAAGTTATCTTCACATCCATTTGCCAGATCTCATAATCCAGGTATGCAGCAATGGCAAGGAGGATTCTGATTGACTTAACCATGGCTACCGGCGAAAAAGTCTCGTCATAGTCAATGCCTTGCCTTTGACGATATCCTTTCGCCACTAGTCTAGCCTTGTATGTGTCAACCTGTCCATCTACACCGATTTTCCTTTTGAAAATCCATTTGCAGCCGATAGGGACCTCCCTTCGGGTACATCAACTAAGTTCCAAACTTTGTTGGTGTGCATGGATTGGATCTCTGAATCCATCGCCTCTTGCCATTTCTCGGAGTCCGCACTACAGATTGTATCCTGGTACGATTGAGGATCATCATCCTCATCGATACATACCTTAGAGGACCCCTCTGAGACATGTCCAACATATCTCTCAGGTTCTCTCGGTAGTCTACCAGATCTCCGTAGTGTCAGTGTTTCATTCTGAAAAGGATCAACCGATACAGTCTCATCTAATGAGTTTGTGTCTACGGGTTGTGGTTCTTGGACCTTGTCCAAATCTATCTGGCTCCCACTATTTTTCTGGAGTAGATATTCTCTTTCCAGAAATATAGCTCTCTTGGCCACTAAGACCCTTTGCTCAGAAGGGTGATAGAAATAATATCCAAACGTCTCCTTTGGATATCCCACAAACCTACACTTATCGGTTCTTGACTCAAGCTTGTCACTATCGTTCTTCTTTACATGAGCAGGACACCCCCAAATTTTAATGTGATTAAAATTTGGTTTCCTGCCCTTCATATCTCATATGATATAGAAGGAACTGATTTACTTGAGATCCTATTCAATAAATAAGCCGCAGTCTCTAATGCATAGCCCCAGAGAGACAAGGGTAGTCCTGACATAGACATCATGGATCGGACCATGTCTAATAAGGTCATATTTCTCCTTTCGGATACACCATTGTGCTGTGGTGTATACGGTGGAGTCCACTGAGAAACTATTCCATGGTCTTTAAGATAAGAAGTGAATTCATGGCTCAAGTATTCACCTCCTCGATCCGATCGAAGAGCCTTAATACTTTTACCAGTCTGTTTCTCTACTTCATTCTTATATTCCTTAAACTTCTCAAAGGCTTGTGACTTATGTCTAATTAAATACACATAGCCATATCTAGAGAAGTCATCAATAAAAGAAATGAAATAGAGGTAACCCCTTTTGCTTCTATGGACATGGGTCCACATACATCCGAGTGTATGAGCTCGAGAAGGTCAACAGCCCTCTCACCATGTCCACTAAAGGGAGCCTTGGTCATTTTCCCCATGAGACACGACTCACAGGTATCAAATGGCTTGTATTCGAACGAATTCAAATACCCATTTGAGTGTAAGTGAGAGACTCTTTTCTCACCTACATGACCAAGTCTGCAATGCCATAGATATGCAGAATTCACTTCATCAGCATTGGAAACTTGCATAACATTAGAACGTCTATCTAATATATAAAGACCATTGACTAATGAACCATTGGCTATAATCAAACCATTATTCATTATAGAGCACCTAGTGCTATTAAAAGCCAATGTATATCCAATGTTATACAAACCAGAGATTGAAATAATGTTCTTAATAATATTAGAAACATAATAACAGTCATTCAGCTCCAGAATGACTCTGAAGGTAAACTGAGGCGTGCAGTCCCGACAGCTTTGGCAGAAACTAAAGCTCCATTGCCCATCCTCAGTTCAATCTCCTTTTTGCCCATCGCCTTCTATTTGCCAGCACCTGCACAGAATTGCAGATATGAGATGCACATCCAGTATCCAATACCCATGATGTGGATTCCATATATGACAAATTAAGGTCTATGACAAAAATACCTTCATTTAGAATTGCTTTGCAATTCCTTTTCCAATGCCCAGTTTCCTCGCATCAAAAACATTTATCTTCTTTTTCATTCTTCTTGCCCTTCCCTTTGTCAACTTTGGCGAGTTGCTTACCCGTGGCCTTTTTCTTTCCCTTCCCTTTGTTACTTATGGTGGATATTTGGGTGTCCTTCCTTTTCTTGTTGGCCCGGCCAACAATCATTACAGACAAAGATGGTTTATCTTTCTGCATGGTTCCTTCAGCACTCTTTAACATGTTGAGCAGCTCTGGGAGAGTTGCTTCAATCATGTTCATGTTAAAGTTCATGATGAAGGAAGAAAAGAAATCGGGCAATGACTGGAGTATAAGATCAATGCATAGTTCAAGATCCAACTTGAACCCCAATACATTGAGTCTTTCAATCCACTCCATCATTTTCAGTACATGGGCCTGTACTGAAGAACCCTCAGACATCCGTGTCCTGAAAAGCCTTTTGGAGATATCATACCTCTCAATCCTACCCTGCTCCCCGAAGAGCTGGCGTAGATTGAGAAGTATACTTCTACAATCAGTCTTTTCAAATTACCTCTGCAGCTCGGGAGCCATAGAGGCCAACATGTAACATTGGGCAAGGGAGGTCAGACCACTTGGCATAAGCCAGTAACTCGCCCTCGTCGGCATCAGGAGCTGGCTCAGAATGAACCGTGTCCAACACGTATGCTATCTTTTCGGCGGTAAGGACTATGCGTAGATTACGCAGCCAATCCGAGTAGTTCGGTCCAGTTAATCTATTTGCATCCAAGATGCCGTGGAGGGGGTTGGACGACGACATTGTAATCTGGATAAGAAATAAAAGACAACTTAGCATGTGTTCAAATTCTAACTTAGATGTGGTTTTCTATCTTAGTTAGTCCACTATTTTTCGATCGACTATATAACCCTCAGTATATAGAACGGAAGATCAGCGAGATCAACCTAGTGGGTCGGAATCCCAACGAGACTGATGTACGACCTTGTGGAAAGCACAACAAGCCATACACCATCTCAAGGGCAGTCAACAGGCACTTGCATCTAATGCAATATCCGATATTCGGCCCCCGAGAAATCATCCCCTTGTGGAAAGTACAACAAAGGATATTCTCGGTTAGATCTAACCATCATTACTACATAGCAATGAGTTCATGACCCGACCCTTGTGGAAAGCACAACAAGGCCGAGTTCAATTCCTCACCCTATTGAGGCCGAGCCTTGGAGTTTAATCCCGCCCCCAAACTCATGGACCTTGTGGAAAGCACAACAAATCCATGAAATGAAGACGTTCATTCACTCCATAATGATGGAGGGCCACGACGACTCCTAGAGCCACGCTTACCAGATCTAAAATTTAATCGCGAGGGAATTTAATTTTATCTTGATCTCACCCTAGGTGGTAATATAAATATATCCAATATATTTACCGTACCTAGTAGTTTGCACAAAATAAATGCATCCAATGCAAAAATAAAACGCAAGTGATCATGGACTTTATCCCTAATGTAACTAAGGCATCCGGCCCGCTTCCGAAGCAGCTGGATCGTCCTCGTCGGGTGTGCTCGCGCTTTCAAACTCCGACGCCGCAATAATTATAACTTTTACACAACACGCAGGCCGGAAAAATGTAAATTACATGTCAATAAAATTCCAGAAGCCCTTAGGGCGAGTACAACAATTGAAGGAGATAGAAGTACATTGGAATTTAACAGAGAGAGAAAGGAGGTTCGCAGACCCCAATTAATTACATTAATCCAAGTCCATGATCACTTGCCAACCCATTCAAATAAAATCAATCAAGGGTTATTTTCTGAAAATAATCCTTACTTTTGAATTTAAAAATGGGATGTGCAAACAAAAACTGGCTAGCTTTGTTTAATTTTAAAAATCAAAGCATGATTAACTAAAATTAAACACACAAGCAGGCCAATACAAGGTAAATAAAGTAAAGCACGTAAAGAACCATCATTTTCTACAGGGGCATGTAATTGAGATAATTAATTAAATTTAAATTTAATTAATTATCTAATAATCAAATTTAAATTCAAAATTTAAACATGTCAATAATTTAAATTTAAATTCAAACTAATTATCCAATAATTTTGTTTGAAAGTAAATTTAAAATAATGCAATTATCCTCAATTAGCAATTTTCTAAAATTCAAAATTTGAATTTAACAATTATCTAATAATTAAAATTCAAATATTTGAATTTTCTACATTTAACTTCAATAAAATTTAAAATTTAAATTTTCTAATTATCTAATAATTAAAAATTAAAACTTAAATTTACTGAAGTAACTTCAATTATTACCATTTTATCTCAAGGTAAATAGTAATTATCTCACCTCGGTAAATTCAACACGATTAAATAAAATTTAACATTTGACGTTTACCATCGAGATAACATAATTAACCTACTAGATAAAATCTGATTTAATTTACTGTGCATTTATATATATATATATATATATATTGTTATTTCTGCACTAATAAATTAAAAAGGCTAAAATGCAATTTTTTTTAAAATTTAAAAACATTGCGGGGCCAGCCCCGCGCGGGTGGGTGGCGCCCGCGTTGCGGGCCCCTGCCCCCCCCCCCCCCCCCGCGCAGATCAGCGCCCGCGGGCATCGACCCGCGGTGCCGCGTGAGCCGCCCACGCGGAGCACAGCGCCCTGGGCGCACCGCGCCCATGGCGTAGTGCGCCCAACACGGGCCAAATTTTTTTTTTAAAAAAAAAATTGCTCCAGCGATACCCAGCATCCTTGAAGAATGGGGATGCCCAGCATCCCCTTCTAACAATAACAATTGAAGATTTTAATTGCCCCTAAAACATGGTTCTATACGACGATAAAACACCGATTAGAGCGCCAATCTGGCTCTGATACCACTGTAAGGTTCCACACAGCATCATCGGGCAACGCAGCGGATAACAAAAATTTAATTTGTCCGAATCCGGCTGCATGGAATCTCAGTTCCATACTCTGATCGATATTTTAATCACCTCAACCCCTAACTACGGGTTGCGTATTTCACCTTGCGCGGAACGACGCTGTCTGCTATGCCCGATGCAAAATACCGAGCCGCACAGATGCGCGGCCTCTAGAGCTGATCCTCACGGATCCTTGCGCAGCGACGGTATCCCCCGGCACGGACCTTCCCCGACCCTTTCACATTCTGGAGAGAGAGAGCAAGAGGGAGGAAAGGGGGGAGGAGCTAATCTTCCTCTCTTAACCCTTAATGCTTGGTTAAGCCAAGAGAGTTCGAATGAGCTCACGTAGGATCGGGGTTTGCCGTCCCGCCCCGACCCGCACCGACCCGCACGACCTGACCCCACCCAGGCGCGCCGGGTCGCACGGGCTGTGGGTCGTGGCCGGGACGCACTGGACCGCATGGTCCCGTGCGTCCCGCAACGTACCGAAGCGGGTCGAGGCGGGCCCGGTGTGGTACGTGCGGGACGGCGAGTACGTGCCGGGTCGCCCATTTAGCGGGCCGGGGTGCGGGCGTGTCTGGCATCCGCAGCGGCTTGAAGGCGGTGGCCGGCGGGTGTGGGCGGTGCAGAGCGGCGGCGGACGGCACCTGACGGCGGCGATGACCGGCGATCATAGGTAGGTGCCCTAAATTTTTTTTTTAGGGTGAGGAGGGGGGGAGTCTGCCACCGCGGGGGTGGGGGAGGGTGAGGGGGGGGGGGGGCGTCAGCACTGGCACCGCCGTCGGTGGGGGGGCGGGGAGGGAGGTGGGGGAGGGTGAGAGGGGGAGGGGGGGAGTGGGCACCGTGAGAGGGGGAGGGGGGGCGTCTGCACTGCACCCCGCGTCGGGGGGGGGGAGGGGCAGGCGGGCTGGGTCGTGAAGGGGGGAGGCACCGGCGTGCGGCGGGGGTCTGCGGGCGGCGGGCGTCGCGGCACCGGGGGGAGGGGGGGGGGGTGGGAGGGCGTCAGCGGCGGGCACTGTGGAGGGGGGAGGGGGCGTCTGCGGGCTGTGGGGGAGGGTGAGGGGGGGAGGGTTGCGGCGGCACCGTGGAGGGGGGAGGGGGGGCGTCTCACGGCACGCCGCGTCTGGGGGCGTCGGGGAGGGAGGGTGGGGGCGGGGCGGGGCGCACTGTGGAGGGGGAGGGGGCGTCTGCACCGTGTGGGGGGAGGGTGAGAGGGGGGGTGAGGGCGGCGAGCCGGGCACGTGAGAGGGTGGGGGGGGGCCGTCTGCACCGTGAGGAGGGGGGGGGAGGGGTGGGGGGGGGTTGTTTAATTTTTTTAGTTTATTTTTAATCTAAAAAATATAGAAAATATTTTATTAGACTATTTAATATTATTGTTAATGTATTATTTAATTCATGTTATATAAATAATATAATTTATGTTTAATTTATGTTGTAGAAATATCATTTTGATGATGTATTATTTAATTCATTTTGTAGAATTAATATAAATAATATTTAATTCATGTTGTAGAAATAAATTTATTTTTTGATGTGTTATTTAATTCATGTTTAAATATTAGATTTAATTTAAATGTAATATTAAATATTAAATTTAGTATTGCATGTTGTAGAATTACTGATATTAATATCATTATTAGTTGTAGATGTAAAATATTTTTAAATGCATAATGTATATTAGTTAATTTAATTGCATAATGTAATTTAATTTAATGTAAATATAAATTTAGTGTTGAATATTTTATAAATAATTTTAAAGTTAATTTATATGTGTAATGTAAATTATTTAGAGATGTTTATAATTTATATGTGTCATGTAATTTAATTAGAGATGTAATTTTAAATATCTAATTAGTGATAAATAATTTTAAAGTTAATGTATATGTATTAATTATAAATATTAACCTTATATGTATGTTATAGAAATAATGATATTATTTTGAACTAAATTATATTAAGCTGTATTAAATATTGAATTTAGTCTTGCATGGTACGCAAATAATGAAATTATGTTCATTGTTAGTTGTAGATGGGAAATAATATATTTTCATAATTTGAATTTCTTAATTTTAGGAGATAGCACTCTATGGCTCCTAAGGAACGAACAAATGATATTGGGTGGTCACACGGAGTTTTGTTGGATGGCAACCGTAGGTGTTGGCGTTGTAACTATTGTAAAATAGAACACCGGGGAGGAGGGGTGTCTCGGTTGAAGAAGCATTTGGCAGGAGGAGCCGGGGCAGGATACTCTGAGGTTGCTGGGTGTACCCATGTGCCTAGAGATGTGAAACTTGCAATGGCTAGGCACCTGCGGGAGAAGAGAGCTGAGATGCAAGAAAAGGAAAAAAAGAAGAAAAGGGATCAAGCGGCAGTGAGCGGAATAGCAAGCGGCAGCAACGAGGAGGAATGTGCATGGACACCCAGTGACGAAGACGAACAAGCACGTACTGAGCAGGCTAATGTGTATGTCACTGTGAACGATCCATACGAAGCCGAGTTTCGTGAGGCAGTACGTCAGAGCAGGGAAGAGTCAAGACATCCCGAGGAGACGAGAGTCCGTAGTCGCGAGGCGGTAAGGACCGGGGCATCAGGGAGTGGTGGTTCATTTATGACTCGACAACCACGAGGCATAAGGAGTTTATTGACTGGTGACTCGGGGACACAAAGAAAAAGGACACAATCGATCAACATTGAAGATGTGGAGCCCGGTGCACTATCCCGAGAGCATGGCAAGCAAACGAGGATGGACGATGCATATGGCCAGAAGGGACCTAAATGGAAACTTGGTCAGGCTGTTGCAAAATGGTGGCACCACGCGGGTCTGCCTTTCAATGCAGCCAATAGCCCTTACTACAAGCCAATGTTTCAGGAAGCACAGGTCCTTGGGCTACACGTGCAGCCACCTACAGCGAAAGAATTGGCTGGCGTATATCTTGATGAAGAAGTTGCTGAGATCAAGAGTTACATTGACTCATTCAAGCAGAAATGGACAAAGTACGGAGTCACACTGATGTGTGATGGATGGTCAGGTACCACAAAATCTAGCCTGATCAACTTCCTTGTTTATTGTGACAGACATGTTTTTTTTCACAAATCAGTGGATGCGTCTGGTCAAATTCACAGTCACCAATATATTTTGTCATTGATGACGCAAGTGGTAACTGAGATTGGGGAGGAGTACATTGTGCAAGTGGTGACTGACAATGGGTCGAACTATAAGAAGGCTGGGGAGGAGCTAATGAAGAACAAACGGCACATTTTCTGGACCCCCTGTGCAGCACATTGTGTAGATCTGATGCTGAAGGAGATTGGGCAGCTTCGTATGGTCAAATCTGTGATTGAGGTGGCACAAAAAATCACGAAATATATCTACAATCACACACTTATATTGGCATGGATGAGGGAGCATTGTGGCGGCGAACTGTTGAGGCATGGCATTACACAATTTGCCACCAACTACATCGCATTGCAGAGCCTACTGAAGCACAAGGATGTGTTGAAGCAAATGTTTAGAGGTGAGACCTGGCTGAGTTCCTCTTTTGCTGCTTCACGTGAAGGGGCGGAGGTCGAGGGGATTGTCAACACCTCGAATTTTTGGGATAGAGTGAAGGTATTAGTGTTATTGATAGAGCCACTGTACGAGGTACTGCGTTGCGTGGATGGGGATAGAGTACCAACCATGGGGTTGGTGTACAGCAAAATAGAAGCTGCCAAGCGGAAGATCCTTACAACGTCTAAAAAATATGGACCTACCATCCTAGAGATTGTGGAGGACAGATGGGACAGACAAATGAGCCACGATCTTCACATGGCAGGTAAACACTTACATTCTCATCTAATAAATGAGCTGTGATTTTCAGTTGATACTAATATGTAATTCAATGTCTTACGATTGCAGCGTACTATCTACATCCGGCCTTCCAATATGCTCGGGGCCTTGCATATGACGATACTTTGATAGAATCGGTCAACATTGTGGTAGACCGATTGTCTTTCACCCCAACAGATGCTGCTGATGCATTGAATGAGGTATACTTGGATATTTTAGCATTGAGAATATGAAATGAAATATACACTTAATATTTTTTCATAATGCAGATGAAAATATTTAGAGAGGTAATTGGTTCATTTGCGACACCTAATGCCGTGGCCAGTCGTGACAGACTCGACCCAGGTAATGTGTCTTCACAATGTACCTTCTATATCTCGAGAAGTAATTTTTACATCTAATTATTATATTGTACGTGATCTGTCTTAAACACAGCTGAGTGGTGGCTAAATTACGGCACAAGTGCACCCGTATTAAGGAAGATCGCAATGAGAGTTCTATCGCAAACATCCTCGTCGAGTGGGTGTGAGCGGAATTGGTCGACGTTCTCCTTCTTGCATACTAAGCTGAGGAATAGGCTGACACACCGCAGGCTAGACAAAATGGTGTATGTTCATTACAACATGAGGCTAAAGGTCCGGCATGTGCAAATGGATACAAGGAGAGGAGAGGGAGATTACGACCCAACGGATGCTGTGTACTTGCGAGACGATGATGACCCTATGGTAGCATGGGTTGCAAGAGGCACAACCGAGCGTGGTGAGGCAGAATTGGACGAGGAGGCTGAAGAACCAGGCGAGACACCACGGCCTAATACTTTTCTAGCAGCAGCTGTACAAGAGGCGGTGGGGGAGGGAGATGACATCCATGTGCAGTTGGGTGGTGACGAGTCAGCAACGGGACGTGATGAAGTTAATTTGGATGAAGACCTCGTCATTGGGGGTGGAGACACATCGTATGCGTACGATGATACAGCATGTGAGCGATTGATGCAACCTCCAACAATTGAGCGTCAAGTGCCATCTCAGGTGAATTAATATATGAAAATAGAATCGCATATTTAATTAGATAGCGTAGTCATATATTGATGTAACTAGATGTAAGAAATATATTGTAGGTCGGTCCGACAAATGACAACATTGCGGGAGAACAGTGGTCCCGGGTTGCTGCACCGCGGCATTCAATATCTGCGGAACCCAGAAGGTTATCCACTTCAAGAGAGGCTAGGGGGAGTTCCTCATTTAGAGAGGTAAAATTATATTATCATTTCTACATTTATATGTTGTATTTCATTGGTAATTGAATATATTATTCTTTCAATTGTGTAGTCTTTGGTAGCATCGAAACAACCATCTCAGTCTGCTGCGCCACGAGACTCAACGTCTAAGGCACCTAGTCAGTCATCTCAGGTATACGTACAGACTTACATAGTAGAAAGTAAATTGAAAAATTATCTAACCAGGCTTCTACTTCTCAGGCATCTAGAGGGACACAACATCCAGCAGGTAAGCCGCCCCATGCTCCACAGAAGAAAAAATCATCATTGACCACATTATTCAGCAGCAAAAAGGACAAAGGACCACCATTAAATCCGATAGATATTGCAGATATTGAGACATTAGATCCCAATGCAGATGACGACACTCCTGAGCCCTCTGTTGAGCCCCGCATCAGTGGGAGTCATGACTCCGATGATGATAGTACACCGACAGGGTCTTCATCCCATGGAGGTGGCGGTTCTCAAGGTGGTCAACGGAGTCGTCGACAGGATACTAGTGCTGGTGGCAGAGTGTACAGCAGTGGTCATAGTAGAGGTCGTGGGGGCCGTCAACATGCTGCATGGACAGAGGAGCAGCACTTCACACATGCCACGCAAGATGAGGACCACAGTGCTCCACCGGCAGGGACGAGGCCGACAGTTGATCATTGGGATCCCTACTATGGAAGTTCGGTTGCAGACAGTACTAGATATCAAGACATGTTGTCTGATTTTGAGAGGATGAGCACACATGACTCCCAGGGATCTGGAAATTCGTACGGACGGTCATGGCCGCAGCAGCCGATGTATCATGGCGACTCAGATAACAGTAGTTCAATTTTCCCATCGTATCCATATCCTTATGCCGCAGCTGCGCCAGTAGAGGTTCGCAGCAGTATGAATACTACGTACGCATGTACTGGGGGAACTATTCAGGTTCAATGCGCTATGAAGACTATCTGTCCTATCTGCGGACCACATTTAATGTCAAATTGTTTGGAGATGGGCACTGGCCCAGTTTGGGTCCATACTCTTAATTAGTATGTATCATTTGGTTATATTTATAACTAACTAATAATTAATTATAAATTTCTTCATATCTTGAGTTCTGTACTTATCATTGATATCACTAATGTAAGCTTTTACATCATTTGCAGGTCATCATGGACGGACGGCGTCACCCTGCGTGGGAGCATGGATACTCTGTTGAGGGTGATAGACATGTGCATTGTAGATACTGCGAACATCGCGTCACCGGCATACACAGGTTTGCGGAGCACCTTGCGGGAGTGGGACGCGATGTTCGGGCATGCGACAGAGTTCTGGGAGATGTCCGACATTCCTTTCGGACACAGTTACAGGATAGATACGGTTCACGTAGCACACCCAGGACATCTTCTTCTACGTCCCGGGTACCCCCACCACGAGCACAAGGCGGAGCAGGATCTTCCTCCACGTCCAGAGTTCGAGCAGCACCAGCACCAGCACCAATCGCACATGATAGAATTGAAGCTATAGATGTAATGAGGACTTTTTTTTACAGATTTTCATGTACCCTCCACCGCAGCACACGACCCATCATTTGTGCATATGGTTACATATTTTCAGTCCCACCCACATGTACCTCCACCCACTAGGATAGAGTTAGATTATACGAGTGATTAGTCTTGTGTATCTGATGATGAGTTTTGGGATTCGGGGTTCACAGATGAGGAAGATGAGTGAGTTTTTATATTTTATACTTCATGAATGAATGTCATTATTATGTCACTGTTTACTTTAACATATTAAGTAATTTAAATCAATTTTTATGTATTATATATAATAGGATGTTTAATTAAGCGGTGTAACATGTAATTTTTATATAATTAATTATGTGTAATTTAGTAAGGATCTATTATCATAAAAAAACTCTTCATTCTAATATTTTTAAATATATATAACAATTAATCTTTCATTAAAATTTTATTAAAATATTTTAAAAAAATTAAAAAATTTGGCGCCGAGAGCCCGAGAGGGCGGACCGGGTCGCTGTGCGACCCGGCCGACCCGACCCGTCCCGCGTCGAGACCGGGTCGACCGGGTCGGGCGGGTCCGCAAACCTTGCGTAGGATGCCATATATATAGAGTTTTGGCCATTTCTAAAAGGGCTCCAAAAGATCGAAACTGTATATATATCCTTTCTTCTATTATACATATGCATTAAGCTCCATTTATACTCCTTTCCAAAAGGAACTAAAAAGGAAATAATACATACATTTGTATAATAATAATCCGTCACCCAAGAATCCATTGTGTGTGATCCTCTAGGCCCATAGTCACTCTAGTTTAAGGTCCATTAACTTCTAATTCCCAATTAGAAGTAAATTAAACGTATTATTCGCTTCTACTAGAGCCGAATAATAGTTTAATTCATTCTGAACCTTCGATCACATTGGGTCAAGCAAATCCGCGTGATCCTAGAGGACGTCGGGTTTAAACCAGCATGTCTGGTACCTGTAAGTTCAAAGTTACCGCATCGATATAATCCCTCGCTCCTTCTATGAGTCTGGTACGATCGAGGGTATGGTTTCTGTCAAACCCCATGATCGTGTCATTTGACCATGACCTCCTTAAAGTGTATGACATCCATTCTAAACGAGCGTACACGACCCTTGCCAGGGATTTAACGGAGCATCAATGTCATGACTCATTAACTGTCTGATATATACCTGACAGTGAGCGATCCCCTCTTGACCATTGATGATCTTCACACGTATCCTGGAGTGGTTAATGACTCGACAACTCATGACTTATGGTTAAAGTCACTTAGCCAAGTAATTAAACCATTCCAGTCCTCTTGTAAGATCCGATCAATGTCTCAGGTCAAAGGACCAACGATGCTACTGAGACAGTTGGATATTCAGTTGACATTAGGTATAATCAACCATCTGAAGATCCAATAGCGGATCAGTTCAGTGTACATCCTCCAAGGACACACACCTACACATATGTGTTGGTGCCCCGCACCAATGACCATGAGACTGGTCACTAACACATCATGTGTACTGGTTTAATAGGTAATCAAAGTCCCCGAGTGATTACCCTCCAACTAGGAACAGTTTAAGGTATGCGTCCATGTAAAGTCAGCCTCATGTTCGAGATCCCATCTCGAACTGACTTTACAACCACATATCCTAGGGACATCGTAAAGTAATACACAATCGCATATTTACTCTCAAATATCACTTTATTAATAATGAACAAGATCGTACAACTATTGGGCCTACCCGACCCGAAATTGGCCTGTAGCACACCAACACTAACACCCCCCCCCCCCCGCGCTGCGCTCGCGGCGCACCCCACTCTCCCCGCCGCATAATCCCAATTGCAATAGAGCCGGAACAAGAATAAAAAGGAAAAAAACCCTGTGGACGTGCAAAATTGCACACCCATACATCCCAACTAGTCCAGCACTAATAACAACTTCAACCGAAGAAGCTGTGGAAAAGCGGGGCCGTCCGGACTCCCCGAACGCACATACACTGCCGTGGAGCTATCTCTGGGGTCACGACAGTGAAGAGAACTCAACCCTCAAGAGCCCCACAATCCATGGGCCTCGAAGAAAATCAAATAAGCCATAACTCGCGCTCACAATGGGCTCATAACTGCCCATTTAGGCCTTCAGCGGCACGCCCTTTGGGCCCTTCAGCGGTACCCCCTTTGGCCCCTCAACGGTACACCCCTTTGGCCCCTCAGCGGTACCCCCCTGGGCCCTTCAGCGGCACACCCCATGTGCCTTCAACGGCACGTCCCATGTGCCTTCAACGGCACTCTATTTTAAGCCTTCAACGGCACACTATTTCGGGCCTTCAACGACACACTATCTCAGGCCTTGAACGGCACACTATTTTAAGCCTTCAACGGCACACTATCTCAGGCCTTCAACGGCACGCTATTTCAAGCCTTCAACGGCACACCATTTCAAGCCTTCAGCGGCGCACTTCTTGGGTCTTTCAGCGGCACACCTGCGAGGCCCTCCAGCGGCACGCCTGCCTTAGCCCCAGTGGCACAGCGTTCAGCCCATCCACGCCAGTCAACGCTCGTATCCCTCGGCGCGCAGCGAAGGCATGGCAGGCCCATACCTGCACCTTGGTGGGCTGTCCTCGCCCCACCTACTCCCGTCCTCGACAGTCGTCGGCCTGACCAGGGGTATAAAAAGAGGGGAGAACAGAGAGGAAGAAAGGAGCCACGGTGGTGCTTCCAGGGGAGAGAGAAGAGAAGAAGAGGAAGAGAAGAAGAGAAGGGGAGGAGGGGAGGCTTTGGGCCCCCCCTACTGCTCCGTCCACCGTCGTCGGCGTGAAGAGAAAGGGAAGAAGAAGAAGAGAAGAACAGGAAGGCCCTCCGGCGACCACCGGCGAGCGATAGAGAGTAAGAGAAGATAGAGTAAGAGAGAAAGAGAGATGTAGCAAGGGGAGTGGGAAAGGCCAGAGAGCCGTCGCCTCTGCCCGACCCTAACTCCCCATTTCCTCCTCTTCACGCTTTTCTTTTTCGTCTTTCCTCCCTCATTGTTGTATTTTCCACCCTGGTGTTTTGATGTATACGCGGCTGGTTATGGCCTTTTCTCTGGATGAATAAAAATTTCCCCCTCTTTGGGTTTTCTGACTGCCTCCGTTGTTTTGGGCCGTTACGCATGCCTGGCCGTCTTCTTCCTCCCTTCCGGTGGTGTGCCTCCCGGTAGTGATCCTTTCCCTCTTTGGCGTAGCTCCTTCGTAGGGCCTCTGATCACCACCCTCACCCGTTCGCCTGTGGGAAGTTACCTCCCTTTTGGCCTCTCAACGGCCCGCTCCTCCGGCGCTCCCCAGCGGCACGCTCCTGCCGCCCCTCGGCGGCACAGCCCCTTCTAACCCCCTATCCGGCACACTCGTGCCTTCGCTACCTGGCACACCCCGTGCCTTCCTTGCCCGGCACACCCGTGCCCCCACTCTCACCTCTCCTTCCCCGGCACATCTTGGCCACTCCCAGCCCGACAAGCCCTCTGGTCAGCCAGCCCGGCACGCCCCTGGCCTTCCTTAGCCCGGCATGCCCTCTGGTCAGCCGGCCCAGCACGCCCCTGGCCTCCCTTAGCCCGGTACGCCTCTCTAGGCCTTGGCCTCCTTGGCCCGGCACACTTGCCCCTTCTTCTTGCCCGGTGCATCCCCCTTAGCCAGTCCTGGGATAGTGTTCCACTCACCGTTGCCTCCGAGTTTCCCGAAGTTTTATTAAAGGTGTTGCCGCTCTCAGGCGCCCACCTCCAGTTGTCGGGTTCCGTCACTCCATGTGGGCGCGTTCCCTGTATCTCCCTTACGCCCGGGTCAAGGGGAGATGCTGCCGAATTTTCGCTAGAAACGATAACATATTAAAAAGATAAAAGGAAGCAACCAACAAATGGAACGACCACACGTTAAAAAGGACTAAAAGAAAGCAACAGATAAATAAAAAAGAGAACAACGGTAAAATGCTTTAACCGAGACAAGGGAACCGCAATCAACTCAAAGAGAGCCAAATCGAACGACAACTAAACAACTTGTCCTCATGGGAGAAAGAATGGAAATTGATCAAGAGAAGAAAAGAAGAAACCCACGCAAACTTAATAAAATCAGAAGAGAAGAAAAGAAAAGCCTTAAAAGAAACAGAGGAGGAGTGGGCTCCCCATGCCCTTCGCCGGTACGCCCCTTCAGCCACCCTCGCCGGTATACCCTCTAGCCACCCTTGGCCGGCACGCCCTTCGCCGGCACACCTCGCTGCGCCCTTCACCGGTGCACCCTATCCGCGCCTTTTCCGGCACACCCTTCGTGGCCCCCCCTTCGCCGGCACGCTCCCTTTCTCCTTTCGCTGGCATGCTCCAAGCCCCCGCCGCCACCGGCACAGCCCTTTGAAGCCTCCCCGAGCATACCCTGTGCTTCCTAGCCCGACACGCTCCCACCATCTCATCTCTTCTCCCCACCATCTCTCTCATGCTCACCGTCTCTTTAGCAATGTATAGACTTTGCATGAAGGGTTGCACAAATGCAGATAGTAAAGTATGTACATTGGAAATGGATGTTCAGACATGTCGTGAACGAATGTATGGACTTAATGTGCTTGTGACAACAATGTACAGACTTTGTGCTGCAGCAACCAGCCAATGTACGGACTCTGTGCTGCAGCAACCAGCCAATGTATAGACTTCGTGTTGCAGCAACCAACCAATGTACAGACTTTGTGTTGCGGCAGCCATCCAATGTACAGACTTTGTGTTACAGCAGCCAGCCAATATACAGACTTCGTGTTGCAGCAGCCAGCCAGTGTACAGACTTTGTGTGCATACAACCGGCCAATGTACAGACTTTGTGTTGCAGCAACCAGCCAATGTACAGACTTTGTGTGCATGCAACCGACCGATGTACAGACTTCGTGTCGCAGCAACCAGCGAATGTATAGACTTTGTGTGCATGCAACCGGCCAATGTACAGACTTTGTGTTGCAGCAACCAGCCAATGTACAGACTTCGTGTTGCAGCAACCAGCCAATGTATAGACTTTGAGTTGCAGCAAATAGAAAATGTAAAGACTCTGCGTGTGTGTTAGCAGACGATGTACAGACATTGAGTTTGTAGCAAATGAAGAGTGCACTGGCTATGCATGGCAAGCTATGCAACCAATGTACGGACTTGTGGGTTTGCTAAGCCAGTGAACGTAGGTAAAGATAGGAATGTACAGACTTTGAATGCATGGAGTACACGGGCCACATAGGCTTGGTCCGAGAATGTACAGACTTTGAGCTGACGGACGTACAGACTTTGTGTTGCAGCAACCAGCCGATGTATAGACTTTGAGTTGCAGCAAACGGATAGTGTACAGACTCCGCGTGTGTGCTAGCAGACGTTGTACAGACTTCGAGTTAGCCCGGCACGCCCGCCAACTCCCTCTCCGGCACACTCTCTTGGCACTTCTCCGGCACCCTCTAACCTACCCGGTACACTCTCCCAGCCCCTCTCCGGCACGCTCTCCCTGCCTTCGCCGGTACACCCCTTTTTGCCCCCAACGGCCCACTTTTCCTTCCAAAATAAATATATATGAATATATATAAATATGTCATGATAATGATAATGATAATAATGATAATAAATTAATAAAAATTATGATAAATAAATAAACCTGAATATACATATATGAGAAATAAACAAAAAATGTGAAATAATAATAATAATAGTAAGAAAAAGGAAAGGGAAAATATAATAGTAATAATAATAAACAAAATAGAGAAATCATCCCGAATAAATACATAAAAGGGAAATAAGTAATAATATATATATATGCACATAATTTAAAGCCCAGATAAAGAAAATGGTAAAATCTATGTTGCAACCCCCCCTCTCTCCCCGTGACCCGATGCTGAAGGAATAATCATGCCGCCCTTCCAGGTTGGGCCTGAGTCTTGGGAATTATCCCAAAATAGCCACGACCTGACCTCACCTCGGGTCGATATTCCGATTAAACCGGACTCGTTTCTCGGGCCGGATCCCTTCCGAGCCACTACTAAAATTACCGCACGTTCGGCAGACATTTGAACGGGTTCACCTCGATTTCCGCCGCATTTCTATTACGGACCGGTGTCCGAACATGAAAAGGTCCATGCGTGACCGATATGGCCGACGGTTCCCATCCCGACATGGTCGTAACCCGGCATTGCTCGGGGCCAATAGCCTATTGAATCGGATTCATCCTAATGGGATTTGTTCCCGCTCTTTCATTGAAGTTGCCGTGAACTCGGCGTACGTTTGTACGGGGTTGCTTCCATCTATGTCGTATCTTCAATATGGACACTTGTCCGAATATCAAGTGGTCCGCAAGCGACCGACAGAAATCGGAATGGAACGGGACGGCTCCCGTCATCCCTGGACCCTACACATGGGAATATCAATAAGGCCTTCGTGGGCTATGTTGGGACCTCGGGTCCGTCCCGATTATGGTCACTGTCTGACCCATATCCTCGGCCTATAGCCCGCTCCCTTTGAATACGTTTTCGATTTTGGAATCTAGTCCCGGGACTCTTCTTCGCTGCCCTCCGGCACCGAGAATATTAATGATGCCCACGCAAGCCCCGTTTGGACCGCGGGAGGCGCCTTTGGCATGGTCCTGACTCGATCTTGCACCGGGCCAACAAACTCATTGGTTTCCTGCTACACTAACCGAGATTTAACCGAATGTTTTCAGAGTCTCGGAATAATATGTTTGCCGTGTCCCGACATACATATGTTCTAGGTCCTTCTGCGACGATTACGGTATTCTCAAGCCGGACACCCGTCCGAATATTAAATGGTCTCCCGAATGACCGACACGTTTCGAACGTCCGCTTCCCTAGACATAGGGCTTTCCAGCCAATTCAAGGGATATTCCCTCGTTGCCCCTTGGCACCGGAAATATCAATGACGCTCATGCAAGTCTTGTTTCGACCGCGGGGGGCCCACCGCAGTATGGTCGCAGCTTGCTCTTGCACCGGGCCAACAGATTTACTGGTTTTTGACCGCTCTAACCGAGGCTTAGCCGAACGTTCTCCGCTCTTCCGAACAATAGATTTGCCGTACCTCGGCATACATGCGTTCCGGTTTTCCTGCGACAACCGTGATCTTCTCGAGCCGGACATTCGTCCGAACGTTGAATGGTCAGTACACGACTGACATGACCGCGAATGGTTTTCTTCTCGCCCTCGCGCGAGGATTTCAATACCTCGTAATAGACCTTCCATGCAATTGATTTCTTGGCTATGAGGCCCTGAATCCCGGCGATTAATCAAGGGTGTTCCCTCGTATGAGGGATGTAAATGACGCCGTGACCTTTATGGCGCGGCGGGTTTTGGTCCCGACACAAACCACACAATCGTCTGACCGAGTCAGATCGAGCGCACCATGGGCTCTTCGGAGCCCGAATAAATTGTCACTTTGTGACTGGCACGCCCACGCACTTAATAGATGAATCAACCATTCCCGAAGAGACGAGCATAATAAACGAACGAAAAGTGCGTCCACAGACCCCCAGCCCCAAACCCCGCGTCTTCCACGGCTCCCCCGATCACCTCCCCCCACGGAAGCGACGGACCGAGATGGAACCGAGCCAGATAAAATCCTTTGAACCGGCGGAAAAAAACCGCTACATTCTCTTATAGTATATAATTATAGATTGATGTTATACTCTTGTGATAGGACATATACTGCATGCACTGTACTATGTGCTACCCGAGATGCGCGCATGTAAGTCTCTATAATATGTTTCAAATATATTAATTATTATTGGAGCTCAGCTATGTGTGTGTGTTTCCTCCTTTTTTTTCCCAATCCAAATTAACCTTGTTTCAAATATGTACGAGATCTATGTTTGTGGGGCGGGTGACGGTACTTTTAAAGTGACATAATGCATGTTCGCCACTGTGCAATGTATGAATTGTTAGACATAGTATTACGGAGTGAGCGGCCCACGTTTTGGGTCATACTGAAAGGATATGCGAAAGTGCACATCCTCACACACTCATGTCATCTCTTACAATTTTTTCCTCTTCATTAGATTCACATGCTATAAGATATGTATAAATAGAACTCCTTTTCTAATAGGGAGAAAGTTATACACACATATCTACGTTAGGAACTTGGTCCCTATCTTACTACAGTCAGTGAGAAGAATCTCAGAAGCGTCCACATTACTCCTATTCTCTCTCCCTAAATAATGCCGACCTGCATAAAGGGGAGGAAATCTTGTCTTCCCACTCCGTGCACGAGGATGACTTTGACGCGGTTCATCGAACTTTCGACGTCCCAAGATGTTGTTCCGTAAGATCTCTTGTCGCTTCGATCTCTTTTATTGTGGAATGTCATCACGTTCCGTTGTGCACTCTGATCCGTTCGATATCTATCATTTGATATCATTGATAGATTCGATCC
Organism: Amorphophallus konjac; assembly: GCA_022559845.1. Classification (NCBI taxonomy): domain Eukaryota; kingdom Viridiplantae; phylum Streptophyta; class Magnoliopsida; order Alismatales; family Araceae; genus Amorphophallus; species Amorphophallus konjac. The sequence continues at coordinate 36,456,516 of CM040121.1, read as the reverse complement.
TGGATGACCATCATCATCATCATCATCATCATCAGAGCCTTGTCCCAATTATTTGGGGTCGGTTACATGAATCCTGTTCTGCCAAAGATTTCTATCAAGTGCTATATTCATATTTAAACCCAAGAAGCTAATGCCCTTCCTAATAACATCGCACCATCTCATTTTAGGCCTTCCCCGAGCTCTTTTACTAGCATCCACTAAGATTCGGTCACATCTTTTAACCGGCGCTGAGTTAGGGCGACGAATCACATGACCAAACTACCTGAGTCTATTTTCTCTCATTTTACTATTAATTGGGACTATCCCTAAGTCCTTACGGATGTGTTAATTCCTAATCTTGTCTTTCTTAGTCTTGCCACACGTCCATCTCAACATCCTCATCTCTGCTACAGACATTTTGTGAATGTGTTCCTTTCGTACTGCCCAACACTCGATACCATATAATAAAGCAGGTCTCACAGTCGTTCTATAAAACCTCCATTTGAGTTTCACATGCATACGACGATCACAGAGGACTCCCGATACGCTTCTCCATCTTAATCAGCATGTCTTAATCCGATGTGTAACGTCGTCATAAATCTCCCCATTCTCTTGTATGATAGACCCTATGTATCGAAAGTTACTACTCTTCGGAATGTTATGCCCATCAATTAGAATCATGTCTTCCTGTACCACTCTCCCATTACTAAAATTCATCATCGTCGGAGCCTTATCCCAATTAATTAGATGACCAATATAAATAATCATATTTATATATCAATGGATGCGTACGTGCATGTATGACCTGGGTGATCCGCCCGCTTGTGCCACGTGCGAATCTCCACGAAGGGAAGTTTGATTAAATTTTATCTTTTTTGTTTGTTGGCACCGCTTGGCATCAACCTTTACACCACGCGCGCTCGTTTAATGTGGACCTTGAAATCATCACTCTTCTCACTTTATTATATATATATATATATATATATATATATATATATGAATAAAACAAATGGAGCTTGCCGTTAACAGGTAAAATTGTGAATGGAGACGATGGCTCGGCAAGAGATCATATACATACACAAGATGCATGTACGCCCACTCCACTTAATTAGCACGTCCTCGTAAGTTACCACTTAATGCATGCAGACTGAATCTCAATGAATAATTACGACCTAATAATTAATGTACGATGCATACCAACTCTAGTGCAATTAACGGAACGCGATGCCTCAATATATTGATCGGTCGAACGTAGTATTCGGTTTCGGGGGATTTCGTTGGGTCCCGGGCCATCTTCTTAGACCTGCATTCATAATTAGATCTTCACCCTGCGAATTAGGTGTGCCCGGTACCCTTTTTTTTTTTTTTTTTGTCTTTCACTCTTTCATGATGCAAATTATTATGAGACGGAAGAAGACTCAAATTTAGATGCTACCTGCCACCAGTAGACTCTATAGATCTTACAATTGACTCGGATTCACCGAAGATTGACTCTTTCAATGAAGTGATGTTTGATCGAGAGAACGAGTAACTTACAAATTAACTAGCATCAGACGAGAACATTTAGATATTCGTGAACTCTCAGATTTCATCGTCAACGTCTTCATGTCGTCCAAAAGGTCTTGCATGCATAGGTGCTTCTCTTTGGCTATCCATTGGACATGGTTTAGAGTGAGGTGCATGCTTTTCTTTCGTTGTCACATAACGTACGAGAGAGCATAATGTCGCCATTGTGTCACGGGCCTTTTCTCATAGCTGTCTCGAAACTTGATATATTGGGTCTTAGCATAATCATAATCCTTAAACTCACAGGAAATCTCGCTAGATTGGATTTATTTGCCATGAGAAGGATGTGGTCGTTCTGTCACCCTAAGCACATCGCAACTCTGCATTCAGACAACTTTATCTTGTCAGAAAATTTCTTACATGTAATCTGGATTTGTTTACACTCAAAATCTCTGGAAAAAGGAATATTTTCTTGGCCTTCAACTAGATTGTTAGATGCAATCTCCTTAAATATTTTATCACATCGTTTCAGAGATCTGCATGGGAAACCTTTAAGCCAAATAGAATGATTAGTATTGATATTCACTTTGATTGTGGTAGATAGTTGATGCAGAAAAGATGAAATATATTCGACTGAATATTGTAAAGAAGAGAGTGTGATATATATTAGTCGATCAACTAGAGAGAGAGAGAGAGAGAGAGAGAGCAAACGCTTTGAAAATCACAGATCAAGAGTATTTGATCTGAAAAAACAAACAATAAGGCACATCTAAGAAACATATATTATCAGTTGCATTCGTGAGTTAAAAACATAATCAAGTAAAGCTTAATCAAGGCAGTAGAAGAAGTTCAGTTGAAATCTTTCTGCCTTGGTATTCAGCTTAAGCAACATAGTTGAAAAAGTACGTAGTCGAGTGATAGTCAATCGCACGACTTCGACTACGATGATTTAATTGATTGCTCCGACTACCTTCAGTCGCAAAGATGTTGACTAAGATTGCGGTGTTCTGATTGAAATGATTTCGACTGAGGACAAAAACTTGTTTCGACTGAGTTACTATCGACTATTCTATGTTTCAACTAAGTAGTCAATAATTTTCTAGTGGAAGAGTTCAAAAGGGTATTTCAACTAGATTAAGAATTTGGCTGACGGATTTCTATTTTAAATATGAGAATCTTACCTAACCTTATCTCTTTACTTTACTTTATATATATATAGAGAGAGAGGAGGTATATCTCATCTTTGAGAGGCTCTGAGAGAGAAGAAATCATCTCACCTTCTTGTGCCTCAAGGTTCCCCTCCTCTGTAGTCAACAATCTCCTCCAAACATCACCTTGTCCCATGGAGTGAGGAGGGTTTGGGAAGAAAGGATAGTCTACTGCTAGATGTCTCCCTTGTGCTCTCCGTTAGGTGCTACATCAACAAAGAGGCTCTTTGAAGCATCTACATGGGGCTACATTTTTCCTACACTTTCATTGTCTTTTTCATTAGAAAACTTGTATTTTTAAGCACTCTAGTATCTTGTGTAACTTGTTTGTATGTGGATAGATAGCCTTTGTGTGTGAGTGCTATTTGCACCTTAGTGGGTCACTCATCACCTTATGTTAATGTTTGTGGCTTGCAAGCTTGCCTTCCAGTGTGTGAAAATACTGCATAAGTGTGGGGGAGTGAATGTAAGTCTCCAAAAGAAGTTTGAACCACATCAAAATCTGTCTTTTGGTGTGTATGCTCATTTTGTCCTCACCCCCACTTCTTTGCGATTGCTCTCTTGCTCATCTAATTTACTTAATTTTTAAATCCCTTAGATTGTATGAGTAGTTTAAAATTTACCAATTTCTTCTCAAACTCAATTCACACCTCTCTTGGTTTTGCTACATATCGGACTAATAAATGTGAAATATTATCTGACTTCTACTTACCTATTAAAGATGTAAATTAATACAGCTTAAGAAATAAAAGGTGAATATTATGTGTTTTAAAAAATATTTTCTAAATGGTTGTTTTCACGTCTCAAACTATTGTTTGAACAATAAAATCGGATACTTTTAGAGTTGTTTACAACTCGAGAATTTGATCATTTCTCTGGTTGGAATCCAATGAAGATTAGCAGCAACAACTAAAGTATTCCTATGACAGTCTCTCTACTATTCTCTTTTAAATTTATTCATTTTCTATTATAAGTCAGGCAACCTCTATTCATATAAAACTGATGAGTCGAGGGTGCAAGAGGAAGTTGTAGCACCCCAGACCTAGAACATATATATATATATATATATATATATATATATATATATATATATATATATATATATATATATATATATATATATATATATATATATATATATATATATATATATATATATATATATATATATATACATGTTAGTGCGATCCAGCCCATTGTGGGCACATGGTAAGTGAGAGGGGGTGGGGGTATAACATATCCCTCACCACCTCAATCCCTAACACACACTCGAGACCTTCTGGCCATCTCAACGCACAGGGAAAAAAAAAAAGAAAACGCAACAGCGGCTCTTCCTGCGACGACCTTGCGGGAAAGAGAGAAAGGAAAGAGAAAGAGGAAGGGAAGAGGAAGAAAAGAAGTGGGAGAAAAAGGTTAGTCCGGTGAGCTCGAGTAATTTTTCATTCTCTTCTTTTGGGGATTTATCCCGATTGAGATAATCCTATATTCTTCCATCCTCTTGTGTGTATACCTCAAGATTTGGACAAATCTTGAGAGAAGGAAGACCGTGTATTACTATTTTCATATAGTGGATCTCTGTCGGTTTGTCCCGTGGTTTTTTCCCTCTCCATGTCGAGGGAGAGTTTTCCACGTTAAAAATCCGATGCATTTTGTGTGTGATTGTTCTTGTGTTGGTTTGGTATTTTTTGACTCGGATACATACGTGTGTGGATGGCATAGAGACTATTGTGGTTACACAGATCCGCCGAAGGTGTGCGGATAAATTTTATTTCCGTGTTGATTTCTCCAACTACACATATATTTGTGCCTAGTATATTTCTTTCAGCTCCCCAACAAGTGGTATCAGAGCGGGGTTAAATTACATGCATTATTCTTGTGAGTCGGAATGTCGGACAGTGGAGCGTCTAGCACCATGATAAAATTGAATAATACAAATTGGCTTATTTGGAAGCTAAAAATGGAAGACATCCTATATTACAAGGATTTGTATGATCCGATTGAAGGTAATGGAGCCAAACCGGAGGGTATGTCCGCTAAAGATTGGGAAAAATTAAATCGGAAGATCATTGGCACAGTCAGACAATAGGTAGATGACAATGTATTTCATCATGTTTCGAGTGAAACCAGTGCACATGCATTGTGGAAAAAATTAGAATCCTTGTATGAGCAGAAGACCGCAGGTAACAAGGCTTTTATTATTCGAAAGTTTGTTAATTTGAAATTCAAAGAAGGTAACAGTGTTGCAGAGCATTTGAATGAGTTCCAGAGTTTGGTGAATCAGTTGGCTACAATGAAAATGACTTTAGAAGATGAACTCCAGATTTTGTTACTTTTGGGATCCTTGCCAGACAGTTGGGAAACCTTGGTTGTGTCAGTTAGTAATTCTGCTCCTAATGGTGTGTTGTCTATGAGTTTAGTTACTGCTACCTTGTTTAATGAAGAAATAAGAAGAAAATTAACTGGATCAGATAATGCACATGGTCTTGTCACAAAGAACAGGGGGAGGAGTAGATCAAAGTATAATGATCAGTCAAGGGGTCAAAGCAAGTCCAGAGGCAGGTCAAAGTCCAAGAGTGGAGCATGCTTTCATTATGGAAAAGAAGGTCACCTAAAGAGGAACTGCAGGGCATGGAAGAGAGAGATGAAAGAGAAGAAGGATAAAAATCAGATGAAGACAGAGGATGATCAAAACACCGCAGCTACATTGTTAGAGGGTGATAATGTCATTCTCACAATAGAGGGAGACACTTGTTTGCATTTCACAGGCCATGATTCAGAGTGGATAGTAGACACTGGTGCTTCCTATCATGCAACTTCTAAAAGGGAGCTCTTTACATCTTACAAGGCAGGAGATCTTGAAAATGTGAAGATGGGTAACACTATCTACTCAAAGGTTGTTGGTATTGGTGATGTGTGTTTACAAACAAATGTAAGGTATGCACTAACTTTGAAGGATGTGCGGCATGTTCTTAATTTACGTCTCAATCTTCTCTCCGGTATTGCTCTAGATAAGCAAGGTTTTGAGCACAGATTCAGTCAAGGAAAATGAAAATTGACTACATGCACATTGATTGTTGCCAAGGGAAATGCTTGTTGTGGTCTTTACAAGACTCATGCAAAAGTGTGCAAGGATGTGTTGAATGCTGTCCAAGGTGATTCTTCTCCAGATTTGTGGCACAAAAGGCTAGGACATATGAGTGAGAAAGGACTGTAACTTTTAGCGAGGAAGTCTTACATTCCCTCCATGAAAGGTATGACTCTTAGTCCTTGTGATTATTGTTTACTTGGAAAGCATCATATAATTTCTTTTCGTTCTTCATCACAACGAAAAAGTTACATTTTAGATTTGATTTATTCTGATGTTTGTGGTCCCTTTGAGGTGGAGTCCATGTATGGAAATTGGTACTTTGTCACTTTCATTGATGATGCATCTAGAAAGGTGTGGGTCTATTTATTGAGGACAAAAGATCAAGTGTTTCAGTCATTTTAAAATTTTCATGCTATGGTGGAAAGAGAGACAAGCAAAAAGTTGAAATGTATCCGCACAGATAATGGAGGAGAGTACATCTCCAAAGAAATTATAGATTATTGTGCAGCTCATGGTATAAGATATAAAATGACTGAACCAAGCACCCCACAGCATAATGGTGTAGTAGAAAGAATGAACAGAACCATTGTGGAAAAGGTGAGATGCATGTTGAGGATGGCAAAGCTACCAAAGAGCTTCTGGGCTGAAGCTGTTCGCACTGCTTGCTATTTGATAAACAGGTCTCCTTCTGTTCCTTTGGGTTTTAAAATTCCAATGAAGATTTGATCAGGGAAGGAGGTATCCTACAATCACTTGAAAGTATTTGGATGCAAGGGATTTGTGTATGTCTCCAAGGACCAAAGGTAGAAACTTGATGACAAAGCCTCTCCTTGTATTTTCTTAGGCTATGGAAATGAAGAGTTTGGCTTCAGGTTATGGGATCCAGAAAAGAAGACAGTAGTCAGACAGAGAGATGTGATCTTTTATGAAGATCAGAATATCAAAGACATCAAAGAAACAAAGTTGAAAGGCCAATCTTCCTATAGTGCTCCAGATCTCGCACCCATTCCTTCTCCAATGCAAGAGCTTACAGATGGAGAAGAAATGCAAGGTGAAGATGACAGTGATGAAATGCCAGAATTGGGTGACAATGATGCTGAGCCAGAGCAGGAGGTTTTTGAGCAGGGGGAGCATCAAGAGTTAGAGATCAAGAGGTCTTCCAGAGTGCCACAGCCATCATCAAAATATCCTCCCTCTCAGTATATGTTGCTTACTGAGGAGGGGGAGTCAGAAAGCTTTGAGGAGGTACAATCTCATAAAGACAAAGATAAGTGGTTCAAAGTCATGCAGAGCAAGATGAATTCACTTAAGCTGAATAATACTTATGAGTTGGTGGACCTTCCTAAAGGCAGAAAAGCATTGAAGAACAAGTTGATTTTCAAGCTGAAAAAGGATGGCAATGTAGAGTACTTGAAGTATAAAGCTAGATTGGTAGTGAAAGGTTTTGCACAAAAACAGGGAATTGATTTTGATGAAATATTTTCTCCTGTTGTGAAGATGACTTCTATCAGGGTTGTTCTAGGCTTAGTTGCAAGCTTAGACTTGGAGCTTGAGCAAATGGACGTGAAGACTGCCTTCCTTCATGGTGATTTGGAGGAAGAGATCTATATGGTACAACTAGAAGGTTTTGAAGTGAAAGGTAAGGAACACATGGTTTGCAGATTGAAGAAAAACTTGTATGGATTAAAGTAAGCACCTAGACAGTGGTACAAGAAATTTGACTCATTTATGGTGAGCCATGGGTACCAGAGGACAGCTGTAGATGCATGTGTTTACTTCAGAAAATTATCAGATGTGAGCTTCATTATCCTTTTGCTTTATGTTGATGATATGTTGATTGTTGGTCAGGATACTCAGGAGATTGACAAATTGAAACCATATTTGTCAAAGTCCTTTGACATGAAAGACTTGGGCCCAGCATGAAGAATATTGGGCATGGGTATCTTCTGTGACAGGAAAATCAAGAAATTATGGTTGTCACAAAGAAATTATATTGAACGGGTGCTTGACAGGTTCAATATGAAGAATGCCAAGTCTGTGAGTACTCCATTAGCAGCTCATTTCAAGCTCAGCAAGAAGTCATGTCCCTCTTCTACGGAAGATATGGAAGAGATGGAGAGCATTCCTTACTCCTCAGCAGTTGGGAGTTTGATGTATGCAATGGTCTGCACCAGGCCTGACATTGCACATGCAGTTAGTGTAGTGAGCAGATTCCTTTCTAATCCAGAGAAAGAGCACTGGGAAGCAGTGAAGTGGATCTTTAGATACTTGAGAGGTAGCTCTAGAGTGTGTTTGACATTTGGGAGTTCAGAACCAATTCTAGAAGGCTTTACAGATGCTGATATGGCAAGTGATCTTGATCACAGAAAATCTACCTCAGGGTGCTTATTTACTTTTGCAGGGGGAGCGGTGTCCTGGCAGTCCAAATTATAAAAATGTGTTGCTTTATCTACTACTGAGGCAGAGTATATTACAGCAACTGAAGCATGGAAAGAAATACTTTGGCTGAATTTTTTTTTGTAGGAATTGGGTTTGAAGCAAGAAGAGTATGTGGTTTTTTGTGACAGTCAGAGTGCTATTGACTTAAGCAAAAACTCCACATATCACCCCCGTACAAAGCACATTGATGTGAGATACCATTGGTTGCGAGATGCTATAGAGCAACAACAGATGAAGCTGAAGAAGATTCATACAGATAAAAATCCTTCATATATGATGACAAAGGTTGTTCCTAGAGAGAAGCTAGAGTTATGTCGACGACTGGTTGGCATGGACTCTCGGTGAGGAGTCATTTTAGTACTACCCCCCACCATGCGCTGGAGGGGGAGATTGTTAGTGCGGTCCAGCCCATTGTGGGCACATGGTAAGTGAGAGGGGGTGGGGGTATAATATACCCCTCACCACCTCAATCCTTAACACACACCCGAGACCTTCTGGCCATCTCAACACACAGGGAAAAAGAAAAAATTAAACGCAGTAGCGGCTCTTCCTGCGGCGGCCTTGCGGGAAAGAGAGAAAGGAAAGAGAAAGAGGAAGGGAAGAGGAAGAAGAGAAGTGGGAGAAAAAGGATAGCCCAATGAGCTCGGGTAAATTTTCGTTCTCTTATTTTGGGGATTTATCCCGATTGAGGTAATCCTATATTCTTCCATCCTCTTGTGTGTATACCTCAAGATTTGGGCAAATCTTGAGAGAAGGAAGATCGTGTATTACTATTTTCATATAGTGGATCTCTGTCGGTTTGCCCCGTGGTTTTTTCCCTCTCCATATCGAGAGAGGGTTTTCCACGTTAAAAATCCGGTGCATTTTGTGTGTGATTGTTCTTGTGTTGGTTTGGTGTTTTTTGACTCGGATACGTACGTGTGTGGATGGCATAGAGATTATTGTGGTTGCACAGATCCGCTGAAGGTGTGCGAATAAATTTTATTTCCGTGTTGATTTCTCCGACTACACATATATTTGTGCCTAGTATATTTCTTGCAGCTCCCCAACAATATATATATGAATGATAGACCAGTAAGTTGACTGGTGAACTTCTTAACACATTATAAATTTATTTAAATAACTAATTAATTTATTATAGTATACTTTTATGTAGGAAGAACTACGGAATAACTTAAACTCTAGAAATATAGATTAAACATCTAGATGATGGAGAGACTAGATTATGAAGAACTTAGGCAGTATGGTTAGATGAAAGAAGGATTTAGATGATGCACTTGGACAGATGATGAGAGTTAGACGACAGAGTTATATGATATTCCGTTTAAATTGTAAGACATACTGTAGCGACCCGGATTCCGGATACCCGGTGCACCCAGTATAAATACCGAATACACGTGATACCACATGGGACCCGCGAGGCCTCCCAAGCGCGGGAAAGCGCCGAAGGGAAAAAGGAGTGTGTGGAATACATTGAAGCCAGCAGATATAACAGCAAGCAATTAAATTTCATTAGATCGGTTTGCTAAAGTAGCAGAAATAAAATTACATTTTCATTAATAATTCAAATTTTACAATTATACACCAGAGTCTAGTCCAAAGGAAAGACAACAAGTCTAGCACAGTACAGTTTGACAGAAAAGAACGTACACATAAGTCGGGGGAAGCCCGATGCAGGTACAGCTGGCAGCTACAACAAACGCGCTCCACCAGGGACAGTAGAGACAGAAGGCGAAACCCACCTGAAAAGTAGGGGTGAGTCTCTAAACAGAAACTCAGTAGGGGTCACGCGGATCCCCACTGGAAAACGCACAGAGCAACGGAAGCAACAACAAAAACAGTAGGTGTAGCAAAGCAGGAAAAGCTACACTACAAAGCTGTAAACAGAACAGGGACAGCAGGAGTAGGGAACATGCTAAGAGCAAGGGGAGCTCAACAACAAAGAAGAGCGAGGCCGTAAAACACGGAACACGGCCACCGAGGAGAACTCGGCACCCTAAGCTACTCCAAGCGGCAACAGACGGTCGACCCCAAATTCACACAGTAGGGTAACCCAGTCCGTCAGCCAAAGCAAAGGCGAAGGCAGACGCCGACGCAGAAAACACAGACAAACACGACTGGAAACGTCGTGCACACAGCCCCACGCATGACTAGAACGTCATGCAAACGACAGAACACCGACCTCGAGTACGGCCACGAGAGGGAAACTCGCAAAGGTCAGAACGCGCAAGAAACGCGAGAGTCACAAACCAAGCGACAGGAGCACCCTCCCACTAGAGAACAGCCAGATGCGTCTACTGATGACTTACACTGCGCCACAAGTGTCATGTCACTCAAGGATAAGACACACCAAGAACCAGGTCCAAGGAACAACAGTTCCAAAGAAACAAGGTACCATAGCACAAGACTACAGCACCAACTGCGAGTGACTAGTCAGGGCCACGCCCGTCGGCGCAATTCCCCAGTCCCTGACCACGTGTGCACACACCGACCTCTACCTAGGTCAGGCCTCTAGCTAGTATTCCCCTCGGTAGGACGCTACCGTTGGCCGAGGCCTACGGAACTAGCTTAAGAACCCTACGTACCAAACGCAACAGGAAAACCCCTCCACCACTCCCGGTGGGTCGGCAAAAGTCTAGGGCTACAACTAGTGGAGGCTCACAAGGCACAGACTCCGAAACACAGGTGCCAAAGCACAGACAGTCTACGAAAAACCTGTCCCGTGCACAACAAAGCACCAAGGCAGCTAGACAACCGCCAACAGACAGAGGATCAGGAAACTAGACCTACCACGCAACGATCTCGAGTCGAACGACTCAAGGGCAAGATCGTCACACTCAGCGGAACAAGTCGCCAATCGGTCTAATCCTAAGCCAGAAGAAACTACGCTCCGTAGAAAACAACACACGGAGATCTAAGGGAAACACCAAGAACCCTCAGACACGCCTGGACACGCAAACTGAGGTATAACAACACCTCGAGACATCCAGAAGCAATGTCTCAAGCCGGGCACAACCATCGAGACACACACACACAAGGTCACATGTCAACCACTGGGTCACACCGGGTTGACCGGAACCAGACCAAAACACAAGCAAAGGTAGGATAGGAAATCCTACCTCAAGCAAGAAGACTCCTGGCTACCTTACAACGTAGTCTTAGCCCTTGTAGAACGTCAGGAGACATCCACGGAACAACGGGCAGACCACCAGGACAAGCCAAGACAAGCCAAAACCGAAGTCACGGAAAACGGGGCACAAGGCATGTAACGCGCCACCCCTAGACCGCTACAAGCATATGACGGTCTAGACCAGGGCCGTTACTCACCATGTGACGGTCGGACGATAGGCCGTCACACACACACCACCTTAACCACTCTAAAACACAAACACACGAATCAAGGCCAAGTAACGCACAAGGCCAAGCGCGTTACAAGCAAGCAACACGGCAAGGGAGACGCGCCAGAACCAAACGACGCACAGGGGCAGGCGCGTTATTCACAACGTGCACAGCCTCCCTCAACCCAGCACGAAACAACGACTAACGGCAAGGACATGCGCGTTATATCACAACAACGCGCAGGGGCACGGCCGTTACACCATCGAACATCACAACACCCACAACCCTTAGCCAAACCGCATGTAACGGTCCAAGAAGGACGCGTTACACACAAACGACGCATGGGGACAGGCGCGTTACAACCAACGGCACAGCCACCCACACTTGACCAAAACAGAATGCAACGGCCAGGGGCAGGCGCGTTACACTCAAAATAACGGATGGGAACCCATCCGTCGGGGGAACCGCCTCAACGGTCAAACGTCGGTCAAACGGACAATAACGGCCAGGGCAGGGCGCGTTACTTCCATCTAACGCGCTGGGTCAAGCGCGTTAGACCAATCGACTCAACCCCAAAACAAGGCAACAACAAGCGAAGTAACGCGCAGACCTAGGCGCGTTACAGCGAAGCGACGCGCCACCCCAGGGCCATCACTCACCCAGAAGCCAAAAAGCTCAAAAACCTCAGACGAAGTAGCGGTCAGTCGTAGGGCCGTTATATACAAGTGGCGGCCACTGGAATGACCGTTACATCGGGCACGGCGGGAAAACAGAGGAACGGCCAAACCGGCCCGTTCCACGCCCCATACACGCCGAAACGCAGGGGAAAGAAACCTAAACGCCAAATAGCAACACCAAGGGACTAAAAACCCCACATGCAAGCTCAAAAACGCAAGATTCGGGCGATTTCATCAAATCCACCCAAAGTGGGTCACCGAGGTTCCCGGGCTTCTACCGGCCTCGAATGAACACCAAACGACACGAAATCAACGTGGATGGGATCCTAACATCCCAACGGTCAGTTAGAAACTAACTACGCCGCAAACAGTCGCCGTTTACCGGCCGACCCTAAAAACCACGAAAATCACAGTTTAGGCAAACCAAGCCCAAACTCGACCGTTTCCTTGCCGAACGCCGTGCAATGGCAGGAAAAACGGAGAGGAGGAAGTGAGGATCAGTGACCCTACCTTCACCGAAGAAACCAAGCCCCGAAAGGACTAAACCACGCCGAAATCCACTCGCGAATCGATTTCACCGTCTTTGAATCCACCGAACGGGATCGCGCCAGAATCGATCTGATCCTCGCCCCATCGCGCACCTCAACAGCTCCGCCACGTCCCCACCCAGCCCCTACACCGCTCCGTCTGCAGCCAGAGGCGAGAGGGAGGGAGAACGAGAGAGAACGGGAGAGAGAGAGAGGAACGACGACAGTGAGGAGAGAGAGAGAGGGAAAAAGAAATAAAAAGAAAAGATATTAGGAAATTTTCCTAATTTCCAAAAATTCCAAAAATGCGCCGAAAATGCACAAATTCAGAAAAATACGTAAAAATAGCCAAAACGACCGGCTCGAAGAGTACATCGTCGTTGTAGCATCCACGAGTTCGAGAATTGACAAACAAACTCACCGTAGGGTTCCGTAACTAGTACGTGAGAAAAACCCACACGGCTCGTCAAACTCACTCGGAAGCTACAAAAGTGGACCAAAACTCAACGAAACCAATCCGAAAGATCCAACAAAGATCCAACAGGACCTACCAAGGATCCAGCAAAGATCCACCAAGGATCCAGGGCATTACATCCTCCCCTCCTTTAAGAAATTTCACCCTCGAAATTAGGACTAACAAAGGAGAAGCAAGGGAGAACAACCCAACAGCACAACCACGATGACAACGCAAATCCCGAGAAACACAGCTTAGAGGAACACTGTCAGATCATAATTACAAGTACACACTCTAGCTTCCAAGATAGCAAGTCCACAGCACGAGCATGGCACCAAAGTGAACACATCTGACACCTCCGAAGCAAGGCAACGTCGTTTACGCCTCACAGAACAGGAGACACGACTGCCACAACAACTGATAACCGACACCGAAAAACACAACGACAGCACGGCAAGCGGCAGCTTACACAAGGAGGCACAGTCCTCACAGCTGACAGCTCGACCACATCATCGGCTCCAGTGCCAAAGGCAACAGGGAACACCTGGCACACATGACACCAACGACAACAGCACTGCTGGACCACAGGCACCAACAAGTCAGTCCTCACTCAGATATTACATCTGATCGAGTCGCAAGCTAACTCCAGGGAAGAAGAGTACAGCAAGCTAACCGACACGTCCAGGTCCAAACAGAGACACAAAATCATAAAGAAACAGTGCTTACAAAAACAACACGACGGCAGCACCTACAGGATTCTAGCTCCGCACAACATACAGAACCATGGAACACCACTGCAAGCAGGGTCACAGCAAGGCACAGAAACAGCTGAGCACACGACCACACGGGAACGGGTCACGCATCAGACTGCTCACCAAGGAGAGACACACAACAACGAGAAACGACAACAATCTCAAGGAACACATCTCAAGGACTACAAACACGCCTCGAGAGCACAACACCCAAGAAAGAAATGCAGAGCAAAAGTGTAATATCCCAGACCTTTCGGATCCTTTCTTCGTGGGTCCCGGATTTGGTTTTCGGAGTGTCCGGCTCTGTTGTGTCTGAAATTTCGTTTCGGACATCTTTCGTGTTCGGATCGGCGCGATCCGGAGTTGTTTCGGAGGCCCGGAGGCGTTCCGCGGCTTTTCCGTGTGTGTTTTCCGATTTCCGGTGTGTGTTTCGGCTTTTACTTCGGAAGCTCGCTGCGGGTGAACCGGGCCGTTCACCTGGGCACGAGTGGTACCGTTGCGATCGGTGCGTTCCGAGGATCGCGGGGGTGTAATTTTCTATTTTTCGAATTTTCAGAATTTCGGATTTTCTATAAAACCCCCCTATTTTCTCTCTCTCCCCCACCCTCTCTTCTTCTTCTTCTTCTTCCTCCTTCCTCCTCCACCGTAACCCTCTCCCTCTCCCTCTCTTCCTCCCGGTTGACCGCGGCGGACCCCTCTCCGGCTGCAGACGGCGGCGGGGCGACGGCGCGGTGACGTGGGCGGCGGCGAGGCGATCGTGGGGGCGTGCGGTGCTCGCGGGAAGCTTGAAGGACGAGGTTTTCTAAGGCATTTTTCGCGATTCACGAACGATCCGGCGGAGCATTCGCTCCATTGAGGTAGGGTGACGTTCCTTAGCCTCTTGCCGTTCATTTCCGTGGTTTGTAGGCCGCGGGGAGGCCGAGAGGGGCTTGATTGAGCGGGTTTGGGGTTTTCCATGATTTGGGGAGAGCTCGCCCGATCTATGGTTTTAGCCCGCGATTTCACGTTTGGATGGCTTAGATGCATGCTAGGGGTCCCCAGGGGTCTTCCCCTTTGTTTTCCCCCTCTCCGGTGGAGGCACGGGGGCGTGGTCGAAGTTTTTGGGGTTTTCCCGCCGTAGCGTGCTCGGGAGTGTGTAACGGTCACTCCAGTGACCGTCACATGCTTGTGACGCCCCTAGAGGGGTGCGTTACATTCCTGAGTAGTGTTTTTGGGGGTCGGGGGCTGTAACGGCCTCACGATAGACCGCCATTTGCCTATGACGCGCTTGGGTAGGGCCGTCAGGGGCTTTCGACCGTTGGTTTGTGACCGTTGGGGGTCAGGCCATGTAACGCACCGGGCTAGGCGCGTTACATGCGTGTAACGCGCTGGGGCAGGCGCGTTACTTCCTGTTTTCACCCCAAGTGTGAGGGCCATGTAACGCGCTGGGCCAAGCGCGTTACATGCGTGTGACGCGCCGGGGCTGGGCCGTTACATCCCTTTTGGCTTTGGGAGCGTGGGGGTGTGTAACGCATGGGGCCAAGCGCGTTACATTCTTGTAACGCGCCTGGACCAGGCCGTTACATCCCTTTCCCCTCTGACCGTGTGACGGTCTGTTTTGAACCGTTAGGCGCATGTAACGGTCTCGCCTAGACCGTTACTTGCTTGTGACGGCCCTAGGGTGGACCGTCACATGCCTGGTTGCCCCATGAGGGTGGCAACCCCGTTTTTACTCCGACTGTGGCCACCGTGCGACGGGGCTGGTGCGTGGGGTGATTCCCACACGTTGTCGGATTCGGACGTTGTTTTCCGTTGACTCGAGAGTCTACTCCTTTGTGACCCTCCACTAGTCGTAGCCTATCAGTACGCGTGTGCTGGTCGCACCAGGGAGTGGTGTACGGGCTTACCCTGAGGACGGTTTTAGACTGGTTACCGTCGGGCCCCTCGTCACATCAGAGTCCAGTGCCAGGGGAAAACCGGTCAGAGGGCCAGACCTAGGACGCGTGGTCTGTGTGTGCACACGTGGTTGGGGACAGTGGACGCACGTCGACGGGCGTGACCCCAGCTAGTCACTTGTTGTGGTTACTTGTACGGTGTTCGCGCCTCTGGTAGGAGCTACCACGCCAGGCGGTTCACCTGCGGCGCGGCGTAAGACGTCAGGGGACGCTACCGGCTGTGCTTCTAGTGGGTGGTACTCCTGTCGAGTACGGAGTGGCAGTCTGTCAGTCGTGTGTTTCCGACCTTCGGGTTTTGTCGGGTTGGCCGTTGAGCTTCGGTCTTCTTACCGTGGCACGGGTGTCGGTTTGCGTGCCATGGGACCTTTGTTCTGTAGAGTACAGGGCTTTCCTTTCCGAGGTACTCTCCTACCGCTAGTGTAGTGGTTTCTCGTTTTACGAGGTAGGGTTCGAGTGATCCCTACTGAGTCTTGTTCCGAGACTCATTCCCTGCGTGTTTTCACCGTGTTTCAGGTGAGGCGCCGCCCCGGGGGAGCGCGTCTGGGGTGCAGCGTGGTGCGGGTGCCCAGAGGTAGTGCCAGAGGTCAGAGCCGGGGTATGCCCCGTGTAGCTGTACTTTTCTTCCTTGTCACTGTACTAGTCGTGGACTATTGTTATTGTTGTTAATTTCTATTGTGGACCATGTAAAATGTTAATTTATTTCCTGCTTAATATTATAACTGTTTAATTTCTGCAATTATTTGTGATACTTGTGTAGTCTCCACACCATCCTTTTAACCCTTCCGAGTCTTCGGGCTCGTGGGTGGCGGTGCGAGTCTCGGGTTATCGGGCCTTCCCGGTAATCGGATTCTCGGGTCGTTAAAGCTGGTATCAGAGCGCGGTTGTGGAATTACATGAGAATCATAGGTAATTGTAGTGGTCCACTAGTCCACAGCAATGATGTACAGGTGACGCTGGCATTGGGCACCGCGGGTTTATTTTGACCTTGCCGTTTTCGTGTTTTCTGTCTTGTGCTTTAGGAGCGAGTATGGCGCCGAGGCGGAGCTCTCGCTCTCAGCAGGGGCAGTCGGCTGGAGGCCAGGAGATCCAGCAGGGGGTCCAGAGGGACCAGGAGGAGCATAGTAGAGCGCCACCGGGGGCTACCGAGGCCGCGGATACTGCGAGAGTTCCGGGGGCCGAGGATTTCTTCCGTGGCATGTACCAGCTTATGTCTCAGCAGTTCGGCGGAGAGGCCGGTGAGGGCTCGTCAGTCAGGGGTGGGCCAGGCCGAGCAGTGAGGGACTTCATGCAGTTCCATCCACCTTACTTTAGCGGCCAGGCAGACCCTGATGCGGCTCGTGATTGGCTCGATGAGATGGAGCGGGTGTTCAGTTCTGCGAAGAGTGCTGCCGAGGACAGAGTGGTGTTGGCCTACAACCAGTTGCAGGGTACGGCTCGGAGGTGGTGGTCTTCCGAGTGGAAGACGTCTTTTCAGCTTCGTCCACTTGAGCAGATCGAGTGGGATGATTTCGTCAGTGCTTTCGAGCGTACGTACTGTCCAGATTATGTTGCTACGCAGCGGATGCGGGAGTTTCTGGAGCTGGTGCAGGGTGACATGTCCGTGTTGCAGTACAGGGCCCGATTTGTCGAGCTGGGTCGGTATGCACCTCACATCATGGATCATGAGAGGGTGAAGACCGCGCAGTTTGTGCAGGGCTTGAGGCTGGAGCTGAGGCACCATTTGATCGCGAACGGGGCCACTGATCTAGAGACAGCGTCTCGTGTTGCGGCTTCGTTAGAGATGGATATGCAGAGGATCCGAGGACCGATCAGCCAGGGGCAGTCCTTGTCAGGTCGCAGCCAGCAGTCGGCTACCCAGCAGCAAGGTTCTTTCCAGCATGCGCCGGGTGGTTCAGGAGTACCGGCATCGGCAGCTTCGGTGACAGGATCTGCGTCCTTTGGCACGAAGGTCAAGAAGTTCTTCGCGAAGAATTTCCGAAAGAAGAAGTCCAAGGATCAGGGGCAAGCTTCATCGGGCAGTGTACAGCAGTCGATTCCTTTGCAGCGTCAGGGATCAGTGGGTGGATCGCGAGGACCTTGTCCACGGTGTGGTGGGACCCACCCAGGCAGGCAGTGCACGGCGCCGATCATCTATTTTCGGTGTGACCAGCCAGGGCATATGGCGCGCGACTGTCCTCAGAGGCCGCCGCAGCAGCAGTTTCCTCAGCAGCAGCAGGTTCCCCAGCAGCAGAGGCAGCAGCAGCAGCAGCAGGGACAGTATCCGCCGCTACCCAGGTCAGCTAGTGTGGGAGGCAGGCAGAGGGCTCGGGGCCAGATCACGCACATGACCAGGGCAGAGGCAGTGGCGTCGCAGCTCGTGGAAGGTACCGTTCAGATTTTGGGTTGTGCGGCTCGAGTTTTATTTGATTCTGGCGCGTCTCATTCGTTTATTTCGGAGGATTTCGCGTCGAGCGTCGAGGAGCCGGTGACCCAGTTGTCCTGTGATTTGGCAGTGGAGTTGCCTTCGGGTGACTTTATGATCACTCCGTATTGCTTCGATCAGGTTCCGGTTTGGATCGATGGGCGGAGTATGCCAGGCAGGTTGTATGCGTTGCAGCTTCGGGATTATGATGTGATTCTAGGCATGGATTGGCTCGAGACCCATGGAGCGGTGGTGGATTGTGGAATGAAGAGGGTCTACTTCCAGCATCCGAGCAAGAGGACCTTCTATTTCCAAGGTATCCGTTCCGCCTCTTCTCGATTCCTTATCTCTGCTATTCGAGCCCGTCGATTGCTTGATTCAGGTTGTCAGGGTTTTCTCGCGTCCGTGGTTGTGTCTGACCGGATGGAGCCGGATGTCGAGGACATTGCGGTGGTGTGCGAGTTTCCCGACGTTTTTCCCGAGGAGTTGCCTGGATTACCTCCCCAGCGGGAGATCGATTTCGTGATCGAGGTTGTGCCTGGTACGGGACCTTTGGCGAAGGCTCCCTACCGTATGGCCCCCGCTGAGTTGAGGGAGTTGAGGGCGCAGTTGCAGGAACTGTTGGCCAAGGGGTATATTCGTCCTAGTTTTTCCCCTTGGGGTGCGCCCGTGTTGTTCGTGAAGAAGAAGGACGGTAGTCTGCGCTTGTGCATTGACTATCGGCAGCTGAATGAAGTGACCATTAAGAACAAGTATCCGTTACCGCGGATTGATGATTTGTTCGACCAGCTGCAGTCTGCGCGAGTGTTCTCGCGGATTGATTTGCGGACCGGTTACTATCAGCTGAGAATTCGCGGGTCCGATGTGGAGAAGACTGCATTCAGTACGAGGTACGGGTATTATGAGTTTTTGGTGATACCGTTCGGGCTCACCAATGCCCCTGCAGCCTTCATGGACTTGATGCAGAGGGTGTTTCATCCGTATTTGGACCAGTTCGTGGTCATCTTTGTGGATGACATCCTTAATTATTCGTGGTCTGTCGAGGAGCACGCGTACCATTTGGGTGTGGTGCTGCAGACGTTGCGAGATCACCAGTTGTATGCGAAGCTCATCAAGTGCGAGTTTTGGCTCAGCGAGGTGCACTTTCTGGGGCATGTGATTTCTGGTGATGACATTTCCGTGGACCCCGCCAAGGTCGAGGCAGTGATGCAGTGGCCGAGGCCGAGGTCGGTAACGGAAATCCAGAGTTTCTTAGGGCTTGCGGGTTATTATCGTCGGTTTATCCAGGATTTTTCTCGCATTGCGGCCCCGATGACTAGGCTCACGCGGAAGGTTGTGCCTTTCGTTTGGTCCGAGGAGTGTGAGCAGAGCTTCAGGGAACTGAAGAGATTGCTCACCTCGGCTCCGGTGTTAGTTTTGCCTTCTGGATCGGGAGATTTCGTGGTGTGTACAGATGCTTCCGGCGTTGGGTTGGGTGCTGTGTTGATGCAGCATGGTAGAGTGGTGGCTTATGCATCTCGGCAGCTAAAGCCCCACGAGGAGAACTACCCTACCCATGACCTTGAGTTGGCGGCGGTGATCTTCGCGCTGAAGATCTGGAGGCATTATCTGTACGGCGAGAAGTTCGAGGTGTTTACTGACCATCAGAGTTTGAGGTATGTGTTCTCGCAGAGAGATCTGAACCTCAGGCAAAGGCGTTGGATGGAGTTCATGAAGGATTATGACTTCACCCTGTCTTATCAGCCGGGCAGGATGAATGTCGTTGCTGATGCCTTGAGTCGGAAGGTGGCGGTCAGTACCTTGATGTTGAGGAAGTGGAGGCTCTGGGAACAAGTGCCCGAGGTATCTTTCAGGCTCAAGATTCCCCAGGAGCCAGGGTTGGCAGTGCTTGCGAGTCTGACTGTCACTCCTGCTATCCGTCGTCAGGTGACAGAGGCTCAGCATGCAGACCCTGAGTTGCCCCGGATTCTAGCTGTGGCTGATGTGGAGCTGGGTGAGGATAGCGCTGCTAGGTTTCGCGGCAGGCTGTACGTCCCAGCGGAGGAGCAGGTTCGTCGTGCGGTGTTACGCGAGGCTCATGGGAGCAGGTACACTGTGCACCCGGGTGCGACGAAGATGTATCGGAACTTGCGGAGGCAGTTCTGGTGGCCTGGCATGAAGAGAGATGTCGCAGAGTTTGTGGCCAGGTGCCTGATCTGTCAGCAGGTGAAGGCGGAGCATCAGCGACCAGGAGGTACTCTCCAGCCCTTGGATGTTCCTGCTTGGAAGTGGGACCATGTGACCACGGATTTCGTGGTGGGATTGCCGAGGACCCCGAGTGGGCAGGACAGTATTTGGTTGCTGGTGGATCGGCTGACGAAGGTGACGCGGTTGTTACCGGTCAAAGTCAGCTGGAGCGTGTCTAAGTTGGCTCGTCTTTATGTGGAGCGGATCGTGCCGTTGCATGGGGTTCCCATTTCGATCGTGTCGGATCGGGATCCGCGCTTCACTTCTGGATTCTGGAGGAGTTTCCAGCGAGCTCTTGGCACGGAGTTGGCATTTAGCTCGGCGTATCATCCCCAGTCAGATGGTCAGTCTGAGAGGACCATTCAGACTTTGGAGGACATGCTGAGATCCTGCTGCCTGGAGTGGCAGGGGAGTTGGATTCATCACCTACCGTTGGTGGAGTTTGCCTATAACAACAGCTATCATTCGAGCATCGGCATGGCTCCTTATGAGGCATTGTATGGGCGTCCTTGTCGGACTCCACTTGATTGGTTTGAGGTGGGTGAGCGTGTTTTGACGGGACCGAATTGGTGCAGCAATGTGTGGATGTTGTGCACCTGGTTCGTCAGAACATGTTGGCGGCCCAGAGTCGGCAGAAGAGCTATGCTGACCGTAGGAGGCGGCCTCTCGAGTTCGCCGTGGGCGATCATGTGTTCTTGAGAGTTTCTCCGATGAAGGGGGTGATGCGTTTTGGACGGCGTGGGAAGCTGAGTCCCCGCTATATTGGTCCTTTCGCGATTGTGGAGCGCATCGGTGAGGTTGCTTACCGGTTGCAGTTACCTCCTGAGTTGGCGTCGGTGCATGACGTGTTCCACGTCTCGATGTTGCGGAAGTATATGCCCGATGACTCTCATGTGCTCGAGTTTTCCGTTTGGCCTGAGGTGACTCCAGATCTTTCTCTCCCAGAGTTTCCGATCCACGTGGAGGATAGGCGAGAGCGGCGCCTGCGGAACAAGGTTATTCCCTTGGTAAAGGTCGTGTGGCAACGACACTCTGGTGGTGAGGCTTCGTGGGAACGTGAGGACGAGATGCGTCAGCAGTTCCCGTATCTGTTTGAGTGAGTCTTCCTCTTCTTTCCCCTTTGGTTGTTCTCAATTTCGAGGATGAAATTCCTTAAGGGGGGAGGGCTGTAATATCCCGGACCTTTCGGATCCTTTCTTCGTGGGTCCCGGATTTGGTTTTCGGAGTGTCCGGCTCTGTTGTGTCCGAAATTTCGTATCGGACATCTTTCGTGTTCGGATCGACGCGATCTGGAGTTGTTTCGGAGGCCCGGAGGCGTTCTGAGACTTTTCCGTGTGTGTTTTTCGATTTCCGGTGTGTGTTTCAGCTTTTACTTCGGAAGCTCGCTGCGGGTGAACCGGGCCGTTCACCTGGGCACGAGTGGTACCGTTGCGATCGGTGCGTTCCGAGGATCGCGGGGGTGTAATTTTCTATTTTTCAAAATTTTTTGAAATTTCTGGATTTTCTATAAAACCCCCCTATTTTCTCTCTCTCCCCTACCCTCTTCTTCTTCTTCTTCTTCTTCTTCCACCTTCCTCCTCCACCGTAACCCTCTCCCTCTCCCTCTCTTCCTCCCGGTTGACCGTGGTGGACCCCTCTCTGGCTGCAGACGGCGGCGGGGCGACGACGCGGTGACGTGGGCGGCGGCGAGGCGATCGTGAGGACGTGCGGTGCTCGCGGGAAGCTTGAAGGACGAGGTTTTTCGAAGGCGTTTTTCGCGATTCACGAACGATCCGGCGGAGCATTCGCTCCATTGAGGTAGGGTGACGTTCCTTAGCCTCTTGCCGTTCATTTCTGTGGTTTGTAGGCCGCGGGGAGGCCGAGAGGGGCTTGATTGAGCGGGTTTGGGGTTTTCCATGATTTGGGGCGAGCTCGCCCGATCTATGGTTTTAGCCCGCGATTTCACGTTTGGAAGGCTTAGATGCATGCTGGGGGTCCCCAGGGGTCTTCCCCTTTGTTTTCCCCCTCTCCGGTGGAGGCACGGGGGCGTGGTCGAAGTTTTTGGAGTTTTCCCGCCGTAGCGTGCTCGGGAGTGTGTAACGGTCACTCCAGTGACCGTCACATGCTTGTGACGCCCCTAGAGGGGTGCGTTACATTCCTGAGTAGTGTTTTTGGGGGTCGGGGGCTGTAACGGCCTCACGATAGACCGCCATTTGCCTATGACGCGCTTGGGTAGGGCCGTCAGGGGATTTCGACCGTTGGTTTGTGACCATTGGGGGTCAGGCCATGTAACGCACCGGGCCAGGCGCGTTACATTCGTCTAACGCGCTGGGGCAGGCGCGTTACTTCCTGTTTTCACCCCAAGTGTGAGGGCCATGTAACGCGCTGGGCCAAGCGCGTTACATGCGTGTGACGCGTCGGGGCTGGGCCGTCACATCCCTTTTGGCTTTGGGAGCGTGGGGGTGTGTAACGCATGGGGCCAAGCGTGTTACATTCTTGTAACGCGCCTGGACCAGGCCGTTACATCCCTTTCCCCTCTGACCGTGCGACGGTCTATTTTGAACCGTTAGGCGCATGTAACGGTCTCGCCTAGACCGTTACTTGCTTGTGACGGCCCTAGGGTGGACCGTTACATGCCTGGTTGCCTCATGAGGGTGGCAACCCCGTTTTTACTCCGACTGTGGCCACCGTGCGACGGGGCTGGTGCGTGGGGTGATTCCCACACGTTGTCGGATTCGGACGTTGTTTTCCGTTGACTCGAGAGTCTACTCCTTTGTGACCCTCCACTAGTCGTAGCCTATCAGTACGCGTGTGCTGGTCGCACCAGGGAGTGGTGTACGGGCTTACCCTGAGGACGGTTTTAGACTGGTTACCGTCGGGCCCCTCGTCACATCAGAGTCCAGTGCCAGGGGAAAACCGATCAGAGGGCCAGACCTAGGGCGCGTGGTCTGTGTGTGCACACGTGGTTGGGGACAGTGGACGCACGTCGACGGGCGTGACCCCAGCTAGTCACTTGTTGTGGTTACTTGTACGGTGTTCGCGTCTCTGGTAGGAGCTACCACGCCAGGCGATTCACCTGCGGCGCGGCGTAAGACGTCAGGGGACGCTACCGGCTGTGCTTCTAGTGGGTGGTACTCCTGTCGAGTACGGAGTGGCAGTCTGTCAGTCGTGTGTTTCTGACCTTCGGGTTTTGTCGGGTTGGCCGTTGAGCTTCGATTTTCTTACCGTGGCATAGGTGTCGGTTTGCGTGCCATGGGACCTTTGTTCTGTAGAGTACATGGCTTTCCTTTCCGAGGTACCTTCCTACCGCTAGAGTAGTGGTTTCTCGTTTTTCGAGGTAGGGTTCGAATGATCCCTACTGAGTCTTGTTCCGAGACTCATTCCCTGCGTGTTTTCACCGTGTTTCAGGTGAGGCGCCGCCCCGGGGGAGCGCGTCTGGGGTGCAGCGTGGTGCGGGTGCCCAGAGGTAGTGCCAGAGGTCAGAGCCGGGGTATGCCCCGTGTAGCTGTACTTTTCTTCCTTGTCACTGTACTAGTCGTAGACTATTGTTATTGTTGTTAATTTCTATTGTGGACCATGTAAAATGTTAATTTATTTCTTGCTTAATATTATAACTTGTTAATTTCTGCAATTATTTGTGATACTTGTGTAGTCTCCACACCATCCTTTTAACCCTTCCGAGTCTTCGGGCTCGTGGGTGGCGGTGCGAGTCTCAGGTTATCGGGACTTCCCGGTAATCGGATTCTCGGGTCGTTAAAAAAAGGGTACTCAATCAGCAAGGATTGCCGACAAATTCCCTAACACTCGCACATGCCAATGCCAATACAAGAAAACCACAAACAACGGCACAGCAACGGGCAAAGTCAAGACGCAGGAAGCCAAGACAAAGCCACATCGAGAAGGAACAAAGCCTCTCGACAAATGGGTAACCAACCCACACACTTCAGCTGTACTCTCAACAACGCGCACCGGCAATAGAACAACATCGGTAATCGCACCTCAGCACACACCTGGCGTCATCGCAATCAACAAAGATCACAGACCACACGCCACGAGTACCGATCACGCGAACAACCGATCACAAAGAGCCTAAGTGCAACAAGGGAAGAGCACCAGCTTCAGCACAAAGCATGCGGAAAGCAGCAATCTCAGGTTACCTTCACGTCCTGAAACAACAAATGAGCCTTCACAACGCATCGGCCGCTGGACACGGCACGACAAATACGGTGCACAACAGCTCTTAACACCATTATGGAGTCCAAAGCCAAGCAACCGTAAAGCAGAGAGCAGATCAGGCTCAAAACAATGCTGTCTACACTTACGCAGACACAGGACAAAAGGCATTACTAAGACAGCAATTCCAAAGCAACACTCGAAAAGATTCCACCAGAAGGGACGAGAAGCAAGAAGCTCAACCACAAAAGCTCACCAGGAAGGGGAATCCTAGCTCGCCTGAGCAACTTCTCTAACACGGGATCTAATCGAGCACTTCAACAGAAGCAAAACACATCAGGAGCTACACAGACTCAAGCCGGGACAACCCAAGCAACGTAAGAACGTGCATGGCCATCACACCAACGCTAAAAGTCATAAGCCACCTGAGCAAAACACATAAAACAGCTCGAGCAATGCACTACAGGTTCATGCCAACCGACAAACACTGCCAAGTGCAACACGATCGAGACCAACATTAAAACCGAAACGAAGCACCTCGTCACACCCAGACGAGAGCAAAACCATCTCGTACAGTGCCAACCAAGCACGCACAAGACCACACATGGAAAACACCGCGACAAACACCGCAACACCTACGCCAGCAAGAGACTGTACTGGACCTCAAGGACTCTGGTAACTGTATATCTGGATTTCCATGTATGTCACACGACTGAGCTCTGATAATTCAGACAAAGAAATTCTGAACATCTCAGAACACAGCTCTGATACCAGCTGTAGCGACCCGGATTCCGGATACCCGGTGCACCCGGTATAAATACCGAATACACGTGATACCACATGGGACCCGCGAGGTCTCCCAAGCGCGGGAAAGCGCCGAAGGGAAAAAGGAGTGTGTGGAATACATTGAAGCCAGCAGATATAACAGTAAGCAATTAAATTTCATTAGATCGGTTTGCTAAAGTAGCAGAAATAAAATTACATTTTCATTAATAATTCAAATTTTACAATTATACACCAGAGTCTAGTCCAAAGGAAAGACAACAAGTCTAGCACGGTACAGTCTGACAGAAAAGAACGTACACAGAAGTTGGGAGAAGCCCGACGCAGGTACAGCTGGCAGCTACAATAAATGCGCTCCACCAGGGACAGCAGAGATAGAAGGCGAAACCCACCTGAAAAGTAGGGGTGAGTCTCTAAACAGAAACTCAGTAGGGGTCACGCGGATCCCCACTGGAAAACGCACAGAGCAACGGAAGCAACAACAAAAACAGCAGGTGTAGCAAAGCAGGAAAAGCTACACTACAAAGCTGTAAACAGAACAGGGACAACAGGAGTAGGGAACATGCTAAGAGCAAGGGGAGCTCAACAACAAAGAAGAGCGAGGCCGTAAAACACGGAACACGGCCACCGAGGAGAACTCGGCACCCTAAGCTACTCCAAGCGGCAACAGACGGTCAACCCCAAATTCACACAGTAGGGTAACCCAGTCCATCAGCCAAAGCAAAGGCGAAGGCAGACGTCTACGCCGAAAACACAGACAAACACGACTGGAAACGTCGTGCACACAGCCCCACGCATGACTAGAACGTCAAGCAAACGACATAACACCGACCTCGAGTACGGCCACGAGAGGGCAACTCGCAAAGGTCAGAACGCGCAAGAAACGCGAGAGTCACAAACCAAGCGACAGGAGCACCCTCCCACTAGAGAACAGCCAGATGCGTCTACTGACGACTTACACTGCGCCACAAGTGTCATGTCACTCAAGGACAAGACACACCAAGAACCAGGACCAAGGAACAACAGTTCCAAGGAAACAAGGTACCACAGCACAAGACTACATCACCAACTGCGAGTGACTAGTCAGGGCCACGCCCGTCGGTGCAAGTCCCCAGTCCCTGACCACGTGTGCACACACCGACCTCTACCTAGGTCAGGCCTCTAGCTTGTATTCCCCTCGGTAGGACGCTACCGTTGGCCGGGGCCTACGGAACTAGCTTAAGAACCGTACGTACCAAACGCAACAGGAAAACCCCTCCACCACTCCCGGTGGGTCGGCAAAAGCCTAGGGCTACAATTAGTGGAGGCTCACAAGGCACAGACTCCGAAACACAGGTGCCAAAGCACAGACAATCTACGAAAAACCTGTCCCGTGCACAACAAAGCACCAAGGCAGCTAGACAACCGCCAACAGACAGAGGATCAGGCAACTAGACCTACCACGCAACGATCCCGAGTCGAACGACTCAAGGGCAAGATCGTCACACTCAGCGGAACAAGCCGCCAATCGGTCTAATCCTAAGCCAGAAGAAACCACGCTCCGCAGAAAATAACACACGGATATCTAAGGGAAACACCAAGAACCCTCAGACACGCCTGGACATGCAAACCGAGGTATAACAACACCTCGAGGCATCCAGAAGCAGTGTCTCGAGTCGGGCACAACCACCGAGACACACACACACAAGGTCACATGTCAACCACTGGGTCACACCGGGTTGACCGGAACCAGACCAAAACACAAGCAAAGGTAGGATAGGAAATCCTACCTCAAGCAAGAAGACTCATGGGTACCTTACAACGTAGTCTTAGCCCTCGTAGAACGTCAGGAGACATCCACGGAACAACGGGCAGACCACTAGGACAAGCCAAGACAAGCCAAAACCGAAGTCACGGAAAACGGGGCACAAGGCATGTAACGCGCCACCCCTAGACCACTACAAGCATATGACGGTCTAGACCAGGGCCGTTACTCACCAAGTGACGGTCGGACGATAGGCCGTCACACACACACCACCTTAACCACTCTAAAACACAAACACACGAATCAAGGCCAAGTAACGCACAAGGCCAAGCGCGTTACAAGCAAGCAACGCGGCAAGGGGGACGCGCCAAAACCAAACGACGCACAGGGGCAGGCGCGTTATTCACAACGTGCACAGCCACCCTCAACCCAGCACGAAACAACGAATAACGGCAAGGACATGCGCGTTATATCACAACGACGCTCAGGGGCACGACCGTTACACCATCGAACAGCACAACACCCACAACCCTCAGCCAAACCGCATGTAACGGTCCAAGAAGGACGCGTTACACACAAACGACGCATGGGGACAGGCGCGTTACAACCAACGGCACAGCCACCCACACTTGACCAAAACAGAATGCAATGGCCAGGGGCAGGCGCGTTACACTCAAAATAACGGATGGGAACCCATCCGTCGGGGGAACCGCCTCAATGGTCAAACGTCGGTCAAACGGACAATAACGGCCAGGGCAGGGCGCGTTACTTCCATCTAACGCGCTGGGTCAAGCACGTTAGACCAACCGACTCAACCCCAAAACAAGGCAACAACAAGCGAAGTAACGCGTAGACCTAGGCACGTTACAGGGAAGCGACGCGCCACCCCAGGGCTGTCACTCACCTAGAAGCCGAAAAGCTCAAAAACCTCAGACGAAGTAGCGGTCAGTCGTAGGGCCGTTATATACAAGTGGCGGCCACTGGAATGACCGTTACATCGGTCATGGCGGGAAAACAGAGGAACGGCCAAACCGGCCCGTTCCACGCCCCATACATGCCGAAACGCAGGGGAAACAAACCTAAACGCCAAATAGCAACACCAGGGGACTAAAAACCCCACATGCAAGCTCAAAAACGTAAGATTCGGGCGATTTCATCAAATCCATCCAAAGTGGGTCACCGAGGTTCCCGGGCTTCTACCGGCCTCGAATGAACACCAAACGACACGAAATCAACGTGGATGGGATCCTAACATCCCAGCGGTCAATTAGAAACTAACTACGCCGCAAACAGTCGCCGTTTACCGGCCGACTCTAAAAACCACGAAAATCACGGTTTAGGCAAACCAAGCCCAAACTCGACCGTTTCCTTGCCGAACGCCGTGCAATGGCAGGGAAAACAGAGAGGAGGAAGTGAGGATCAGTCACCCTACCTCCACTGAAGAAACCGAGCCCCGAAAGGACTAAACCACGCCGAAATCCACTCGCGAACCGATTTCATCGGCTTTGAATCAACCGAACGGGATCGCGCCAGAATCGATCCGATCCTCGCCCCATCGCGCACCTCAACAGCTCCGCCACGTCGCCACCCAGCCCCTGCACCGCTCCGTCTGTAGCCGGAGGCGAGAGGGAGGGAGAACGAGAGAGAACGGGAGAGAGAGAGAGAGAGAGGAACGACGAGAGTGAGGAGAGAGAGAGGGGAAAAGAAATAAAAAGAAAAGAAATTAGGAAAATTTCCTAATTTCCAAAAATTCTGAAAATGCGTCGAAAATGCACAAATTCAAAAAAATACGCAAAAATAGCCAAAACGACCGACTCGAAGAGTACATCGTCGCTGTAGCATCCACGAGTTCGAGAATTGACAAACAAACTCACCGTAGGGTTCCGTAACTAGTACGTGCGAAAATCCACACGGCTCGTCAAACTCACTCGGAAGCTACAAAAGTAGACCAAAACTCAACGAAACCAATCCAAAAGATCCAACAAAGATCCAACAGGACCTACCAAGGATCCAGCAAAGATCCACCAAGGATCCAGGGCATTACACATACGATGAGGGTTAGAGGATAATTGTCTAACGTCTAAGTTGGAAGAGACAGATGATGCGTGTTAAATAATAGAGTTAGGCAATATTCCATCTAAATTGGATGAGACAGATGATGAGAGTTAGAAGATGGAGTTAAACAATATTCCATCTATGTTGGAAGAGACAGACGATGAACATTAGACAAAAGAGTTAGACAATATTCCATCTAAATTAGAAGAGACAGACAATGAGTTAGATGATATTCTAGAGTTAGATGATAGTTCGCCCGAGTGGAGAAAATAGACGGTGGCCATAGCAATTAGACTAGAAACTTAGACGATGTGAAAGACTACGACGATAGCTTTGAAGAAGGTAGACAACACAGAAACAAACAAGAGACTTGAAACCCATAAAAGTAGACGATAAATTAGATGACGGGATCAAGTGTAGACGATGCATTTAAATAATGGGAAATTAAATGGAGGATCTTATAATCCAGAGATTTCATTTAAGTGTCATTTGACAGAGAACAAAAGGGTCAGATAGGGATCGAAAATGAGTGGTAGAGGTCATGGATCGATGAATGATGGTAGTTAGTGATATGTATGATAGACATGGAGGACAAGTGTTAGCAATTGTAATAGGTTGGCAATAATTTGTGACATGTGAAAGATTTTCTGCTAACATGTGGAAAAAAATCTTCAAAAATTAATTGGAAATTGTCGAAATTGGAGGAGATTTTAAATTAAATAAATCTTCCACTAGATGGCCTTAAGGACATCCTATTTAAGTCATTATTATCCTCCTATTACCCATTTATCTACTGCGAACACCCAACGAAGGAGTAAGGAAGATTGCAAGAACAGTGAAAGAGGAGGAGAAAACATTGAGTTGGTTGTCCTTGATGCTAGACGGACGACGAGAAGGAATTTTGGCAAATCAAAGGAGCTTGCAGGGAGACTTGGTGAGTCATTAGAAACCCCACTAAGAGATAGGCATGTGATAAGTCGGGAGCACGATATGTGTTTAGTTATCCCATCTTACTGTATTTTCAGTGTTTGAAGTTAAACTTCTGCATGAGAAAATATGGGTTTCATGTGGAGACAACAATCAAAGATTAATGGAAAACACTACATGGACATGACTTAGTGCACGTTGTTCCCTAGGATAATAGTGTACGGTTAGAACTCATTCTACATCCTACTAATAATATACATGATATACGTAACTTCCATACTGACCTATGTGCATGTCGTAAATAAATGTTACATAGATAGAATTGATAAAAGACATAAATGTGAGACTAACATATGTACAATGTCACCGTAAGAGAATATCTTGTTTGGCACTGTAGTAAGCATCTATTGCATATTTGCCCAATGTCTGAGGACAAACGAATAGTTTTTGAAATCCTAAAACTAGACCAGATGATGATCTAGTAGACGGTGGGGTATCGACCCCCAATTATGCACAGTTAAACAAAGGCCATTAGGTCTCTCACATTAGGCCATATTTATCAGCTTGCCTATGTATGGACACTGTAGTACTTAGAATGACTCTGATACTCTTAATGTTGTGATTTTGATGCATGTCCAATTGTTAAATTGATCTATGTTTGATAAATGACTCCGACTGCCTCTGTTACGGGCACTGATCATATGAAAGTATAGATAACATAAGTTGTGATTGTTAGCCCTGTAAATTGACCTGGTGTATTCTATTAAATGATTCAATTGTCATAGTGTGTAGGCCACCGTAAACTAGATATATGGAAACACAAGTAAAATGTTACATTGCTCTGTATATTCTTCCTTGAGATATATTATATGTAAAAGCATGACAAAATACTTGATTATTACATAGTTATCATACATACACATTTCAAATGAGTACTATATGGTAGACATGTTAGCGACCTTGATGCCTATTGAGTTATAGGACTCACGTCTGTATTCTAACATTTTCAAGGGATTAGGGCAAGAGATCGTGAGAGCACTTTGAAAACTAACGGAGGTGGGTGATATAAGGTCTAGTTTCTTTCTTCTTCTCTTTTGAATTTTTTACATATACACCGTTGTTACACATAAAATTATTGATATGCCATTCTCGAATATGTCTTAACATATATATCACTATTATTTGAAAAATTTACGAATATGCAAAGTTAAACATGTGTATCACTGTTATTTTGAAAAACTTGCAAATATGTCATCATACATGTCATATTTGTAAGTTTTTAAAATAACATTGATATACATTTGTAGGAATGACATATCTACAATGCCACATGTAACAATGACAAATGTGAACAAAACCATTTTTTGTGATGTAATATTTTTCTGGATCTCAGAGTGAGATGTAAATAATACTTAATCTGAGTGAGAGAGATTTAGTGGTTAAATTATTGAAATGAGCTTTATATTTCATGGTAACAGTAGTGTGTTGTGTTGTAAATTGTGTAAAGGTTTGGCTAGTTGTGTCGTGGATCTTCCAGGCTCACAACGAAGTGACGTGGGCAAGGTAAGCGTCTCAGAACTTGGTCCATAGGATTCAAAAAATGAGATACCACAGAAGTAGTAATGGTGGTCTAGGTTGTTGTTCAAGGGAATAAACTCTAATGTAAGGTAGTATTAGAATTGAACCACCGCCTCCTCTTTGGGGAGGTCATGGCTTTTATCCCGCGCTGCCCCAAGGGGGAAATCGGATCACTTGCGCATGCCCATTTAAGGGTGCAATACCCACTAGTTGTGGGCTCTGAGGGTTTCAAACCCTTGCCCTTGGAGTCCCCTCCCAGTATTCCCCTGGGTGCCTGGTCATTGTACCATGTTAAAAAAGTTAGCATTAGAATTAGAAGATGTGCAATAAAGTTAAAAAAAAAGAGTAATACTTTGTGCACCGAATCCTGTGCACAAAGCTAACTCAAATTGCAGTCTTCCCTCTCATTGGCCCAAAACAAAGTTGAAATGACCGTTTTCATCCAAAAAAGGACGGTAACGAACTAAGATCTAGATACCGAGAATTACCTGATACCATTCGAATCCTAACCCACCCCCTACGAGCCGGAGGACTCAAAATAGTTAATCAGTGTGTGGAAGTACATTAAAATTTAAAATAACACAGGAAATAACTATAGAATTAAGTATTTCAAATAATAGAAAATTAATTATATTTTTAATTAATAAATTAACTACAGAATCTAGTATAACAAAGTACAATTTACAAGGAAAGAAACGTACTCAAGTGCCGGGTACGCCCCTGGCTCTGGCGAGCGGACAACTACGAAACTTAGCGTTGCATCTTCGAATCTCGGAGAGGAACCACAACATCTGAAAAGAAAGGGGGGAATCGCATCTCATTGGCTCAATAGAGGTCCTATGGATCCTCACCACGAAACAACGGCGATAAACAATAGTGATAACAGCAAGAACAACAGTAGCAGTAGACTGGGACAAAAGCACAACACTCTAAACTACTCATACTAGTAATGAAAAGTAAACCCCGATCTCAAAGTCAGAACCACCAAACTACCGTTAAAATCAAGGCCACACTATTGGGAAAGGAACCACGACACTCTTGTCATGCAGGCCCATCCTCGCCGACTAAGGCCACAACCCAAACTACACGGTCCTGGGGTAAGGTCACGATCTCATTGTCGTGAACAAGACTCTGGCTACGGGTGGAACCCTCGACCTGAACGTCGGGAAAAGCGCACAGAAATCACCTAGAGAATCACGGAAAAACTTATCTCGCGTGACATGAGAACTGTCCACTTGCAACAAGGCCGAATGTGTCCTCCGATGACTTATACCGTAGTCTTAGGTGTCTCCCTACTCACCCCAGGCAGAAATTGAGACACCGTCCACAGTACCACAGAATAAGGACTAGTTGGGATTGCGCTCGTCAGTAGGCGTCCACCACCCCCAACTACGTGTGCACACACAGACCATCTACTGTAGATTGGGTCCTCTAGTCGATTTCCCCCCCAACTGAACTGAGGCTACAAAGACAAGCGACCCTACAATAACCAGCTTAAAAACTGTCTACTCGGGACTAGCCTCCACCACTCCCAAGTGAGTAAGCAACTACGTGCCCATGTCAGCTATGTCTAGTGGGAGGGCCACTCGAGGTAGAACTCTCGGTAGGAGAAACACCGAAGTACCAATGAGCTACGCAGGCACTCGTCGTGAGTATCACAGAACATAGGGTGGCTCGGTGTCACCAGACTCAGGATGACTAGTTAGACTCGCCAATCCAACGGCCATAGAGCCACGCGACTCATCCCAAGGCCATTGTACCATACGGCACCATGCCGTCAAACCACCCTAGTCCAAGGATTAGAAACCACGGTCAAAGGACTCTTAAGGTAGCTCATAACCGTCGAATCCATTCCCTCTCCAAGGGAAACTAAAGAAGCCCCCGGTCCCAGACTGGGTCAAAGAACTCTTGATCATTGGCCATATGCATGGCCCACATGGAAATTACTTTCCGAGGAAACTAACGCAGAGTAGGAACACTCCTCTGCCCGTACGAGAGTGTACAATGACTCGATCTAGCATACGAAGAAGCCTAGAATAGACGGGTCACCCGGACCCTCTAAACCATATGGCGCGTTAATCGAGATGAAATGATTCTTTTGGACACCTAAAATCATGAATTAAGTCCTCGGGGGATATCCACGACATCTGCGGAGCCAAAGGTCGACCAAAGGGTCACAACCAGGTCGACTGGAGGCCAAAACGAGCGAGGGGGCTGCATTTTGGTCGACCTGCCTGCAGGGGTCAGTCGACCAACAGGGGTTGGTTGACCGGCCCGCAGTCGGGTGAAGTTCAGCCCTGGTCGATCCATCGGACCAAGTTGGGTCGGTCGACCAAACCAGGCAGTTCGCCTATCCCGTGGCGAACACCAACCGGTCGACCGAATCCACTGGGTTGGTTGACTGATTCCAGCGACGCACAGACCGAACCCCATCCAAGGGGCTCCAAATTATGCCCAAATCACCCTGGGTGATGAAAAAAATAAGGGGAAACCATTCCTCACCATCTAAACTACCGCGAGAGCCCAAACAAATCCCAAAAACACGATCAAAACGATGAATCCGTCGCTTACCCCAAAATCATGCTATTTAATCCTGGCGTGAAATAAAATCACTCTTGGCCTCACCTCGGCCTATAAAAGGTGAGAAAATGGAATGCACGGGCTAGGGATCCATCCCTGAGGATTTTCTAAGCCAAGGGAGTCGATTCCACGAGTAAATGAGCCTCGAACTATCGTTGGGCTCGCGAACTCGCGAAGGAAACACGCTGCGCCATCGCCTCCAATCCTCGCTCCATCCTCGCCGCTCACCATCCCCACGTCGCCTCTGCCTCGCCCATCTCCAGCTCTGTTGGCTGCCCAGAGAAGAGAGGGAGAGAAAGAGAAAAATGAGAGGAGAGAGGAAGAGGGTGTGAGAACAAGGGTGAGAGAGATCGAGGGTTGATTTATATAGAAAAAGTTTTAAGATTTAAAATTTTAAAAAATAGGAAAAATCACCCCCATGATCTTCGAAAAACGCACGATGCAGCTGTAATGTCTCGGAGTCCGAAAACATAACGGTTCACCCTACACGGGGATCCGAAGGTCCAATAGTCAAAAATGTGATTTAATCACAGAACTCGATCCGGGACCCACGAAAGTGTTTTGAAATCCACGGATTTTGATCCGAAAAATCCTGAGTGTTACAAGGACATCCCGCGTCAGACCCGTACGGTCCTACGTCAGACTTGTACAGCCCCACGTCAGACTCGTACGGCTTGCTTTTTCGCTTGGCGAGAAAATATAAGAGATTTTGTAAGGTAGAAATATTTTGTTACGTGAATGAAACATTTTGTTATAGGAATGAAACATTTTATTTAACTACAAAAATGAACGAATGAAATATTTTGTAGAAATAAAATATTTATTACGTGAACGAAATATTTGTTATAAGCAAAAAACACTGTAGACATGAAATATTTTGTTACAAGAATAAAACCTAACAAAATGTTTTAGTTCTATATTAAATGTTTCATTCATGTAATAAAATATTTAAGTTCTATAAAATATTTCACTCTTGTATTTTTTCGTCGAGCGAAAAAATGGACCGTACAGATCTGACGTGAGACCGTACGGGTCTGACGCGGGACGTCCTTTTTAAAGTGAAAATAACCAAAAACCCCTCTTTTGGTTATATATATATATATATATATATATATATATTATATATATATATATATATATAGAGAGAGAGAGAGAGAGAGAGAGAGAGAGAGAGGGAGAGAGAGAGAGAGAGAGGGGGGGGGACCGGGTTGTGGCGGAGAGAAGGGAGGGCCGGTCGGCGGCTGGGCTGGGGTTTGCGGGGTCATTGGCGGGCGGAGGGTGGAGGGGATGCCGGGCTGGGCGTATTGTGGGGGATTGGAGTTTGGGGGACATGGCCGGGAGATGCAACAGGAAGACTATGTTGCAGTGTGGGAGCAACAACTCTACCGGCAGGTAGCAGGACGAGTTCCCAAGATAGGTGAATTAGAGTGGTTATTAGTTAAACAGGTGAATTAGAGTGGTTTTTTTCTTCTAATTTTGAAAATTTTAAGGATTTAAAACTAAATATCTCCTTTCTTATATCCTCCCAAGATGGATGGCCACCTACGTGGCCATTAATGGTAGTCCTCTAGAGTTACATCTCGTGAACTTCGAGACTGCACTGGTCAGTTCAGTTGTTACTTGTTCCCTTGTTCCTAGGAAAGGTTTACCTCAGCTGGCCCCTGGTCTTGGGCTTGGATGTCGATTGAAGCGATCTTTATGGGCCTCTGAAGCCTACTGAGGGGATGTCCTCCCTGGGGGCGGGGGGTTTGTGGATCTTCCAGACGAAATGGGTTAAGTAATTTTTAAAGCCAGCTGCTAACATATGCTTGGGAATTTTTGGATCTGACTTTTATAATTTATTGTACTTAGCCGTCAACCTTTCTAATCTCTAAACAAAATGGCATTCTTTGGACATATTTTAGAACATTATTTGGTCTTTATTTTCAAATGATTAATATTCATCTATTCATCAAATTAAAGAAAATTAGTGTTATAA
The DNA here is from genome assembly GCA_022559845.1 of Amorphophallus konjac. NCBI lineage: Eukaryota > Viridiplantae > Streptophyta > Magnoliopsida > Alismatales > Araceae > Amorphophallus > Amorphophallus konjac. The sequence continues at coordinate 36,420,189 of CM040121.1, read as the reverse complement.
CGGGAATTCACCGCAAGGAATCATTCATAAGGGCCATGAGGCTGTATGTGGCTAAAAAGATATTAAGAAAGCCTAAATATGACAGGCAGTATATAAAAATACGTTTCCTTGACGTTGCATCGAACATATAGTGGGCAGACATAATGTGACTAAAAAAATGTGACTGTTTAGGAAACCGGACATTTCAAGTCCGACTTGGAATACAACTCTGGAACTAGTTTTATCTGCTATGTCGCATGGGGTGCAACTTAATTCTTTTTTTTTTTCAAAAAAAAAGGTGGCTCAAACCCGACCTATATATTCTTGTAGTCTGATCAATGATTGGATGATTGAGAAAACTAAAAAACTACTAAATAAAAATTCCAAGCAGGTTGATTGTATTTCCATCATAATGTGATCGCCCAAAATGATTGTCCAGATTCAGTGTTTTATAAACTGAATGACTAGGCGGTTGGACCGGAAAAAATTGGAACTGGTAGCCATTCCGGTCTAGTCGGTTCATCAAAACCTTTTTTTAAAAAAAAACCAAATGAACGACGTAAAAATCCATTATTTTAATCCAATCTGCAGGTTCACATTATTTTAGTCCAATCTGGTTCATAGTTAATTTTAGTGAAACAGTCAAAAAAAAAAGAAAGAAGAAAAAAACACTTCTTCTGATCCACCGTTGTTGAGAGATCAATCTTAGACAGCTTCACTTGACCCATCTCGGCCCACTGATTTTGGCAGGTACCACTTCTTCACCCGCGCTTGTGCTGTAGCCACCTGTCAACATTTCTAGGACTCAATTTATGTGAAGGCAAGGCAGAGAATTCATTAGCATTTTACTACATATTGAAACCTCCAACCATGTTTCCACTGACGGCCATTTACCGCGGTGAAACATTCTATACAAGTTGACACCGGAGGATCACGTCATAATTTATGTTTCACATTACCTGCCGGTCCCAATCTGTTCTGAAAGTGATGACAACGAGCACCAAAGTTTGAACAGCGGTTCCGATTAACATTCCCATCCAGATTCCCTATGGTCAAAATACAAACATATCAATGTGGCAGCAATTTAATTTCCCATGTATGGTATACATATATGTGCATGAATATTTGAATCTACCGATCGACTAGGACGGGGAATGGGGTGTGACATGTGTGCATTATTAATTGTGGGAGAGGAAAGTTTGGCCTGCTCTAGCTAGACACCGAGATGTCAGCAATGACCTCAGTCTACAGCAGGATAAGTATGGAAAAATATTTGTCTTTTGCATAGGTTATTAAAGTTATTCACTACTGGCTATGATCATCCGAGAAGACAGATGATTAAAATAAAAACAATAATAATCACTTTAAACTGAGAAATATTTGTCATCGCGTTGTTCATACTGAGAACTCTTTGGTTACAAATCAAAAGAGATTTTAACCACTTCCACAAGACAGTCGGATGCAGCTTATATATATATATATATATATATATCTTCGTGTGGATTTCAAGTGCATTTCAATTATCAGATAAGAGAGAGATACCTTCACGCCAAAACCGGCCACGTAGCCGAGCACTGCACCGAGAGGAATTCCAATGCCATAATAGGACGCAAGATTCACATACGCAACTACGCTCTGCCACCCCGCCCCAATAGCAACACCTGCCAAATTCATAGAAACAAACAAAAAAGAAAAAAAAACTAGCCATAATAAGCAGTACTCCATGATTTCTTTTACCAAGATAACGCGATATTAACAGGAATAATATCATACTCATTTATACTTCAAACAAAAGCCCGATCAACCATGCATGTGTTCAACATATAAGAAATAGAGAGATGTAAACAGTTCTGAACGGCATAATTGATTAGAAATACTCGATTGGCTTTGTAATATATATTCACTCAATTTGTCCTCAAACATTTCTGAGAAATCTCGATCACCACCTGACAATACTGGCTGTACGCTGTTTAGGAGAATGGAGATTGCCAGTAGAGGAGACAATCCAGCGACAGCTCTCGCTACTTTGAAGCTGTTGGAGAAGATGTAGGAGACGCGGCCACGGAGGAGGAGGAACACAACAAATAACGTAAATCCAATGGTCCACGATGTCACTACCGCCACAACAATGGAGAACTTGGCATTTCTTGCACTTCCCGCTCCCAACTCATTCGCCACTCTAACGCTGCAAGGTGAAGTAGATTTGTATGTCTTAGAAAGTATCTAAATTTCATGTACCATAAAGATTCGCTTGCTTCGGGCGCCATGGACCTCCACAAACTAGGGCTGATAACGGATACCCGGTATCTATTATTCAGCTTTATATCTAACTCAAGAAATGGATATGGAAAAATATATTTGATAATATATATATTTAAAATTTAGAAGTTAAGGAGCAAATGGATGGGAGTGGAAACTTGCATTTCTGTCTCCACTTTCTGATTCAAAAATGAAAACACCCAGTTATGTTACCATGCATTAATTCTAGTCTCCGATAATTCTTGTAAAAATAGAAATAGAATATGTCATTTCCATTTCCGTATCCTACGCAATGGCGGCCCTACACGAGTACATGCACAACCGAAGTATTCCTGCGTTTGACTTTTAAGTTTCAACTCAACACAGTTCACAAGATCAAAAGCTACTTTTAACAATTTTCTATTAAAATATAGAGATGCAAGAGTGGGTTCGGTTTGGACAGACCAACATCATATTTTATCCATCCGTAAAAAATTTACAATACCATACTTGATAGCATCTTATTATTTTCGTGAGCACAGATACAAGTATATATGTCACGGTTATAAATATATCCACAGATCTCTCTCTCTCTCTCTCTCTCTCTCTCTCTCTCTCTCTCTCTCTATATATATATATATATATATATATATATATATTCCAATGGGATCGGCCCCATGACAATTTGTCATGGTGCCGATATTTGGGCTCTCCATTTCATGGGGCCGGTCCCATGTAATTCATCTCTCCATGAGATGGAGGGCCCAGATGCCTGCCCTATGACAATTTGCCATGGGGCCGGCCCCATTAGAACATTTCTCATATATATATATATATATATATATATATATATATATTAGAGTTTAAAGTTGAAATCTAAATATAAAGAATAATAAAACAAACAAAAGGATTAAAAATGTCAAACTATAACACAAATTAAAACATAACTAAAACTTCCTCTAAGGAACGTCGATGCAAGTTTAAGCATTTAAGGGTTTTAGTTTTTATATTAATTTAAGTATTTAAGGGTTAAAAAGTTAAGATTTAAAATATTAATAATGAGTTCTTAAGAAACGGGTTCGGATCGGATAAAAATTAGAATGTGTTAAATTCACATCCGAATCGAATATGAAACAGATATTTTAAAAATATCTAAATCTAAATCCATATCTGATTATTCGGATATTACTTAACCCATCATGAGTCGAGTGATTCGGGTAATCAAATTTACAGATATTTTAGACATTCCTACTCAAAGATTACAAGTGTAAATATGTGTAGGTCCAAATATTAACAATCAATATATGCCATGGGTCTGCCAATTATTTTTTATTTTTTTAGGTTGGCCTCGATACATTATATATGTTGAAAATAAAAGAAAAAGGTCGGAGTACGCTTCTGTTTGCCAAAATAATGAACCAACTATTTCGAATCCATTTTTGGATGTCCAGTGTATTTTTTTAACATTTTTCAGCAATCCAAATCTTTGATCAAATAGTGTGGATCATGTAAGTCAAAAATTGAGCCAACCTGATAAAACTCATCTACCTCAGCATTATACAGCGCCGATGCATAGATGAAATGTAACAAGTTGTGGGAAAGAACGACAGATATGAAAGAGAGGATACATACATACCCCACTGCTGCTAGGAAACCCAGGGCTATCATCATTTCCCATCCATTGAGATTGATGCTGTGAGAACAGTTGACTATCAAAATATGACTCCATGCTTTGCAGCTATATATATACATATATATATATATATATATATATATACGGGGGATGATCCGGTGGTGCTGGCCCCATGCGATCATTGACCCTATGAGATGGAGGGCTCAGATCTTGACACTATGGCAAATAGTCATGGGGCCGACCCGACGTGAACATTTCTCAATATATATCTAAGAAAACAAGGAAGGAAGGAATTTTTACCAGATGGAGAGAGCATCGATGGCGACCTCTGCTTCCTGCATATGCCCTGTCAGCAGGACTAGGATGGTGTTGTACCAGAGCTCCAGACTGCAGAGACAAGGCAAATTGAAACGGAGCAAATTAATTAAGTGCAACGTCATCTAAACTTAATTCGAGCACAGAAACATACTAATATATATAGATCCCGTCGGATAATAGTCGAGAGGAAGCAATTACTTTGGAAACCAAGATGGAGATCGAAGAGACTACACAAGTATTTACCAGAGCATGATACCAGATGAGAAGGAGAGTTTCACCATGGGCCAGAGATCCTTGAAAGCATCGTAGGAGAAGCCCTTCCATGTATCCGAACACCACCCGCAGAACACAAACAGGAGCTGCCCGACGATGGGAATCCACAGGGCGATGGTCGTTGAACTCATCACACCTGCGACCCCCAGGTTAAGTTTCATGGCCAGGAGCCAGGAGAGAAGAACGTGTGTGCTGAGGGAGATCGCCGCCCAGTAGGAGATGACCCGGTTCCTGCTTTGGCTTTGAAGGTACATTTGGAGGGTGAAGGAGAGGCTGTAAGAGAAGAGGGTCGGGATGAACCATAGGGAGATCTTGCCCGCCATGAGCGCCACGGCCTCGTCCTGACCTAGAAGCCGCAGGAGGGGTGTGGTGAAAAGGAAGACCGGGAGAAGCGCGACTGTGAACGGAAGCTGCACGAGCCACGACCTCTGCAGGTAGATCCCCAGCATGTGGTACTGGCCCGCCCCATATGACTGACCGCAGAGTGTTTCCAGCGCGCTCGCCATCCCCAACTGCATGCGAAGCACAAAGCATCTTCTTTAACAGTGAACAAAAAAAAAAAAACATGACGGCCGGGATGCCAGAATGATGCCATGCATTAAGGGCTGCATGTAAGTTGGTGGTGAAAATACTACTAATCTTATCATGCATTTGTCGGTCAGGCTTCATCTCTGGTATAATGAGCCGCCGCCCATGCATGAACGGGCGGGGAGCGTCGTAGCTCTCCGGTGATCCATGCCAACTCCGCTGAATTAAGTTTACCACACTGTACTGAAAAACCGACGATCAGATCCGAGAGTTGGCCTATTCGGGTTTGAATAGCCAGAAATGGGGTCGATTTGTTAATCGGATTGTGGGCTTCCTATCTAACCCGACATTATGTAAAAATTTCAAAGCCCGACTAAGATCCGGCCCGACCCGATAACTTAAATAAAATAATAAAAATAATAATATAAAGCATATAATCTCACTAAATTAATTAAAATTTTGATATTAATTACATAATTTGTGTAAAAAGAGAGTTTTAAAATTTATCATTAAGTAAAATAACATAGTTTTAACTAAATAATTTTTAAATTTTGATGTGGGAATAAAAAAAAGAACGGGCCGGGCCGGCCCGCGGGCCAAACTCAAAGCCCGAGCCCGGCCCGAGGGTCAAGTCGGGTCGGGTTTTTAGACCTGACTAAAAGTCCGCGGACCGAAAATGACATTGCGGCCCGGCCCGAAATCGGGCCAAGCCCGCGGGTCTATCGGGCCGGCCCGGCCCATTGACAGCCCTACGGAGGACCCACACTCTTCCTCACACACTCCCCGTTAATTGAGCCCGGGGGACGTGTTAGACCTCCTGACGTCGAACACGGCATCCGCGCTGATTAACGAAGAGGCCCATAATGAGGTTAGTGGATCTAGATTCGATCATCAGAGTCGGCCAAACACGCTAATTTTTTTTAATGTTGTTATTTGTCGAACTCTTGTATTAAATGAGAAGCAAAGAACAGATGTGCCATGTGTGTGTGACGCGTGTCCCCTTCCCCGTCCTCGACTGCTGGGTGGACACAAGCCGCCCAACACCTCGCGCCCACACTTATGAATCCGCAACAACCCATCCTCTGCTCCACCTGCCCATAGATTAATTGACAGTAGTATGCAGTTTATTCGAGGCCTTATCTCTCTTTTTCTGAAGGTACGTATATTAGATGGCAAATTTAATTCACAGACTTGTAAAGGTTTCTTTCTGTCCCAGTGCTCTCTGCAACTAGTGAATATATATTGGATCTATAAAAACAATTATTCTTAATGGTGAAACCCCCAAGACCAGCCAATCATCAAAATAAAATTACTGCAAGATTGTGTAAAAAAATCTTAATGAAGAGAAAAACACTTTGAGAGACTGTTCGAACATTAAAATAATAATAAAAAGACAACAGTGCAGCGTACAGAGACTACTAGGATGCCCTAATATTTTTGTAAGACAGAGGAGCAGGACGCGTGGGGGGGAAAAAGGAGGTAGGTGATCTGGATAAAAGGTCAATGTATAGGGATTAGAATACGTGACAAAATTGTCTTAGAGACCATCTTTCTTTGAATTTCTATATCACATAAAAGCCTGATTGATGCAGAAGATAGTCTCCATACGAATAGAAGTTAGATCCTGTCATATATATTTCTTAAATCATTGAAGTAAAACTTTAGACACTTTTCCACCGAATCTTCTATTACTACTGCATTCTGCAGCCAAATCAAGATTAATAAAATAGAGCAGAGTAAAAGTAGAGTACAAATACTACAGGGGGAGCAAAAGATCCAAAATCTGAAGAGCAAACCAGCTCCAGAGATCCCTCTCGCGGATCTCATGGCCTCTGATTACAACTACACATGCGGGGGGCGGACGGGCTGGACTAGACGTGGCCGTACGACATGGAGGATCGAGGAGACGGGAAGACGCGACCCATGTGAAGGTCCAGAGTTTAGTGAGAGGGAGGGAGAGCTAACCAGGATGCCGTTGGCGAAGCGAACGATGACGGTGAAGACGATAGCGTAGGCAGCCAGCTCGGTGGCGCCGATGTGGCCCATGAACGCCTGGCTGATAACGGAGACCCCGAACGTGGAGAACCTCGTGAAGATGGCGGGCGCTGCCACCGCCCACAGCTTCTTCTTCTCTGTCCACACCCTCGCCATCAACCCCTCGTTCTCCTCCTCTCCCTCCCGCCGCGGGGGGAGGAGCCCCGCCGTCAGACCTCCCTGTCCCCCCGCCATGAGTGGCAGTCTCCGGGGTGGCTTCAGAGAGAGAGACGGAACGGAGGAATAAGTAGAATAGACGGGCAGCACTGGCGGTGGATAAAGACTAAAAAGAGTAGAAGAAAGGAACGAATAGAGGAAAGAGGCGGGGATCCATCTTTAAAGACATGCAGACTTGAGGGCCGGGAATATAGGACAAGAATTAAGATGGCAATAAATGAAGCACAAGCATCCGTTGGGTAATTGTAAAAAAAATAATCATAAGAACATAAATTAATTGGAGCTGTTAGCCTTGCTACTCTCTCTCTCTCTCTCTCTCTATATATATATATATATAGTACACCATGTACCTGAACATAACACTTTTTTATAAAGATATTTACATCTAAAATTTTAGTCTTACTGATCAAAATAGAATTTTTTTTACATCTTGAGTGGTAACTAATTAATCTCACAGATAATTTTAGACTTATTTTCATGTAGGAGGGTTATTAATATTAATAGTTATATATGTAAGTAGAATAATTATGTAATTATGTGTATAACAGGGTTATTTATGAAATTAAACTATTTTTTCAAAGTATCCTTTAAATCAGAGTTTGTAGTCCCGTTCGTATCGATCTTAACGGTCCTTTATTGGTACAGTACGGTACGGATCAGTATCGTTCCGTATCAAGATAAAAAATATATTATACATATATATGTTATAAAATAAAATAATTCAAATGAACTTTTATCTTGATTGGTTAGTTGATATGCAGTTTAAACCAAACCTCCGTGGTATTGTTAAATAATTTTTTAACTTAAAAGCAAAGCAGTTCTCTAAAAAAAAGTTAACTTAAAATCAAAGTAAATTTTTTTAAAAAATAAAAAGGTGTTAAAAACATTTTTCGAACACAAAGACCTCATATTTGAACATAAAACCCTCGACCAACCAACTTACAAACAAAATTTGTTATAAAAGAAAATATTTGATATCTAAAATAACATATGTAGTGTATCGGTTATATACCATGTACCGATCGAACTGGTCACCGACGGGTACAATTTGATACGTGCGATACGAGTCGTACCGTACCGATTTATCGAACCTTACTTTAAATCAATTATTGAGAACAAGTATTGAAGAGTCCTAGGTCTCCTCCATTAATATTATAAAACATTGGTGCTAAAGTTTGGAATGAATTGATGCTGCCTAACGTGAAATAAGTGACGTCGTTTTTGAGATCTACGTGGCCCAACTCCAAGAACTGTTCTTTTGCAGAGCTAGCACAATATGGATTTTGCAGATATTTCAAGACACAACTATGTAATTATTGATGTTAATGAAATTAATGTGCCATAGGATATGGGTTATACCATTAACATATTTGAGGGCAAAGTAATGAGGGGCAAATCAAATGCATCGGCAAGATTAAAATATTATCCGAATGAGTAATTGCCGCAAATTGTATATTATTTTCTCCTGTTGCATATTGCTCGGCTCTCTTAGGAGAGATTTCACGAGTAAAATTTTGTGCAATATCTCAGATAATTATATCTCAAGATGTTGCATATATAATATTTTTTATTTTTTAAAAAAGATTTGTGATCTCCACTTCAAATTAATTTAATATATTAGTCACGTCATCAAATGACGTGACGTGAGAATTATGTAAAAGAAAACTTCAATCATATTTTATTATTTATAGAGATATTTTTTTACGTAATTTTCATGTCACATCATCGAATGACGTGATCAACCCATCAAATTAACTTGACGCGGCATGATAGTCATTAAAAAAAATTCAAAAAAGAATAAATAATGTTTCATGCCGAGGTGTTACACAGAATTTTACTCAAATTTTATGGAGTAAATTGATGCAGTGGCCTACCAAGGAATACCGTCTCTCTCTCTCTCTCTCTCTCTCTCTCTCTCTCTCTCTCTCTCGGTCAGAAGCAGGATGATATTCATTACTAGACTCGTCTCTCTCTCTCTCTCTCTCTCTCTCTCTCTCTCTCTCTCTCTCTCAGAAGCATGATGATATTCATTACTAAACTTGTGGAAAATGGACACAAGAGGGTACACCCGGGAAGTACGGCCAAATGTATTCCCTGTTAACAGTTTACAGGCTAATCAGCGTTACATGACCGATCTAGGGACATTGATTGATGGAGATATGTAATTCTCTCACAAAATCTTAAGACAATTGAGAATAATCACTTTGTTTATCCACTGTTTTTGGGGGTGGGGGTTGGTTTCCGCCTTGATGTACAGAGCATGTGCGGTTGCTAAGGCATGTCCTTCCATAATCATTGATTCATTGTTCTCTAGAGTGTTTGGGCAAACCGAACGGCCTTTTGGAGCGCCAAGGCATCCAATATCTCATGCCTCGACTGACTGAAGATTTCGAGAAATCTCGGAGGATAAATCCGCCTGCTCCCATGTCTTGCGATGTTGTTGCACCATCCACATTTTAGTTTTGGAGGATCTGACCCTCCAACGCTCTTCCTACTTTTGGAGTCTTCTTCAGCGGTGGTGAGAAAAAATGTTGTGACTACAAACCAAATCCCATAAACTGGAGCTCTAGTACCAACAATCATAGAGTAAGAAGGTTAATCCACATCATTAGAGAGTTTAAGTTTCAAGCGACAACGCATGTCTGTATATGAAGATCCGACAGCTAGAGAGGAAGAGGGAATATGTCGAATGTCGTGATGTCGAATGGAGACATGTAATAAGTGCAGCAACACGGGTTATTCAAGAACTCGCAAATTAAAGCACACCTCGCTACGGGGATCTCTAGATATGGCGAGGCCTTATTAGGAGACCAACTAGAACTTGGCAGAGAGCAGAGTGGATATAGCCGGGGGGGGGGGGGAGCAAGGGCGGAGGGAGGTTAGGGAGACCGATGGGGAAGGGCACCATTCTTGGGGTTTTGGGAGGTTTACTAGCTAGAAACGTACGTCTACAAGATAAAAAGGAATGACAGATACAAGGAGAGGAGATACGAGGGGAGTCGGAGCTGAGGGAGAGCGGGGCCACACCTCTTCAGAGGAGATGGCACCGGGGGAGAAGGATGGTGGTGCCGGTGGAGAGGAGGTCGGAACAGTGAGCGGATGGTTAGGTTGGAGGTAGTTGGGAGGGGCAGAGGGGATGGGGGTTGTAGTGAGGGACTGGGTGGAGGTGGTGGGACGACAGAGAATGACAGATGACCATAAAGATTGGGGGTGGGGCAGCGGTGCTAAAGGGTTGATAGATCAGGGCGGAAGATGCCGGCAAAAGTGAGGTGGGCGCATTCAACCCGACTGAGGGATGGAGGTGGAAGTAGGGAGAGGAAGGAGAGCGAATGCAACGGGGAGAAAGCACACAGGAAGGGGGGGGGGTGAAACTGGACCAGGGGATAACAGGGCAGAGGAGGAAGGGGAAAGGTGGGGTAGAGAGATCCCAAACGGACCTTCATCTGTTGCCCCGAAGGCCAACGGTACCATACCTTCCCTAATAAAAGAAGACACGTGATTCCACTGAACATACCAAAAATCTTCTTGGGCGCTCACCTGATATGATTTTATTTTTTAGATTTTTTAAGACCGTCATATATAGGTGTATTTTTAGGACAGATAAGGCTGACTTAAAAATCACATTATTTAAAAATACTTTTTAAAAAATTGCTTGGTGTCCACCCAAATTAAAAATTAACTCGAGTGTGCATTAAGCATTATTTTTTCAATTGGAATAATTATTAGTGCACATCCGTGTGTAATTTCACACTTAGACTGCGCATCAAGCAAATATTTTTTTTAATTTTTTTTGTTACGTTAGGCGTAAGTCACTCTAATTTGTTGTACATGACACCCCTCGATCCGACAACCCAAAAAAATTCAAAATAAAAAGGGCTGATTTTTGAACAATTAGACCTAACACTATTCACTTGATACGATTTTCTTCTTTAGATTTATTTGGACTATCGGATGAGGGTGTGTTTTTACGGAAAGTAAGGATGATTTGAGATCCACGTTATCTAAAATTTATCTTCCAGTTGGAGTAATGCTTAGTGCACACTTGAGTGTAATTAAACACCTAAGGTGTGCACCAAGCAAATGATTTAATTTTTTTTATAATGTGAGATGCAAGTCACCCTATCTTGTCGTACAAGGTACATCTCAATCTGACACCCCAAAAAATCTAAAATAAAAGGAGTCAATTTTTGAACAATTGGGCCCAACATTATTCATTTGATACAGTTTTCTTTTTTAGATTTTTTTTTGGACCGTCAGATTGGGGTGTGTTTTTACGATAAGTAAGGGTGACTTGAGACCCACGTTAACTAAAGTTTTTTTAAAAAAAAGATTTACTTGTTGCACATCTAATAAAAATTAATTTAGGTGTGCACTAAGCATTACTCTTTTAGTTGGACTAATGTTTAGTACACACTCGGGGGTAATTACACACTCAAGTTGTGCACCAAGTAAATAATTTTTTTTTAAAAAAATATAACATGAGATGCAATCACCCTAACTTGCCATATGAGACACATCTCGATCCGACATCTTAAAAAATTCAAAATAAAAGGGCCAATTTTTTAACAATCGGGTCTAACGCTATTCACTTGATACAGTTTTTTTTTAGATCATCAGATGGGGGTGTGTTTTTACTACAACTAAGGGTGACTTGGGGCTCACGTTACCTAAAATTTAAGAAAAAAAGATTTACTTGGTGGCAACCCGAGTTGAAAATAAACTTGGGTGTGCATTAAACATTACTCTTTTAGTTGGAGTAATGCTTAGTGCACACCCGAGTGTAATTACACATTCGAGGTGTGCACAAAACAAATATTTTTTTAATTTTTTTGTACTGTGTGGTGCAAGTCACCTTATCTTGCCGTACCAGATATATCTCGATCCAACACTCCCAAAAAATCTAAAATAAAAAGGGTCAATTTTTGAACAATTGGAGCCAACACTATTCATTTGATACAATTTTCTTTTTTAGATTTGTTTGTATAGTCGGATGAAGATGTGTTTTTACGACAAGTATGGGTGATTTGTGACTCACGTTGCTTAAAATTTTCAAAAAATAAAGATTTGCTTGGTGCATACCCGAGTTGAAAATTAACTCAGGTGTACACTACGTATTAGTATTTCAATTGGAGTAGTGTTTAGTGCACACCCAGATGTAATTACACACTTGGAGTGTGCACCAAGTAAATAATTTATTTTTAAAAAAAATTATAATGTGGGGCGCAAGTCACTCTAGCTTATCGTACAAGGGACACCTCGATCTAACGGCCCAAAAAATCTAAGCCAAAAAAGGCCAATTTTTGAACAATTGGGCCCAACACTACTCACTTGATATGATTTTTTTTTAGATTTTTTGGATCCATCGGATGGGAGTATATTTTTCCGGCAAGTAAGGGTGACTTAGGACCCACGTTACCTAAAATTTGTCTTCCAGTTGGAGTAATACTTAGTACACACTCGAGTGTAATTACGTACTCGGGGTGTGCACCAAGCAAACATTTTTTTGAAAATTTTTTATAACATGGGATGCAAGTCACCTTATCTTGTCCTATAAGACACACCTCGATCCGACAATCCAAATAAATCTAAAATAAAAATAACCTATTTTTGAATAATTAAGCCCAACACTATCACTTCATACATTTTTTTTTTGATTGGACCGTCGGATGGGGATGCATTTTTAGGACAAGTAATGATGACTTGAACCCATGTTACCTAATATGTTTTTTTAAAGATTTGCTCAGTGCACACCCATCTTGAAAATTAACCTGGGTGTGCACTAAGCATACTATTTCAATTGTGTCATCGGTCGACCCTAGTTATTTTTAGCCCTTTTTCCATCATCACGTGATTTAATGATTTTGGCCCAGCGACTAATATTGGGTCGGAATAAGCTACAGGAGCATTTGGTTCGGCTTTAAGAATGGATTTCAATCATTAAAATTCTTGAAAAGGTTTAAAGCTGGACCAAATGTCCCCATTGGCACCGGCTTCTGTTGCTACTAGATTTTTATTCGATGAGAGAGATAGTCATAGCAGCCTTCGCATGCCAAACTTCGTAAAAACTCGTTGAGAGTAAGGTTTGCCGGCTTGGTCATACTGACCATATCAATATTTTGCTAGTACTATATGGTTGATAGAAATGCATGCCCTACAAGCCAATCACATGAGATGCGATTGTGACTTTTCAATTGTAACATCTCATTCATATTTATATTAATGGTATTTCTTCGTTGCATTTAACTTGTATTATAATATGAATGTAATGAAGTCCTTGAACTTGTGCGATGATGATTGGATCATAATGAGATTATGATAATGTGATCAATTATCAAGAGGCACATGTTTTAAATATTCCCAGTCGTAGGATCTTCAAGAAGAGACTTTGAGGATCCGGATAGACTGGCACACATGATACTTACTCATATGATGGGTGTGATTGTTCTCATAGTCATCAGTGTGGTGACACTGAAGTACATGTGTGGGTGCTCATTAGTGTAATGAATACACTGAATTGACCCGATCTAGAATCCCTGAATGGTAATCATACTAACTGTCAATCATGATATTCTATTGTCTTAAAAGCACAGTTAGATCTTAGACCTGAGTCACTAAAAATGTCTTGCATGAGAGATGCTGAGAATTTGATTGTTGACTTATGAACTAACTTAAGTGATCTTGTACAATTAGTTATTCGAGTAGAACTATTGCAAAGGTAGTTAGTTTGATAACATGGGATCATTCACTCTCAGTATGATATATGAGAGAGAATGTCCTACGGATCTGTACTTGGAAAAACCCTTGGCCATGGTATGAGAGTTCATTATGAAAAAGGAGTTTATCTAATGAACCAGTTTGGAGTACATGGTTCAGTTGAGTCGGGACATAATAGGGTTTGACAATTGGACCATACCCTAGCCCTGATGGGGACATTGGATGAATGAAGATATATAACTATGTGGAATCTATAGACAGAAAAGTTTCAGTGTGGGTTGCTTATCTCCAATATCATTTGGGATCACGAGGTGTTGCTTGGTGCCTTTCGTGATCAGAAAGTCCGCTAAATCCATTCAGAGTTAATAGACAATATTTATTAAGTTAAGAAGAGTTCTTGACTTAATGGACTATAAAACTAAACAGACTATTGGGTTTAGAGGGTCACACATAATAAAGTATTGGATAGATCGGGATGGGTAGACTTTATAGACTTTTACTAAGTTTTTATGAAAAACGCCATAGGTCTATAAATATACGTTGAAGGGAGAAACCCTGGCCCAAGCTCTAGAGAAATCCTAGCCGCCCTCTCTCCTCTCTCTCCCTCCTAGGGGCGGCCCCCTCCTTCTCTCTCTTCCCCCCTCCATGGTGGATGGTGGTGTTGAGGTCGGGTCGATGTGTGGAGATCGCAGAGGAGATCCCGTCTGCTTCCACCGCTCATGTGGATACGTCTAGAGGCCGGACGCTTGGACGGCTCGCGACTCCAGGATCCTCTCGTTCGTCTTTGAGCTTTTGAGAGATCTTCAACCTCGCAAAGGTAAAGAATCATTATTCACACCGTGAGATTTATCGATCTTGTTCGATTTTCAAAAATCAGCAACGAAATGTAATCTAAGGTTTCGATGATTTTCGTTGCACTTTTGGTCAAAATCTTACAACAGTACGGCACCGTATCGCACTGTACCTCCACGTACCACGAATAAGAAATTATTTCATAAATATACATTGTAATACAATATAACAACAAATTGTGTGTGTCTTAGTGCTTCAAATCTCACTGTTGACATGAATTTTTTGATTCTTTTTCTTAAAAATAATAAAAAATGAACAAAAATAATGCCCCTTATGAGTTTCAAACACGAGTTTCAATGTTCAAGAAAAATGTTACGAACTAACTTACCTATAAAACAACATTCAACATAAAATAATATGTATAATCTTAAAAAAAGATAAGTAACGTACGGGTTACGTACCACGCACCGGTTGTACCGATCACCTATTGATATGGTCCGATACGTGCGGTAAAAGATGTACCGTACCAATTTATCAAATCATGACTGAGAGTTACTTCGTTAAGAGACATATCGTACCGATTTATCGTACCATATCGATTTGTCAAATCCTAACTGAGAGTTACTTTGATATATGTGTACCGTACCGATTTATCAAATCCCCGTTTAGAGTTACTTCCAAGACATTGGTCTCCTACTCTGAAGTCAAATAGCATTTATACGCCCAAAAGTTAGTCCACCACGATAGCCTTCATAATAAAAGTTAAGGGTATTAAAGGGATTTGGGTTATTCAAGGTATTATTTATTGTGTTGCTGCAGTGAATGGGATGGTGGAGTTTTCAAACCGAGCCCAACAAATCTCGGCCATTTTTGAGTTCTCGTCGGAACCGGGATTTTCCTCGTGCAATGCATGACCGGAGTCAAAACCATGTATTCAATACAAGCTTGACTCCAACACTTTTCAGGTCGCACGTACATGGGCGGCGGTCCACTTTTAGATTGAGCTTCACATTTTCTTCATATTCTAATGTCTTGGTTTACGATCACAGCAAGCAACTCAGCTGGTAACATTGTGTCAATTTGGGTAGGTCCGTGTGCATGATTTAAAACATTTTCTAATAGGCTGCGGCGGGAGCTTTTTAGCCCGTGTGATATATAGATGAGATGAGACCTCCGCAGGGCATCTTGGGTCTGTTTGTATGGGCTTCTCCCGTGTCTAAAAAAGTGGGGAGGAGGCGAGGAGCCTACTTCCGACGTGGCATCTGACACGGTCAAGTTTTGTCGGATAGGCTTTTAAAAATTTGTTTTTAACACGACATTAAATGTTTAGAGTTATTCAATTACTTAAATACCCCTCATTTTTTTTTATGCAGTGGACGGTATCCCTTTCCTACCGCCCAAAAACTAGTTCTCACGAGATTTGTTTGAATGTGAATTTATCGGTTAATTTGTGTCCCTCCCTCTCCCTCCTCCTCGAAAAGTCATCTACGCACTGACACCGATGCCACAAAGATTGGTTTGCGAAAAGTTTATAATCGGTCCCCATTTTTTTAGGCCCTCTTTATTATTCGAACACGGACGCCGTGTTCGATCTCAAGAGGTCGAACACGTCGTCCGCGCTCGAATAAAACAGATTGTGTGAAGGAGAGAGTGAGCTCCCTCTCATTTCTCTCTCGTCGAATCTGACATTCCCTCGACAATTCTAATAACAAATAGGGCCTTAATGATTAAAAGACACTTCAATAATACTTTCCAAACGGGCAGGCCCTTGTAATCATGTTAGGAGCACTTTAGCGTGTCCTCTCTTTCCAATTATGTGGTGCACTCGTTAAGCCATCTAATCAAATGATTAGGTGTCCCTACAAACTCGGAAACAGGAGTGTGACGTCATACCGTTACTTTTTCTATCTTTTCGTATTAACCATAGAAGGAATCCACTTGACCGGTTTTATTTCTCTAAACTTGAAAGAATTCTTAAACATTTAATAAACTATTTTGTATTTAAAATTATATTTGAGTTTAGAACATAGTGTCGGACACAACTCGTCTATGAACTGACCTTCGTTGCCCCACTTTCGGTGAGGGTTTGTAATAACTCGAAAAAATATATACATATATATATATAAACGATGAAAGATGAAAATAAAAAAAATTATAAAATATTTCCTTTTAAGTTTATAAAGTAAAGAATATATTAGTACAGATCTTAATCTTACGTGATAACACGAACGACGAGATTCGCGTCGCGATTCTGAGGAAGTGAAATCGTCAGTATCGTAACGATACCGTAGACATCACTGTAGCAACACTGTAGAAATTAGCTTAGAGATGATTAATTGTTAGTCTTAATCTAATCATGATTAAGTCAAAAATGCCACTGCATACGTCATTGGGAAATCAAAAATCACTATGTCAAATTTGATTTTTTTTTTCCCTCTTTGTCAAACATGAGTCGGTGAAACAGGACATGGACCGATGAAATAGAAAAATTGGATTAAACCCGTTATAATTTAATTTGGAGATTCGGCCTATAAATAGCGTTAGATCCTGCCCTACTCGAAGCACAAATCTATTGGGGAGATTACTGGGTGTGGAGAGGATAAAAATTCGAAGTTTGATTTTCAAATAGGTAAGTTTTCTCTCGAGCAAAACTTAATTAGATGTTCATAGATGTTCCTTTGTATGTATACTTCGATTTTATGGAAGTTTTGTGCATCATGATCTTGTATTTGGACCCAATTTTGATTTTTTAAGTCAAGATATCGTGTTTTCACCGTTTTCTGGTTAGTACTAAGAACGTGACACTCGTGAGACCGCGTTCAAAATATGATGTCCAAGGAGACCGCGTTCAGAACGTAGTGCCCAAGGAATCTGCGTTTGGACCCATGTGTCCAATTTATCACATTTTACGTGCTAGACTTCGATCCATCTCGTTTCACGCACTGATCATCTGTATCACCTCGTTTCACATGTACTATTCCAAAATCTTTAATTTTTTTGATTTTTAAAATCATGTTCTTACCCTCAATTATTATCGAGAAAGAAATGACTAGGTAAACGAACTCGTGAAACTATCTTTAATTGCTCAAACGACTATGCTCTAATTATCCGTAAATTTCTGTACATGATTGACCATGTCTTTTGATCTAAACTCTATATGAAAGTTTAACATCTTCTTTTAAATTTCTTTCACACATGAACATGTTAAAATATGTAAGAATGGTTTCTTTAATGTCCCGGGTTTTTCGGATATATTTTTCAGATCATTTTTGTGGGTCTCGGAGTGTATTTTGTGCTTTACATGTGTTTTCCCTGATGCGCCTTCAGAACTCTGGGCAGGACGAACCGTGGCGTTTTCCGACTCCAGGACGTTACCACTGCGTTGTGCTCCTCCCGAGGATCGCGGAGGTAATTTTTAGTATTTTTTTGAATTTCTAGAATTTTTGAATTTTTCTATATATTAACCCCTTTCTCTCTCTCTCTCTCCCCATTATCTCTTTCTCACTCTCTCTCATCTCTTTCTCTCCCCCTCTCCCCAGGCGGCCGACGGTGGCGGAGGAGGGCGAGGCGGCGATGGCGGGAGGCGAGGAACGAGGAATGGGTAGAGGATCGAGGGCCGGTGGCGCGTGGAAGCTCGGTCGCGGGTTCGTGGAGCGGCGAGGGTTTCACGGCATTTTCTTCGCGGATCGGTGACCTCGGGGTGCGAAATCTTCGGTGGAGGCAGGGAGATGGACCCTCAGCTCGTGTACTTTTTTTCCCGCGGATTTGGTAGCCCGTGGCGAGCCGAGTGGGGTTCTTTTCGCATTTTGGGGAATATCCATATTTTTGGGGTGTGAGCCCGATCTAGCGTTTTAATGCGTTAATCGATGGTTTGTGGGCATCGCTGAATGCCTAGGGGCTTGGGGAAGGTTCCCCCCTTTTGTTTCCCCATCACCCAAAGGGTGATTGGGGCATGGAATGGATTTCTTCACATTTTTTGCCGTTTTCGGGCGCGGACTGAGAACGCGCTAGCCAAGGTGGGCGCATTCTTGGAGGTCGCGCCGCCCCGATAGAGCGCGTTCATCGGAGAAGATGAATAGTAAGGCGGTTCTTGTCGCGCTACAGGTTGCTAGCGTGTTCCGTCTTATCACGCTATAGGGGCATAGCGCGTTCATGCTTGTGGCGCTACGGGTTGCCAGCGCGTTCTGGCATGTCGCGCTATATGTTTATAGCGCGTTCTGTTTTGTCGCGCTACAGGGATATAGCGCGTTCTGTCTGAACGCGCTATATAAGGGTAGTGCGATCTAGAGGACGACCAGTCGGGCAGCCCAGGGCGGGTAGTCTACGGCTGATCGTACCTCCCTTGACCGTGTGTGTCTCGGACACCCCGTGGAGTTCCGTGACCGTGTCTTTGGGTGTCCGGGGGTTTTGTTTACCTCAGTTAGCGTGCCCATAGGCGTGTGTGTTCCGGGCTTTGTGTTACGCTCGATCGAGTCACCATGTATCGGTGTGAGTGCGGTGGAGTTCCCCCGCATGTCGTAGATTTCTGCGGAAGATGATTCCAGAGTGGGCCATGTGTTTGACCTTGGACTGCGAGTCTAGTCATCCAGCATGGAGCTGGAGGTTTCCCGCTCTTCCCTGAGATGGGGAATCGGCGTGGCGGCTTGTGAGCTGCCTTGGAGAATCGTGCTTCTGTGCTTTCCGCGTTTGCCATGTGTGTGGCCTTGGACTGTGAGTTCAGTCACCCAACCTAGGGCTAGAGGTCCCTTGAGTTACCTTTTTGAGGGGGATGGTCTTGGCAGCTCGTGAGCTGCCACGGTACTTGTGTTACCGTGATTTTTGACCTAGGGATCAGGCTAGATTAGCGGTATTGCGTCGTTGCGTTCAACGGTCTTGACCCCGAGTCTTGTGACTCAAGGACCATTGGATTTTGTGAGTCTAGAGGACTGTCCAGAGTCCAGTGGCTCGACGCCACTTGGTTCCTCGTGACTTTCGCGCAGGGTGCGTGTGTGGTTCTCGGAGCTTCTCTTCGGAGAGTGGTCACATCAGTGACTCCCCATTAGTCGTAGCCTTCCGACACGCGAGTGGTCCCACCAGGGAGTGGTGGCGAGGTTACCCTGAGAGACGATTTTTAGGCTGGTTACAGTCGGGCCCCACGTTTGACGCCAGAGTCCGGCTAAGAGGAAAACCAGTCAGAGGGCCAAACCTAGGACGTGTGGTCTGTGTGTGCACACGTGCTTGGGGGTAGTGGACCCGTGCCGGCCAGCGCGACCCCAGCTAGTCACTTGTTCTGTGGTTACTTGTACGGTGTCTCAGTTTCCGCTGGGCCGGAGGGAGACACCTGAGGCGCGGTCTAAGTCGTTAGTGGACGCATCCGGCCTTACTTCTGGTGAGCAGGCACTCCTGTCACGTGAGACGTGACTCTCCTGTTTTCAAGTTTCGTTTCTCGTTTGTGAGATGTGGCTTTCTTGACCGTCCGGTGTTTTCGAGGTAGTGGCTGGGGTGCTAGTGGCTTCACCGAGGGTGTGTCTTGTCAGTGCGGTGCCCGCGACCAGGTGGTCGGGGTTGCACCTTGGACAGCGTGTCCAGGTTGGCCCTGTCCTGGGAGACAGGCCTCTACGGTAGGGTTGCCGTGGGTTTTACCTAAGTGAGTGGTGGTAGTGTGGTCCGGTTCCCGATTGTGAGATCGGGATTTCTCTTTCTGCTTGACCGGTACATTAGGAGTAGTTGTATTGCCGAGTTTTGACCGGCCACCGAGTTATTATTCCTGCTGCTATTGTTATTCTTGTAGTTACTGCTTTCCGTGCCGCCGTTGTTCTCAGTTGGGGTTCCGCGGGATCCCTACTGAGCCAGTGACAGGAGGCTCACCCCTACTTTTCAGGTGCGATGGTTCTTCCTCGAGGTTCGAGGGTGCAGTGTAGAGGTTCTTAGTTGTCAGCTCGCCGGGCCGAGTGTTCACTTTGCATGTGGTACGTTTTACTTCTTTAGACTGTACTTTCTGGTGGACTAGACTCTGTTGTAGCAGTTGTTTATTTATTTCTGTTAATTGTTGAATTATCCTGTATTATTTCCTATTTCTTTGTGTCTCCACACTCCTTTTAGCCCTTCCGAGCCCTCCGTCCTCGTGGGCGGCGGGTCAGGATTCGAATGGTATCGGGCTCTTCCCGGTATCCTGATCTTGGGTCCTCATAGCTGGTATCAGAGTGGTGGTTGTGCACGTACATAGGAATTCGAGATATTGCAGTGATCAGAGTCCATAAGGTCTAGTACAATCGGCAGCTGGCTTAGGGTTTTGTGCATGTTTTCCGCTTGATTTCTCGCTTCAGAGCTTGAGTGTGTTGCACAGCGCTGTGAAGGTGGTTGCTGTTCGCGGCCTTCGTGCCGGCATGGGGTCTAAGGATCGAGGTCAAGGGCTTTCTCCCTCATCGGTGGTGGCCCCGGTTGTGCTGTGTTGGGCAGAGGTTGCTGGCAGGCGTGAGTTTGTGGTGCTGCGTTTGAGGCGTTTGCCGCGAGGTCAGGTGGCTGGCGAGGATTGTTCGTGGTTAAGTGGCCGTGAGCATGCTCTGAGGGAGCTGTTGTTGAATCTGGCCACTCCAGCGTGGGTTTATCTAGCCCCTGAGGTGTTAAGGTTGTGTTTTAAGGTGGCAGAGCGGGTGTTCTGATCGAGAAGTGCGGTCGGGTGAGCGGAGGATCTTCTCGGTGAGCTGCTGTTTCGTCGAGCCTGATGTTCTTGTCATGCCCTGTGGCGTCAGAAATGACGTGTCGGTCCCGATTACTTTTGTGGATTTTGAGGTAGGATTGGACTGGGGTATCCCATTAAGTTTTGCTCCTGTGCTCTTTTGTGCGAATGGGTTGTGTTCGCTTTGGATTTGGTTGAGATGAGAAGGTTTCGCGGTGGTTTCGAAGCTCGAGGATGAGCATCGGCGGTTGTCGATTATGGCTCGTGTGTGGCTCTTGGTGTGACATGTTACAGTTCGAGGAATTGTAGTGGTGGTGCATCGAGAGATACTGTGATCGTGGTCCGACGTGACACTAGCTGAGTGTGTCAGAGGCACTGACCTGATGGAAGCGATGGTTTTCTCGATGCTGGAAGGTGTTGTTCCCAGTATGCGCGAGGTTTGAGGTCAGGTCGAGCGTGGAGTTTCTCTGATTGGTCGGAGGTATGTCGGTTTCTCCTTTGGTTGGAGAGGGTTACGTCTGACTAAGGTTCGTCGTCTTGCATTGTGTGCCTGGATTGGTTGGCCTCGTGTGCCATGAAGTCCGTGCGAGACGTGATCCATATTTTGGCAAGGTGGTTGCCTGTGAGAGTTGTGCCCATCTCCCTGGTGTGTAAGGGTGCTGGCGCTATTCCGGAAGGACGCGTGCTAGTTGGGCGGTGTTCGCATTCTTGGCTGGTGCTGGAACTTTCCGATGTATGGTAGATCGGAGCCTGCGGAGTTGCAGAGATTGCCAGACTTGGGGAGTGAATCTGTGCTTGGGGTTCGAGGTAATGGAACTTTCTGTGAGTAACGTCACGGGGATTACCGGCGGCGAGCGGAGCGCGCGAGCTCATTTTGTTATGACACAGAAAAAGAGAGAAGAGAGAAGAGGAGAGACCACCACAGGAGATTGCTCCGGCGGGGTGTGCAGAATAGATATAACGTAACAAGATATGAGGATTAAACGGCCATAGCGGGAAATGACTCTCCGCGACCTCAGGGGATAGGAAAAGTGCAGAATTTAAATGACAGTAATTTAAACGGCCATTGCGGGAAGTGACTCCCCGCGGCCTCGAGAATATAGAAGATATAAGAATATAACAGGATATAAATGACAGAAATTTAAATGGCCATTGCGGGAAGTGACTCGCTGCGGCCTCGAGAATATAGAAGATATAAGGATAACACAGGATGTAAATAGCAGAAATTTAAACGGCCATTGCGGGAAGTGACTCGCCGCGGCCTCGAGAATATGATGTGATCGCCAGGGGCCGGAGACCCCAAAATAAGAAGAATGATCGTGCTTATCTCAAAAGCGGGAAATAGTGGGTTGCTTCTTCCTCTCCCTTCGGCCGGTCGATGGAGAGGGCTTTCCTTGGTTACCCTTGCAAAAGTGAAAATAGACAGATAACAAGTGAATTAGAAAGATGACAATGTAGTATTAGTCCCTTGTGATGAAGAATGATGAAATCGTGGCAAGACACACACCTGGTTGGTATTATTTTTAAACCCATCTCGGACACGAGTGGGAGGAAAATACTATGATGAATGGGGGATCATGTAAACGTGCATAAAAATGGATCTCTCTTATGAAAGGGAGATGACGGGATGATGCATGCGGCAGAAATGGCAAAAGAGAAGGGGGAGAGAATGGCTTATTGAAGATGCCGATGGCAGGATCCGGCGGAGCTTCGGCAGCGTAGGGACGACGTGGAAGCAGAATGGATGGAGCTAGCCTTCCTCTCGCGAGCGCGGGCACTCGGGAAGCCGACAGAACCTCCCCCTGTAAAAACCCACGGGTTAGAAATGGGATCCGGCAGAGTCTCTCCTTCCTCTGTCAGATCTGAAGCTCCCTCCCTTCGAGGGAGGGGGTCCTCTATTTATGGAGGGAAGAATGATTGAGGCGTCTAGGAGCCTGGACGTCTCAATGTTGAGGTGTCCAGGAACTTGGACGTCTCAATATATATTTTTTATTTTTTTTATTTTTTTTATTTTAATCTATTTTATTGAGGCATCCAGGCTCTTGGACGCCTCAATGTTGAGGCGTCTGGGACCCCGGACGCGCCCATCCTCGGGTTCCATTTCCCGTCTGTGAGATGTGGCTTTCTGGACCATCCGGTGTTTTCGGGGAAGTGGCCGGGGTGCTAGTGGTTTTACCGAGGGTGTGCCTTGTCAGTGCGGTGCCCGCGACCAGGTGGTCGGGGTTGCACCTTGGACAGCGTGTCCAAGTTGGCTCTGTCCTGGGAGACAGGCCTCTACGGCAGGGTTGCCGTGGATTTTACCTCGGTGAGTGGTGTCAGTGTGATCCGGTTCCCGATTGTGAGATCGGGATTTCTCTTTCTGCTTGACCGGTAGAGTAGGAGTAGTTGTAGTGCCGAGTTTTGACCGACCACCGAGTTATTGTTCCTGCTGCTACTGTTGTTCTTGTAGTTACTGCTTTCCATGCCGCCGTTGTTCTCAGTTGGGGTTCCGCATGGTCTTTACTAAGCCAGTGACAAGAGCTCACCCCTACTTTTCATGTGCGGCGGTTCTTCCTCGAGGTTCGAGGATACAGTGCAGAAGTTCTTAGTTGCCAGTTCGTCGGACCGAGTGTTCACTTGGTATGTGGTACGTTTTACTGCTTTAAACTGTACTTTCTGGTGGACTGGACTCTGTTGTAGTAGTTGTTTATTTTTTTTCTGTTAATTGTTGAATTGTCATGTATTATTTCCTATTTCTTTGTGCCTCCACACTCCTTTTAGCCCTTCCAAACCCTCTCGGCTCGTGGGCGACGGGCCAGGATTCGAATGGTATCGGGCTCTTCCCAGTATCTGGATCTTGGGTCGTCACAGTTTCTGTTTGATTTACGTGATTATGCATTTCTGACAAGATTCGTAATTGCCTAGCAAATCGACCAAGAAAAACTGGTGTCTAAGGCTTGAGGTCCACAGACAAACTCCTTAAGTGGACAAGTGGTTATTTAATTAGGGTCTTACGATTGCGAGGAGAGTCTCCCACTGTCTCACATCTTACCTAGCGGTGATCTCTTTCATTTTCTGCTAAGCACTTGACTGTGAAAAACTTGATCTAAGCCTGTTGTTCAAGATTTTCTTCGAAAGATGATCATACTTTGACTAGTAACTCTTTCTCTTTATTATCTTAATGTCGTTGAACATGATCCTTTAAATCATTCTTGAACTTCTCTAGTAAACTTCATTTGTACTTTATACGACATGTCCTTGAAATGAAAAATTTTGTTAGATATGTACTTTAACCATAAACTGCCATGTGAAAGTGTTGGAGCTAAGTGTCATGTGGGGTAAAATACTACATTATGGGAGCCACCTCTTGAAGCCGGAATGACGCAAAGTGCTATATAACGGGAGCCATCTCTTGAGCCTGTAGGGATCACCTCTAGAGTCATGCATGACTGAGTGTTTAGTTGTGAGATATATTACATTTCATGAGCTTTTTTTTTGAAACTCGGATTGGCCATTTTATTAATGAATTGTTCTAGAATTTACATGGACTTTGGGTCCACCTGAACATTCAATGACTGGCAATACCCTGATCTGATCCTAGACAAGCAAACCCCGAAAGTACTTGTGTCCGAAGGAGTTGAATGATCAGGTGTGGCATTGCACTAACTGACATGTAAGATTTAACTAGACAATTCACTTGTTCCATGATTGACTTGTTACAAGCTTGACTTCTTATTTAAATTGTATATGGCAGTGTTGACCGAATGAGTTAACATTCTTGTTATATGGTCAAATTTACATTATCTACATGTTATTGAACTTCATACTTACACTTGAGTTCTATAATATCCATTCTTAAAATTCTTAACTTCTTGATCTTGATTTTTATCTCACTTGTTACCTGTTTATTTACCTGAATTGTTTTCATGAGCATCAAGATGATCCAAGATGCTAATCACTTAAAGTGGCCTGGTAAGGATATATAAGTCCTACTAAGCTTTTTAGCTCACCCTGTGTATTGCTGACAATTTTTAGAAAATTCTGAAGATGACGAGAATGGACTGGAGTGATGGAGAGTGCTGATAGTTTTAGAAGATTTTCTTCCCAATTGTCTACTTAGCCCCTCTTTGATAGGGAGTTATCCCCCACTTATCCCAGGGATAACTCCCATTCTATCCTTTTTTTACTTTGGTAGAGGAATAGAGATAACCAGGTTAGAATGAGGGATATCTCCTATTTAACTCGGACATATTGTTCCATCCCAAGAGGTGGAACAGAGTTAACCCTCATTTATCCCAAAGGGATAATCTATTGTATATCAAAGTAAATGGGACTAAATTTCATGACAAACTAATCTAGAACGGATAACTCTCATTTTATCTATCCCTTTGTCAAAGAGGGGCTTAGAGAATAAATGTATTGCGTTGGATATTATTGAAAGACTTTGAAGAGTCATTTGTAAGAAATGTTAGATTATGTAATAAAGATATAGTTTTATCCATTTTGTTGTTCATATTTGTCATCTGAATCTTAATTGACCCATATAACTGTTCATGTCTCTATATTCCGCCTCGTTCGGGGCGTGACAGGGTTAACCCTGAGTTAACCCGAAGTTAACCCATGGATAACTCTTTTCGTGATTTAATATCATTTTTAATTTATTCAAGTTGAGTTAAGAGTTAATATAAAATTAATATTAGGTTAATGTAGAGGTAGGTTAATCGAGGGCCTTCCTATTTAACGCATCCTTCCCCCATCGTAGCGTGCACCCTCCCCCTCTCTCACTATCGCGCTCTGTCTCTCTCTATCTCAAATTTTTTATATTTAATATTGAAAGATTAAAATGTTCATGTCTTTTAAATTTTATTTAGTTAGACTAATGATGTTATTTATCTAAGAAAATATTTATTTTTATGATATATTTATTTTATAGTATATATTAAAAATATTTAAAAAATTAAATTAAAATCAAAATCAAAAGATGAATAGTAATCTCAACTCATAATTAAAATATTTTTGACTTTTAAATTTTATTTAGTTAGATTAACGATGTTATTTATCAAAGAAAATTTATTTTCACAGTATATTCATTTTATAAAATATAGTATAAATATCTTAAAAAATAAATAAAAATTAGAGTGAATAGTAACCACAATCTGTAATTAATGACATTTTGGAACTTTAAATTTTAATTACTGATATTAATGATGCTATTTATCAATCAAAATTATGATATATTCATTTTATAGAATATATTAAAAATATTCAAAAAATGATTTAAATAAAAAATTAAGTTGAACATTAATCTAAACCTGTAATTAATAATGTTGTTGACTTTAAAATTTTAATTAGTGAGTTGATAATATTATTTAGTAAAAATTCAATTTTTGACAATATATTTAATTTATAATATATATTAAAATTTATGAAAATTAAAATAAAATAAAAATTTTAAAGTGAACCCATATTCATAGATAAATTTTTTTTAAAAAATATAATATTTTTACTGTCATTATTATCTAGTTAACTCTTTACCTATCAAATCGCATTGTATTAAAAGTAAGTTAACCCACTTCATTATTTTAGAGTTAACTCTTCTCCTACCAAATTAATAATGATTTAATTTATAACTAATTTAATTAAGTAGATTGAGTTAACCTACGGAATGACTGACTCTCTGCCAAAATGAGGCCATTTTTTTTATTTGGGCTGAATCCAACTGGTTTAGATTACTTGAGCCAAGTCCGGATTACTTGTCAGCCGTAGTTTGCCCCCGTACGTAGTCGGGCATTCTACACTACTCATCTCAATTAATATCGCTAGGAATGTTGTCTGACGTAGAAATATAAATACAACAATTTCCGGGTTTACATATGTAAAAGTCCTAAAAACATCCGGGTGCCCTTTCCATAAAACTCTAGGTTGACCTCAATGAAAAAGCAACATAAGAAACAGCAATGGTGTGATTGGATCTACGTACGAATTGGGGATTGGTTATTAATTACACATTAAACTAAAGCGACCATTTCTTCGAGGACGTCCCCGCGGGTACTGGCAAACAAACAATACCTCTTGAGCCTCCGAACTAGCCGTTGTACGTACATCATCATAGTGATGATTGCCAATAATACTTCCAAGACCTCCTTCCCTCAAACTGTTAACAAGTTTATGACTTATTAGCAACATAGAGATCTTCATCATTAGATTTAAATCCCACTTCCCGCAGCCATATGAAATGAGAGATTTTATTTATAGATGCTTGGGGGGTCTATACGTCTGACCGTTTCCTGTAGACGGTAGATTTGTAGGCCCCCTTTGTTAACCGAGCACGGTTAACGTGCTCGACCCCGAAGGGTCGAGCACGTTAACCGCCCCGAGTTAATAGAGGCTGTGTGAGGGGGGAGGCGGGGCCCACCGGGAGCTTCTCTCTCCCCGGTTGCGTTATCCGCCCGACCAACCCGATGTCAAAGTCACCCGTAGAGTATTATTTCCTACGATCAGACTGCCGAGCTTAGAATTGTCACAACAGGTGTAGAACATATATAGTCGGAACTGTACTCTCAAATTTTGGAAATAATTGTAAATACTTTTAACTAGCCCTCTCTCCTTCCTCCCAAAAAAGATCCTTAAATTTTCCTTCAGTTCTCGTGAATCGAAACTCTTTGTTGATCACACTCTAGTAATCCATACAACTATTATATGGACTGAGTCTGGAGACATACTTTTGCACAAGCGGAAGTGATTAGTTCACACAGTGTCGTGAAAGTGGAGAGTAGACTACTAGAGTCTATCATTTAAGATTCACACTACAAGATCTAAAGACGAATGTGATGTCATTGTTGTCAAAGTCGTAGTCGAGATAAACGTGGGATGACAGCTCTCCCACGGGAACGACATACGCGGCCTCACCTTGATGAGGCAAGAGTACGTAGTCTTCTCCTTATCCTCCACGTAGAAAATAGGAGGGAGGAAGATGGAGAAGACAACGAGGGATAGAGAGTGGTTGGTCACGGCCCTCTCTCTGACATACACAGAGCAAGGTCGGGTGCGGTTTACTCCTCTCTTCCCTTACACACACAGAGGGATGGAGAGAGTAGAGAGCTAGGTGGCTCCCAATTGGGCCGCACGCAGTGGCGGTGGTGACGATGGCAGGTCGCGACTTCAACATCGATCGGCGGCGACACTGGAGGTAGCAACGGTGGAGCAGCGAGAGGAAGAAGTGGCATGGCTCTCTCTCTTTCTCTCCTCTCCAAGGGGCCTTTAGCATGCATGGGCTCCCCCCTCTCCCTTGCCCTCTTACTTATCGACGCAAGGAGGCTGGCCTCCTTCTCCAATTAGGTAAGATATATAGGAGTCCACGTTACACTAGGACAAGTAGGTTCCCAATGAGAAAAAAGTAATTCACAAGAGAAGTCCAATGAGGAAGAGTTTTCTTTTCTAGTCTTTCACTCCTTGTACACCTAAGCCACGAGGAGGAGGAGGAGGAAGGGGCGACCAAGGGAGGCAAGCCTCCCTTTCTTTATGCGACCCAAAGAAGGATCTCCAAGATCCTTACATACATGGGGCAGCAGTCACATTGGGCCCATGCACACAAGCACCGCCCTTTCTCCTTGGGTTGCCCTAATGGGCACCCAATGACCATGGGCCAAGGCTGATTTAGTAACACTCTTCATGCTTTATGTTATTTGTATATGTATTTTCAGAAATTACATCAAAAGTTGGCCTTCAAGAACTGGCCTTATAGAAAAGGGATAATAGGAATATACATCATGCAACCGATGATAGCACAAAAATTCCAAAATAGTTCTTGACAGGATCAATCATGCTGCTTCACTTGAGCTGTTTTGATGCTTTGATGTTGGCAATGACCACCTTTTCACTCGTGCTTGGGCTATAGCAACCGGTCAAGATTAAAGATAAAATGCTATCATTATCACATATTAAATTGTGGATTTTTTTACATGAAAACTATTCTTAGATGAAAATTTATAATTAAAACATCATCCATATGTTTAGCAGGCCATCACTATGTTAATCTGAAATGTATAAAAATATTATATTTATTTATACGCATATCGATTATTATTGTAAAAAATTTATCAAAAATCACATTTAAATGATATTTATGCACTATTTGAATTAATTAGGTAGTGATACGTCTGTTAATGTATTTTTAGAAATAATATTTTTTTACAAATTCACTCCTAACAATAATTTTAATACAAAATTCTCTTTTTTTTTACATCATGTTACCGTATAGTGCTTTGCTCCTATAATCCTATGGGCTGTTTGTGCTGGCCGTTTACTTCAATGAATTAATGTTTAATACTATTAACAAGTTCACACCCACAGATCATATAATAACCTGTGTTTCAGATTACGTGCTGGTCCCAATATCTGTCCTGGCGGTGAAGATAACGAGCACTAATGTTTGAACAGCCGTTCCAAATATCATTCCCATCCAGATACCCTGCAATTGAAGATATAAATTCAGCATGTTAAACCTGTAATGTGGCAAGAAGTAGTCTTTCCATGGAAGATACTTTGAAAGCATCAACCTGTATCAGGGAAAATGTTCTATTCTATTTTCCAAAAGGCTGTGCATGGCTTCCATTTCAATATTTTTTTTCTGACCTTCTTCATCACAATGCATTTTATAACTTGAAGTAGTGCTCTTAATTATTCATCTAACTTGAGACTTCCTGACAGTGGCATTTTATAAGCTTGTGTGAACTGATCATGTGTAACCTCTCTTTTCATTTACGTTTCAAGTCCAAGTCAATTAGTAAACTGATGAAGAACCAGTCACACCTTTACTCCAAGACCAACGACGTAACCAAGCACTACCCCGAGAGGAATTCCAACGCAATAATAGCACACAAGATATGTGTATGCGATGATTCTCTGCCTGCCCACACCAATGGCGACACCTGCAAAAGTTAACAGCAAGAAACTACAGTAAGTAGTACTTCATTCCCTTTGCTGAATTAGTTCTAGCAATTGTGGCAATTTGACCACAGAATCAGTTAACCGCTTCACTAATTTGTTACATGAAAGTCAGCATGCACTAAATATATGAAATTAACACTACACCAAAAAGGGCCTATACTTACGGCATTTACATGCGGTTCTGTTAGTATATTTAGCTCAGCCAGTAGCATTTCTTAATATTTGAGACTACTACACATTTCATTTTATCCCTAACAGATTTTCTGAAAAATCTCACCTGATAATACTGGCTGTACACTATTTAGCAGAAGTGAGAATGCCAATAGAGCAGACAAGTCAGAGACAGCGCTTGCCACTGCAGAGGATGAACCCAATGGCAAACGAGGTCATTGTCGTCACCACCATGGAAAGTACTTCGCATTATTTTTTGCACTTCCCGCTCCTAACTCATTTGCCACCTAACTCATTTGCCACCCTAACACTGCAGTTGAAGCATATATACAATGCCTTAGTTACTTTGAGTAAGTATCCAAGATCAGAAACCAGTCTCACAATTTTTCTACTGATCACAGTTTACCACCACGTACAAAAACAATTCATCCAGAGACGCTCGAAGAATTACATGACTATATATGTAAGTATGTATGATTCCTTGGATCAGGTAATTAATTAGAAGCTCAGGTATGTACGCTTGTTACTTCACCATTCTACGGTGCCGACGTATATATTTATATATACGAGAATGTAACAAGTGTTGTAGGAAATAGAGAAATGTGATAGAGAAGATACGTGCCCTACTGCTGCCATGAAACCAAACGCTATCATCATCTCCCATCCACTGATGTTGATGCTGTGAGAACAAGCACTGTCGGAGACCCCTGGATTGAGCCATTTCAAAAAAGTCTTCAAAAGCAATGAAGGAAATATAGAAACCCATACCAGATAGAGAGAGCATCAATGGCGATCTCAGCGTCAGGTGCCTTGTCACAGGACAGGAGGACCAAGATGCTGTTGTACCAGAACTCCACACTGCAGGACCGCTTACTTCAGATTAATTTGGGGATAAAAATCTACTATACATCCGTCAGCCAAGGCTTGAGCTGAAACTAATTTGGAAGTCAAAGTGGAGAAGACACTAGATATGTATTTAATTACCAGAGCATGATACCGGCCGGATGACATGGAGAGTCTCACCAGGCCCAGAGATCCTTGAAAGCTTTAAACGAGAAACCCTCCCATGTGTCCGGACACGACCCATGCACAGAACACAAACAGGAGCTGTCCAACGACGGTAATCCACAGCGCAATGGCCGTCGAGCCCATCACACCTCCGACTCCCAGGTCAAGCTTCATGGAGAGCCAGCAGAGCAGAACGTGTGTGCCGAGGGAGAGTGCCGCCCAGTAGGTGATGACCCGGTTCTTGCTTTGGCTCTGGAGATACATCTGGAGAGTAAAGGAGAAGCTGTCGGGATAAGCCATAACGAGACCGGGAGGAGCCCGACGGTGAACGGAAGCAGCACAAGCCATGACCTCTGCAGGCAGATGCCCAGCATGTGGTACTGGCGCGCCCCAAATGACTGACCGCAGAGCGTTCCCAGTATCAAGGATAAGGAGGAGCCAGCTGCAAGCACGCCTCCTCCAAGAGAGAGTCCAGGCGCTCACAGATCACTCCAACAGCACTCTGTTGTAACAGAGCACTCCGCCTTGGACCCTCCTCCGCTGAATCCCTCTCAATAGCACTCTGTTGTAACAGACTTCTCATTGTAATCCGTAGAGATATACACAGGCATTTTACCGTGTTTATCTCTTGTATAATTGTATACATATATATATACAATGGCAGCCCTGTTCAGGGCAGGCGATTCCGTCCATCTTCCTATTCTTTTACCCAGCGCGCTCGCCATGCCCAACTGCATGCGAAATATAAAGCATTTTTTTAGGATGTTTTATTTATTTATCAACTCTGATAATTTTTAATATATTTATAGATTAGCCTCTCCAACTTAGTTATTGATTTATTAAATTCTCAAGTTATTTAATGAGACGTCCAATAAGATTACAAATAGGTCCTTCGCATGTTTACAGAAAAGCCACTAATTAAGAAGGGTGTTCATCTATCAATAGATATATAATTGTGGTGATTAATAATTGAATGTCCGTATAATTAGAGTGTGGATAAGCTGTAAATATAAAAGAATGTAAAAGTTCAAAACTAATTAAAAATTTCTTTGTTAAATGGCAAAAAAAGATGTCTTATGATGCCAAAATGACATTAATATATTAAGAGGGCTGATAATTAATTATTTGATGTACGGGAAGTACTACGTACTGCCAGGTATTAATTAGCTAGCTTGCTAGGCTTTAAACAACTTGGCTTGAGATTCATTTAGTGTCTGACCCTGTGCTTTGGTTGATACGAAAATAATTTAATAATATGAACTGATAATATTTGAGGTTATTTTCTGACTACCCAACACTTAGAATGAACCGATAATAAATTGACCCGGGACATCCAGTAAATTGCAAATTAAGGGCACCAGAATAATTAAATGAAGACAGCAATGTATTATGCCATTCTCAAGCCAATGACCCTAATTGCTCAGTTGTTGACATCGTTTATTTGTTAAAAAAGCCATTAAATTATCTTGAAACGGGATTGAAGAAGATGAAAGAATATTCTATACATATTCTGATGAAAGTTAACCACAAGGATGTATTAAGTAATTAATTTTATGCACAAAGGAGAAACATGCAAATTAATATAGGACCAATTCTTACATGTAATTTCATTTTGTACAGGAATATAGATATAAAAAAAACCTTAATAATATTTTTGAGTTTTTAACGGCGTTGGCTCCTCCGTCACGGAGCTGGATCGACACAGTGGCCGCGCGGTCACGGCGTCGGGAGGGGACGTGGGACGAAGAGGGGGGGGGGAGCCTTTTTGGGCCGGGGGAGGGAGGGTGCTCACCAGGATGCCGTTGGCAAAGCGGATGAGGGCGTACGGTGAAGACGAGGGCGTAGGCCGCGAGCTCAATATATGGCGCCGATGTGCCCCCCACGAAGAGGCCTGGCTGATGACGTACGGAGGCCCCGAACGAGGAGAACCTCGTGAAGATGGCGGGCGCCGCGCGCCACTACACCCCACATGCAGCTTCTTCTTCTCTGCCCACAACCTCGCCACGAACCCCTCGTTCTCATTTTCTCCATCTGGCCGTCGGGACAGGAGCTAGCCGCGCCTGCAGGTCTCCCGTCTCCGCCGCCATGAGGCACTAGCAGTACCCGAGGCTTTGGAGATGAAAGGAGAAATGAGAAACCAACAGAAGCAGCAGTAGCAGTGGAAAAAGAGGATAAAAAGTAAAGGCGAAGCAACAAAAGAAAGAAGAAGGCGCGCGAGAACCCAAACTTTTTAAAGGCGATTACGAGTGGCTTCTGGTCTCGTACGTGGACACAAATTAATTACTGTGATAACTACGTACATGTATATCTTCTTAATTAACTTTGCATATATATATATATATATATATATATATATATATATATATATATATATATATATATATATATATATATATATATATATAGTGTCTACTCTCGCTTGCCCCACTCAATCAGATGGGAGGTTGGCTGGCAAGGGAGAATAAGCAGTAGAGGAGGTGGGCCGGCACTCGGGGCAAAAGAAGGAGAGGCCTGCCGAGAGCTTGGATTTGATAGACGCGTCTGAACTGAAGGAGACAGAACACCATGGTGATTGGTGGGGGATGCATCCCTTCAAACGCTCAAATTAACCCATCGTACACCCTTCTTCGTATTCCCCTGCTGGTTTTCCTCGATCGTACACCGTTTCTTTTATTCTCACCCTGGCTTTGCCACAGTTAGGTGGTCATGCAGGCTTTCCCACTGACTTCTTTTTTTTAATCTGTTCTGATCTAAACTCTTCTTCCACTGACACTTGCTTTGGAGATGGCCGGAATAGCAGATAGGGTGGAGTTATAAAAAGGCCCCTAGTTCAACATATTTATATAAGAAGTTCTTACGTAGATTGCACTTGTGTTTACAATTTTCAGATATCTTTCAAATTTTAATAAGAGTCCCACTAAAAAAACTTCTTTTGACCCACATGTTCACACTATACAATCAACAAAGTGACAGTTTTCAAAAATAATGATGAAAAAGATCCAACACCTCTTGTTTGTCCAAAATAAGGGCTCACCGGTACTTTTGACCATTTGAGGTGTCCCATCTTCATTTTTTTTTAATTTTCTTCAGCCATCTAATCACACAGACATGTAGGTCTGCTTTGGACTAATTTCGGATCCAAAATTAAAGCTAAAGATTTAGGTCTTTATTGGCCCACTAGAGAGGTAAAACTACGGTATCCAATTTCGGATCCGAATATTCCGGATCTAATTCGGATCCGAAATTACCTCGTTTGGCCCATTGGTGAGGTAAGAATTACAAAATCTAATTTTGGATCTGATCGGATCCGAAATCTAACTGAATCCGGATCCAAATTGTCATTAATATTCAGATTGATCTAGATTTGAATCCAACGGTTGACACCCCTAAGAGTTTGACTTGCTTCACAGCCAAGTGTGCTCTCACATCCACCGGGAGTTACTCCTACATCAACCCTAGTCCACTAAAACTGGCCAAGCACATACTACATCTCACTCATATATAGTCCTACAAAACTGGCCTACCTTTCCATGCATGTCGTTAACAAAGGACTTGGGAAGTCCCGTTCTTATGGTCCATTTGGTAGGGCCTATGGTTGGGGGCATTATTTCACAATCTGTGACATTGTACTGTGCTGCAGAGTATTGATTCGAAAGAAAATACTTTGAATGGTGACAATTTCATTTGTTTCACGTGAGATGAGGGAGAGAAAATGACACAATTGGATTGTGCGAATTCAACCAGTGCATTGCCCCTGAATTTGAAAGTCATCCATCGTGCAATGTGTCACTTGGGCCGGGGTAAAGTTGAGATTGTCTTACTAGAATCCGCAAAAAGCTCGTAGAAAGTTATTTGTGAGAATTCTTCTCTCACCTCTTCTCTTCTATCTGCTTCTCTTTCCTCCAAAAATTTTATGGACACGAAAAATTGATGATCTCTTGTCACGTTTGGTTGAATTTACGAGAATGTTAGATATTTAAACCATTGGAATCTCGTAATCTCTTCCCATAAATCTTATCAAATGAGCCCTTAGAGCATCTCGTGATCAACAAACAAGGGGCAGTTCACCGAGGGGTGACACGATAATCGAAGGTGCCCATAGATTCACTAGCAATTTAATTACTTAATTTTATTGATTGACGGAGGAGAAAGGAAGGTGGTGAGACCAGTTTCAATCCCTTCTGGACAATGGGAGGCATAAACCTGTTTTTGTTCGATCTCCTAGCTAGCTAGGTCGATCGATGTTGTTGTCAATAGTTCTCCTCGACATCGATCGACTTTCCTTTGTCAAGATTTTTTTTTCATGAATTTTAGCTCTCAGTTTATACTCTTTTTATTCATTTGGAGGGGAATCGGAGGCTCCTCGCACGCCTACTGGTTAATTAATACCGGAGCAATTGGGTCATACGTACTTACAGGACATGCATCTCCTCATGACAGCAGGCTAGCTAATTAAGGTCGATCGGTTCATCCCAAGGGTGCATGTGTGATAATCATGGGGTACGTACGGACTCATCAGTTGGAGCATTCTCAGAATTAAGGGAGGATGTGTTTGCATCATTTTAAATCCAAGAAAATAAACTTGCCTCGTTACAGACGCTGAGATGTTGACAATGTCCACAATCCAATTAGTTGACACCAACAAAAATATCGTTGCATCTTTTTTTCGCCAGAAAACCATATGTGGACGGCAAAGCCAAAGAGAACAACATCACATATATTTTCCTGTGGGATAATTCCATCCCCAGTTAAGTTAATGGGACAATTACAAATATGGTACCATCCGTACATGTAAAATATCAAAAATACCATCTTTACATGTCAAATATCATATGTATCACTCTTATTTTAACTTCATAATCATTTGGAAGCTGCACCCTTCAGATTAAATATTGTCATTTGTTTCCATTATGATATGTCTAGAATATAATATATTCCTTTTAACGACTTGAATCTAGTTAATGCTAGTTATTTAATTGAAGGAGGATTAAACAACTAAAATCCCCCAACATTTATATATATATTCTCCTTTTCTCCTAAGATAATTTTTAACCACATCTAGTTTATTTAATAGAATGTACGATGACAATTACGGTAAACACAAACATTTTACGTTATAAGGGTTGTATACATGACGAGGAGGGTAAATTTAGCTCGGCCCGTAATCGGCCCATTAACAATGAGCCCAATCCAACTCCGGATCTACAGCGAGCCCATGGGGCGCCCAGCAGCCGCAGCCTATTAAGGGGCGGCCCACCACGGCTCAACATCGGATTCCACAGCGCAGAAAAGCTATGACCCAGGCGCAATGACCGCCGGAGAACCCTCCGACGATCGACCGTTACCCTCCACGACGTCGGTCTTGATCCCATAACGGGCGAGCACGTCCCACGAGCGCCGTAAAACTCGTCCAGAGACCAGCCAACGCCGGGGTAATCGCCCTCCAACGAAAAACTCCCGCCACAATCGCGGGAGACGTCACTCCACTATATACGCCCTTCCCTGTTAGGGGGTAGGCCTCCCACACCAGGACAACCCCCTATAAGAAGGACCTCAACAGAGAAGAGAGACACGGTGGATCATTCTGCCAAACTGCTACGCAAGAGAATAGAGCTACTAGCCTTACTACAGAAAGAGAGAAGCGACGACAGTCCATGTCCGAAGAAAGGTTTTCTCCTGAACGACCTTACCATCCAGCGAGCACTCACTGAGTGGGTACTGGGAGCGGCGAGCACTCATCTGGAGGATATACACGGCTCCTCGGCCTTCTACTACGAACTCTCTCTCTCTCTCTCTCGCCTGCTCTTCTCTACCCTTCATTAATTCGTTGCTGACTTAAGCATCGGAGGGTTGTCCCTTGGGATAACACTCGGGACTCCTTCTGACGCCCCTTGTCTTCTGGTGCTTGCAGGCTTCCACGGGTGCGGGACGACTTCCCGTTCAATAAATAGAGAAGGTGATACGTGGCATAGAAACCAGATTTCTGCCTCTACACCTCTTGACGTCGTCTGTGGGAAGTCGAGCGAAAAGCTATATCACCCCGTGGAAGTCTCCGCAATGCTAGCAACCGGGGCGCAGTTCCCATCAGGGAGCCAACTCCCGCCGGAGGTCGCAGGAAGCTTCTTCTGCTCATCCCCACCGAGAGGTCACCCCAGGCGACCTCGACGAAAATCGCCAGCAGATCCAAGCCCTGACGGGACTCTGCCATGAACTTTTGAATCGGCCGGCGGACCCCCAGCACGTCCCGCCCGAATGACGACCGGACGAGAGGATCCAGACTGGGGAGAATTCTCGCCAAGTGCGGGATGCCTCCCATGTCTCTGTCACAAGGACCGATGATCGCGCAGCTCACCCGCACCAAAGGTGCGTAGTCCATTGCACTCCAACCAGGAGATGGATCACCGGCTCCAGCGCATTGATGAGATAGAGGACAAAGTCCGTTACTTGGACGACGTCCTCCTGGCCGCCAGGAATCGCGGTCTAATCGACGACGATCATGACTTTCATTCTCCCTTCTCTAAGGAGATCATGAAACCCCCCCATCCCGTCTGACGCGGCGGCCACGTGGAAGACGGATCGACGGCACTCCGGGACACGGACGGGACGGATAACTGCTATCTCACACAGCTCGGCCTCACGCCGGACGGTCTCACACCGGGCGACGCTCAATCCTCACAAAAGAGAAGAGAGAGAAGGGAAAGGCAAGAGAGAATGACTCTTACACAAAATAACACTTCATTCATTCATAACATCATACGTAACACACCCCTTGGCCTCCTATTTATATGAAAGGCCCATTACACATACACCTTCAATCTTTTACAAATGGCATATATATCCTTAGTCTAATAAAACACACTCACCTACCTAACTTTTGACTTATATGTTTTAACCAAATAAAATATACAAAACACACATGTTTATTTGACTATGACTTAGCCTAATAAAACAGAAGTAAATAATACATGTATTACTACATGTATTTTACACACAATACACAAATACGCACAATACAAATACACATAAATTATGCTGAGGATGTCGAGTCTTCAATCGAATCTCCGAGCCATAAACTCGGTGCAGTGGCGGTGCGGCGTCGACTCCGAGTAGTGAGCCCAGTAGTGGACCCAGTGGTGTCCCCACCAACCCTCTCGGGGCGGCTGGAACTCGACTCCGTCGAGTAAGGGGGGACACTACTGTGGTAGTGCTCCAGCAGATCTGAATCGAGGCACTGGAGATCTTCCCGGCTGATCCAGGAATTGTCAGAAGGTGGACGGTCCCGCCAGCGGATAAGGTAGCGCTGGTACACCATGCTCCGTGTAGTGGTCACCTGCTCATCCAGTATCCTCTCAATGTGCTCGCGCGGTACTCTCGAGACTGTGGGACGCACAGGGGTGGGCTCACTCTCAATGGGAGGAGAAGGCTCGAAAGGGTCACTAGGAACGCACAGGGGTGGGCTCACTCTCAATGGGAGGAGAAGGCTCGAAAGGGTCACTAGGAATCGCTGTGGGTTTCTTGTAGGCCACTAGATCAGCCACATTAAAAGTCGAGCTAATCCCATATTCGGGAGGTAAGTCCACAACATAAGCATTGGAGCCAATCTTCCGCAGAATTGGGAAGGGTCCATCACTACGGTCCTGCAACTTTTTAACGGCTCCCGAGGGGAGTCATTCGGGTCAGACCCGTACCATAACCAAGTCACCTTCTTGAAATTCATGGTGACGCCTATGCGAATCAGCCAATTTTTTATAAGTCTCATTACTGAGGTTAATTTGCTTGCTAATTGACTCATGCAGACTTTTGACATGCTATGTAAACTCCTCAGCTGACTTGGATATCCTAGACTCGAGGGGAAGGGGAATGAGATCCACAGGTTTCCTAGGTTTGTAGCCATGCACGACCTCAAATGGACTCATACCTATGGACCTATTGACGGAGCTGTTGTATGCAAATTCAGCTCGGGATAAAAGAAGATCCCAAGTGCCGAATGTTCCCCTACAAGACACCTCAATATATTTTCTAAACTCCTATTGACGACCTCAGTTTGCCCGTCAGTTTGGGGGTGATAGGCAGTGGAAAACTTCAGTTTGGTGCCAACTAGGTGCCAAAGTGTCTTCCAAAAATAGCTAGTGAACCGGACATCTCGATCAGACACGATGGTTTGGGGGAGACCATGCAAACGCACGACTTCATCAAAGAATAAATGGGCTACTCTAGATGCATCAGATGTTTTAGAACATGCAATGAAGTGGGCCATCTTAGAGAACCTGTCAACGACAACAAAGATGGAATCATGCTTGTGAGCAGTGCGTGGTAACCCAAGGATAAAATCCATGCTCACATCAACCCATGGTCGATCAGGAACGGGGAGAGGAGTGTAGAGACCAGTGTTCTGTTTGACCTGTTTGGCCATCGTGCATGTCCTACACTGGGCTACAATCTTGGCCACATCCCTCTTCAGGCCAGGCCAATAGAAGTGCTCCTCCACAGAATGGATGGTCTTGTTACGGCCAAAGTTACCAGCAAGACCTCCAGTATGCATTTCCCAGACTAGAAAGTCCCGAACAGAAGTCCTCGGGACACAGAGTTGCTGCCCTCGAAACAGAAAACCATCCTGAAGTAGATAGTCAGCAAATGCTGTCGAGGATCCAGTAGACAGAGCAGAATAGGTAGGGCCAAAATCAGGACACTCTCCATAGAGTTCCCTCATGCGATCAAATCCTGTGACCTCTACCCGAACAGTGGAAAGAAGGGAGACCCTTCGACTTAAGGCGTCAGCCACCTTATTGTCCTTTCCAGCCTTATGATTTAGGACAAATGTGAAAGACCGGAGGAATTCTACCCACCGACCATGCCTAGGGTTTAAACCCTTCTGAGAGCTAAGGAATTTCAAAGCCTCGTGGTCCGAGTATAAGACAAACTCTTGTGGTAAGAGATAGTGTCTCCAGTGTTTGAGGGCTTGGACCACGGCATAAAATTCCTTATCATATGTGGAGTATCGAAGCTTTGCATCAGAAAGCTTCTCACTGAAATAAGCCACAGGGTGGCTCTCCTGGCTAAGCACTCCACCTATTCCTACGCCAGATGCATCACATGAAACCTCAAAGACTTTGGAAAAGTCTAGTAGGCGGAGGACAGGGGCTTTGGTCATAAGCTCCTTTATGGCAAGAAAAGCCTGGGAGGCAGCTTTGGTCCACTCAAAATTTCCCTTACAGATGCAATCCGTAATGGGTGCTATAATGATGCTAAATCCCTGGATGAAGCGTCTGTAGAAGGTGGCTAGCCCGTGGAAACTTCGAACGTCATGGACATTCTGAGACTCTGGCCAGTCTACTATAGCTCGGACCTTGGATTGGTCCACAGACACTCCATGACTTGAAATCACAAATCCGAGAAAAGTGACCCGGTCTGTCATGAATTCACACTTAGTCAGGTTGGCAAATAGGGTTTCTTGCCTCAGGGTCTTGCAAACCTCCCTCAAATGGTGAATGTGGTCCTGAGGGTTGTGGCTATAAATGAGGATGTCGTCAAAGTAGACGACAACAAAGCGACCAATGAGGGGACGAAGGGTTTCAGTCATAAGCCTCATGAAAGTGCTAGGGGCGTTGGATAGCTCAAACGGCATGACAAGCCACTCATACAGACCTTCTTTTATTTTGAAGGCTGTCTTCCACTCATCCCCTGGTCGAATCCGGACCTGGTGGTAGCCACTTTTCAAGTCAATCTTGGAAAAGATGGTCCACTCATCATGTCAAACATGTCATCAAGACGAGTAATGAGAAATCTATACTTGACAGTGATTTTATTGATGGCACGGCTATCAATACACATCCGCCAGGTGCCGTCCTTCTTGGGTGTGAGCAAGGCAGGGACAGCACACGGGCTCTTGCTCACCCGGAGGAAACCTTTGTGGATAAGGTCCTCGACAATCCTTTGGAGCTCAGCATGCTCCTTGGGGTTCAGGCGGTAATGGGGAAGGTTGGGTAGGGTGGACCCAGGGACAAGATCAATGGCGTGTTGCACATCACGCATGGGAGGGAGTCGTGAGGGTAAGTCTTCCGGGAATATATCTTGGAAGTCCTGCAGGATTATCTGGACTTCAGGTGGGATGGAGACTTGGGACTCCTCAGGGGTAATGGTGACGACAACAGCCCAAACAGGGGCACCCTCGGCAACCTCTCTATTCATCTCACGAACACCTATGAAGTTAAGGCGCCTAATCGGGTCATGGTCAACCTTAGGGGCCTTAGGGATGGACATGACAGGTGTAGGAGAGGAGGGAATGGGAAGTTTCCCTTTGGTGGGGGTTGGGGCATTCTCCTGGATTTTGGGGGATGCAGCGGGTGTGGAGGTAGGACTCTTTCCCGTGGCTACCTTTGGGGCTGTTGGGACCAGCTGAATTCTCTTCCCATTGTGGGAGAAGGAGCACTCATTGGACTGACCGAATGTAGTAAGGTCTACATCGTAGATCCATGGCCGTCCTAAGATGATGCTCCCAACCTTCATAGGCACTACATCGCATAGGATTTGTCCTTGGTAGGACTGGAACTGGATGGGAACGACACATGTAGTGGTGACTAGGATAGACGTGTCGTCAACCCAAGCCACGTTATATGGCCTCGGATGGGGATGGGTAGGTAGACCTAGACGGGATACAAAGTCTGAAGAGACTGCATTGATACAGCTCTCGTTGTCAAAGATCACCTTGCAGGGTTGAGTTTTGACCATGATGTAGGTTTGGAAGATGGAGGTTCGACGCCAGTCGTCCTCCTGTGGGTGTGCGAGGATACAGCGAACTACGCCTAGTCTTCCCTGGTTTGAATTCTCTGCAATTTCTCCCACTTGCATGTACTCGACATGCGTTCCCGCATACCCTGCATCTAATTCCTCAAACTGGGCCACGAGATCAGGGTCAGACTCATATCTCTCAAGGGTTTCTCCTTCCTGAGGTGGAAGCTCCATAGGCTGGGGGTCGGTGATGACCAAGGCTCGGGTGGGGCAATTGGTGGCAATATGCCCTAGGTTATGACACCTGAAGCATCAGACTCCCGAGATAGGGGTTGGTTGGGAGGTGCTAGGAACGACTCCCTTTCCTTTGTCATCTCTCCTTTCAACTGATGGAGCATACTCCAGCCTAGGCACAGCTGCGGGTGCAGGTAAGGGGTTCTGTGGGAAAGGAGCTGTAGGGGCAACGGCCCTAAGTAGGGTAGCAGTAGGGACGTAGGAGGTGGAGGGGCCAGCTCTCTCAGTATAGCGGACTATGGGATTTCGGGTTTTGGGTTGGCGGTAGATGGGAACCCGAGGTGGGGCCACCCTTTGAAACCTCTCAACATCTCGTGCAACCTGGTAGGCGTGCTCGAGGGTGTTAACCTCCCGCAAGAATAATTGCCGCTGAATACTCTCGTGTAAGCCAGCCTTAAACCGAGAGAGGGTGACAGAGGCATCCTCCATGACTCGACTCCGAAGGAAGTAGTCATCAAATTTGGTGATGTACTCGTCCACGGACTTTCCATCTTGGGTGAGTTTCTGCCATTGGTTTAAAAGACGCTGATGGTAGGAAGGTGGCAGATACTTCTCCCTCAGTTTCTCCTTCATTTCTTCCCACGTGCTAATAGGCTCCTCTCGTCTCCGTGCTAGGAGATTCTCAACATTGCACCAGTAAGTTTTGGCTTGACCCAGGAGTTTCATTTTGGCAAACCTCACCCTTGTGGCAGGGGTCATGCGGCGATGCCAATCAAAATATTGGTCCATCCCAGTCTCCCACTCAAGGTATGTAGCGGGGTTGAGGGACCCATCAAAACTTGGAGCGTCAATCTTGACGTTCCCTAGGATGATATCTTCATCGTCGTGGTCTCTCTCTCGGGGTGCACGGGCCTCTTGCTCCCGACCTTGGGGGGCCTGATTCGGGCGGACTTGCTCTCTTTCCTCCCTAGGATTGGCTACGGGATTGCCGTGGCCATTCACTCTGCCTTCCTCCCCCTTTAATCGATCCTCTAAAGCTCGGATCCTCTTGTCGAGTTCCGTCTGTAGTTGGCCTATGGATTCGTCAAAGTGGGCCACGAGATTATGCTCGAGCTGGACTAGCATAGCAGTCACGCTCTCTTGATCCATGGGCAGCGTTGAGGGGCGCTCTAGACGGCCAGATGAATTCCTAAACCAACGTGACATGCACGACCTCGGACGTAAATGATGCAATCCTAGGACCGAAAATTAGCAAGCTATAACCCAAATTTTGTTGGCTAATTGGCAAAGGGCCAATTTGAAGGGACCGGTCAGGAGGAGTTGCTCGCCCGTAGGCGAAGTAATTGTGGAACTACCTTCTGACAATTAGGGTG
Source organism: Amorphophallus konjac (assembly GCA_022559845.1). Lineage (NCBI taxonomy): Eukaryota > Viridiplantae > Streptophyta > Magnoliopsida > Alismatales > Araceae > Amorphophallus > Amorphophallus konjac. Next base: position 36,376,403 of record CM040121.1, on the reverse strand, counting down.
CCCTAATGTGACAGTCTAGGGCCTAAAGGATAGGTGCAAGCAACCACTCTCTCACCGTCCACAGCGATGCACTCAGAAGACTGGCTGCATGGATCGGGCTCTCTCTTACTTCATCGCGCGGCAATTAAAAAGATACTAAATGAGCAAGTTTGGAGCACGTACCTAGCTGACTGAAAAGTCTTGCTCCGACCGAGACGAGGGCAAGCGGGGACGTGCGGGCCCGCACGGCGTCGATGAAGCTTCACTGGTTACAAAAATTCACTCCACACAGGGAGGATTGAATTATTACAAGACCACTTAAAAATTTTCCGCACAGGGGAAGAAATCAATCTAAAAATTTCTCCGTGCAGGGAGACTCTCGGGCACTCACACTCCGTGTATCGGCGACCGGACAACTCGGGCGCCGGTCGAGCCGCAGTTGTGGACTTCGGCTTCCACACTTGATAAATTATTTAAATGACATATATAGGTATATATATATATATATATATATAGGATTATATATCCCAAATATATATTATATATATTTAACACCTTTTTTTTCAATTTTCAAACTCTCTCTTTTTTTAACCCCTTTTTTTGACTTTTCCCAATATATAATATATATATATATCAACTCCCCTTATTATTATTTTTTTTCACCCACTCTTTCCGACTTTTGTTTTTCAAATCACGTTGTGCTTCAAACGCGGTAGTTGGGCAGCCGACCGCCGAACGCGGAGTGGCCACGGTCGAGCGCGGGCCCGGGTACGGGGGTCGGCCGGTGAGGCCAGGTGCGCAGGGGCGCTCGACGGGAGCAGGGCCGGACGCGCAAGGGCGCGGGCGCGGGGCACGGGGCCTGCGGGCGCCTGCGGGTGCGGCCTGCGGGCGCGCACGGGGCGTGGGGCGAGCTCGGTGGCCGCTGTGGCAGGGCGCCGGACTCGGGCCTGCGCTGGGCGGGTGCGCCTGTGGGCGTGCGGGGCCGGGCGCGGGGCTGGGGCCTGCGCAGGGCGCAGGCCCTGCGCGGGGCGGGGGGCCCGGAGGCGGTCGGGGGCGCAGGGGGCGCAGGGCACGGGCCGGTGCGGGCACGGCCACGCGCGGGCCGGGCGCGGTCCTGGCGAGGGCGCGTGGGTGCGGGCCGGGAACGGGGCGCGGAGGCGGGCGCTAGGTGCGGTGGCACCGGGCAGTGCCGACCGTTGCGGCGGCGGGGATTTGAAGGGGGCACGGGCGACGATGCCGGCCCCCTTTTGCGAACTCCCTTTTCTGCCCCCTTTTTTTTCCTTTTTGAATGAGAACAGAGAGAGAGATTAACGAGAGGGAGGGAGAGATTAAGGGAGATTAAGAGAGAGAGAGAGAGTTTTACGGGAGAGAGAGAGAAATAGGGAGAGAGAACGGGAGAGGGGAATTTTTTTTTCTTTATGTTTTTTTTTCTCCTTTCTTCTTCCCAACTGTAGACCTCTTCTGATATTTTCTTTTTTCTATATTTTTTTTCAAAATCCCTTTCAACCAATTCTTTTCTGCTACTCTTCTTTTCTTTTCTTTTTTTTTTCACTTCTAGCAACTGAAAGAACGAAGGACCGACGACGGAGACGTCGGAGTCGCGGAGGTGCCGTGTTAGGCTCTGATACCAATTTGACGCGGCGGCCACGTGGAAGACGGATCGACGGCACTCCGGGACACGGACGGGACAGATAACTGCTATCTCACACAGCTCGGCCTCACGTCGGACGGTCTCACACCGGGCGACGCTCAATCCTCACAAAAGAGAAGAGAGAGAAGGGAAAGGCAAGAGAGAATGACTCTTACACAAAATAACACTTCATTCATTCATAACATCATACGTAACACACCCCTTGGCCTCCTATTTATAGGAAAGGCTCATTACACATACACCTTCAATCTTTTACAAATGGCATATATATCCTTAGCCTAATAAAACACACTCACCTACCTAACTTTTGACTTATATGTTTTAACCAAATAAAATATACAAAACACACATGTTTATTTGACTATGACTTAGCCTAATAAAACAGAAGTAAGTAATACATGTATTACTACATGTATTTTATACACAATACACAAATACGCACAATACAAATACACATAAATTATGCTGAGGATGCCGAGTCTTCAATCGAATCTCCGAGCCATAAACTCAGTGCAGTGGCGGTGCGGCGTCGGCTCCGAGTAGTGATCCCAGTAGTGGACCCAGTGGTGTCCCCACCACCGTCAAAGTTCTAGTTACCGTCGTTCTCCTCCTACGACGGCACCACCGACCCGGTCGAGCACAAGCACAGTTTTGAGTCCCACCTGGTATTCCACTGGGCCTCGGACATTTTGAAATGCCTGGCGTTCGTCACGACTCTTCGGGAGAACGCCCGGGCCTGGTTTGAGTCTCTACCGGCCGGGAGCATCTCCTCCTTCCAGCAGCTCAAGAAGCTGTTTAACACTACAAGAAATGGCGCTGTTAGCGACAGAAATTTCAAACGGAATAATTTGAGTCGCAATATCCGTCTGAAATGTAGACTGATAGTTTCCGTCTGAAATGCCATCGCTATTTCAGACAGATGCTTATCTGTCGCACTATCTGTCTCAATTTGAGACTTATATTCAGACGAAAATTAGTCCGTCTGAAATATTCTTAAAATTTCAGACGGAAATATGTTTCGTCTGAAATGGCGTCTGAAAATCCCCCGCCCAAATCCACCCCGTCCCCGCCACTCCCTGTCACTCACTTCCCCCCACTCTCCCTCTCATTCCCTCTTTCTTCCATCTCCCTACCGTCGTCGCCGCCGGAGCCATCGCCGCCGCTGCCGCCGTCGCCGTCCTCCCCGTCGCTGCTGGTCGTGGTCATCCTCGCCGTCGCCATCCTCATCCTTAATCATCGGCCGAAACTCGTCGTCGTCGTCCTCATTTCGGTAGGTAAACCCTCTCGATCCCTCTCCCTCTCCCCCTCTTAGTCTCCCTCACTCCCTCTCCCGCTCCATCACTCCCTCTCAAGCACACACTCGGCAGAGGAGGCGCTCACCCGGCAGAGGAGGCGCCGACCGGGGGTGGTCGACCCCCTCCCTCTCCCGTTCTCCCTCCTCCTCTCACGGTCCTGTCTCTCTCCCTCTCTGTGTTGGCCGCCCCCCTCCCCCTCCCTTGCCCTCTCTCCCTCTCCAGTTGGCCCCCCTCCCCCTCACAGACACACGCACACACAGACATAGACACACGCACCGTTGGCCCCCCTCCCCCTCTCTGCTCCCGCCCTCTCTCCCTCTCCCGTTGGCCTCCCTCCCCCTCCCTGCTCGCGCCCTCTCTCACCCTCACTGTGTGAATTAGATAAATTAATTTTATTTTATTTTATTTAATATATTTTTTATTCATGATAGGATAATCGATCAAGAGGACGGGAACGAAAGAATCAGGGTTTTTTACGAATAAACAGTAAGTAAAATTTTGATTTTATTTTTATATGTTGTTTCATTTTATTTTAATTTATGTAATCTTAATTAGATTTATTGTTAGGGTGATGGGAGGGGCAAATAAAGTATGTAAATTAATTTATTAATTAGATTTTAATTAATTTATGTAATCTTAATTAGAACAGACAAAATATCTGTCTCAATAGAACAGCCATGTCTACTTTCTAGCTTGACCATGAATAAAAGAGATAGAGTTAATTTAATCATAATCATAATAAGATATATAGATAGACAAGTAGTATCAGAGGTCTTTACTCATAGTTAATATTAAAACTTATTAAATTATACCATCCAACTCAAAATTTAAGGTGTTGAGTGGAGAGAACTTCACTAATATAAAGACACTATATTTTTGTCCATCAAGGGGTGTGCGGGTTTAAATTATAACAATGTGCTCTAATGCTTGACAAGTTACTTGAGCTTGCCTCATTTATTAAGGAAATGTGCCAAGTTTAAGCTTAATGCTACTCGGCTTGTTTACATTTGTATAATGGCTAAGTTCAAGTTTAGATGCACCTGGGTCATAAAGGAATTGTTAGGATTGCATAATGGTTGTACTCCAACTTCAAAAATTATTTGTATTCCGTGAGTTAATAAATTGTAATCTTGCTTTTGAATCTGGCCAGGGCTCTCAAACAAGAAGGACGTAAATTTCTGGATCACGGAAATCTAAGGATGCTAATGAGAAAATGCAATTCCTGGGACCTAAATTGTCTGAAGAGGATATAGTTTCCCGTGAACTTTCTCTGCACCCAAGGCACCTGTAACAAATGAAGCCACATCAGATAGAGGGCTTCAATTTCTTGGTGAGAAACCTAGTGGGTGATAATCTTGGAGGCTGCATTCTGGCACATGCACCAGGGTTAGGAAAGACATTCATGCTCATTAGCTTTATTCAGAGTTTTTTGGCTAAATATCCTTCTGGAAGACCGTTAATCATTCTTCTTAAAGGAATTCTACCAACGTGGAAGAGAGTTCCATCATTGGCAAGTAAAAGAACTTCCTCTATATGACTTCTACTCTGTTAAGGCTGACAATAGATGTCAGCAACTTGATGTTCTTCAAAAATGGGAGGAGAACAGGAGTATTCTTTTCTTGGGCTATAAGTAGCTTTCTAGAATTGTGTGCAATGTAAGAGACGAGATAGGGGCTGCATGTCAGGGGAGGTTACTAAAGGTCCCTAGCCTTCTCATTTTAGATGAAGGCCATACTCCCAGAAACAAAGATACAAATATTCTTTCTGCGCTAGAAAAGGCGCAAACTCCCCGTAAGGTGGTTCTTTTAGGGACACTATTTCAGAATCATGTCAAAGAAGTTTTTAATATATTGAATCTAGTGCGTCGTAAGTTCCTGAACATGGACTCATCACGAGATGCCATGAGACGTATCCTAAGTAGAGCATCTATATCAGGTGGCACCTGAAAGTTGATGCAAAGGCAACTTTCTTTGATATAGTGGAAGACACATTGCAAAACGATGATCATTGTAAAAGGAGAATTTCTATCATAAAGGACCTTCGGGAGATGACCAAAGATGTCTTGCATTACTACAAAGGCGATTTCTTGGATGAGTTGTCAGGACACATTGATTTCACTATGCTATTGTGTCTAAGTCCCAAACAGAAAAAACTTCTAGGAAAGTTCGGGAAATATGAGATGTTTAAGAGAATTGTTGTTGGTAGTGCAGTGTACCTGCATCCATGTTTGAAAGATTGTGCTGATTATGCTTCTGTAGACCGGAGTGTCATGAAAGTGAAAGATCAAGAGATTGATAATCTTTTTGACTCCATAGACTTGAAGGATGGAGTGAAGACAAAATTCTTTCTGAACATTTTGTCAATGGCAGACTCTGCTGGAGAGAAAGTGCTTGTATTCAGCCAGTACATTCTTCCACTTAGATTTTTGGAGAGGCTAATAATCAGGATTAGTTTAATTTGGATTAAGGGCATTCTTCCCTTGGTTTGATCCTAATTCTATCTGACATGACACAACTTATGGGATTGTTGATGTCAAACATAGGTCTAAACTTAATACCTATGAACCGTTCATTTTAGCCGCATAAGCCCAGCAAGTGTATTATTCAAGCTATCCATCATCCAAGAATAAAGATTGGTGGGCAGTTTGCAGGGTTAAATCAAAACTCTTTCCCACTTATGAGTTAAATATGAGTGAAAACCCCTCAGAAGTTGCCAGTGCTGAATATTTTCAATCAGACGAAGTTGGCGTTGTCGGTTGCACGCATATTAATCTAGACGAATCTGATGAGCCACTGTCATTACATAAGGGAGATGAAGTGGAAGAAGTCGATCTGACGGAGCTAAATGCTGATGTTAGAGGGGAGGAGGAATCGGATGAAGAGGAAGAGTTCGAATATGATGAGGCTACTATGGATGACGAAGATGATGATGAGTTAGATATATCATCAGCATGATCGAGGGAGGCACATTTTGATCATTTAGTAAGATAACCATTCATTTTTGCATAATTTTTAATAACATTGGTCCAGCCTTATCTAATTGAGGATTAATATGTGTTAATTATTTTGTTAGTAATAAAGAAATGGTCCGAGGAGGTCGTACTGGGAGTGGGAGGAGACAAGGCAGTGATAGGGGCTCTACTCCCTCCTCTTTGGCATCTTCTTCGGGTACATGTATATCTATTAAAATAGTTAGCTATAAAAATGTTTCAATCATTTACTAGCTTAAAAGAATGTCCTTATAGGTCCAAGTGTCGGCTCACGACCACTTGTACATACGCCATCCCCACCACCTCCCGCTACAGGTATGTATATTTTAATTTTCAGCAAAATATTTATTTTACTTATGAAAATTAATTCTTACAGGTGCTAGTGCCTTTCCACCTGTTGTACAGACGCCACCCCCACCACCTCCCGCTGCAGGTATGTATGTTTTAATTTTCAGCAAAATATTCATTTTACTTATGAAAATTAATTCTTACAGGTCCCAGTGCCCTCCCACCTGTTGTACAGACGCCACCCCTACCACCTCCCGATGCAGGTATGTATGTTTTAATTTTCAGCAAAATATTCATTTTACTTATGAAATTTAATTTTTACCGGTCCCAATACCCTCCCACCTGTTGTACAGGCTCCACCCCCACCACCTCCCGCTGCAGGTATGTATATTTTAATTTTCACCAAAATATTCATTTTACTTATAAAATTTAATTCTTACAGTTCCCAGTATTTTCTCAATTATGTATATTTTAATTTTTAGCAAAATATCCATTTTACTTATGATATTTAATTCTTATAGTTCACAGGCCCCTCCCAGCACGACCACATGCGCCACCCCCACCACCTCCCGCTGCAGGTATGTATATTTTAATTTTCAGCAAAATATTCATTTTATGAGTGAAAATTAATTCTTACAGGTCCCAGTGCCCTCCCACCACCTCCCACTTTACAGGGCACACCCCCACCACTCAGTCACTTGACGATGCCGGCAGTCGTCACGAGGGAGGCACGGCCCATGATAGACGTCGCCCGTGCTGGATCTCCGGGTAAATTTATAAGGTTGTTAAATTCATTATTTAGCCTTCAACTATCTAATATGAATATTTTGAAATTTACAATTGCAGTAAGAAATTTGAACCTTACGATGATGTCCATCATTCCAACTCTCTAGTAATGGCACATGTGCCTGGGCCAGTAACGTCTTTCAAAGATTTTTCGATGGCCATCCGCGACAACTTATGGGACATGTTCTCAGTACGTAATTACATCATTTAATTCAAGTATTTTACAAACTCAATTTCCAACAGTATACTAAGTGTGAAACTTAATTTATTTACAGCGGACTTATCAATTCACGTGTGGACATGACGCGGCGAGATGTCGTTCTGCTTGGGAGTCTACTATGAAGTCAAATTTCTGAAGGAAAGTACATGAGGCCCGAGAACACGCTAAAAATAAGGCTGGTGGGAGTGAATATCGACAGCTGTGGAAGGAGCACCGCCCTCTATGGATGAGGAATTAGGATTGGGACATAGCATGTGACAAATTTACCGACCCCAACTGGATAGAAAAGTCCCGAAAAGCCAAAGCAAACAGGGCGTCACAACCGGGCGTAAATTTGCATACGAGTGGGTCCGTCTCTTTCGCGACTCATAAACAAAAAATGGTAAGTAATGTTTCAATTTATCTTCTTACATTTTGTTAATATATATGACGTTTTTTACTATGAATTGTATAACCGGCTGTGGAGCTTAATTGAGCTCCGTCGTTCCTCGAGGTTTCGATAGAACACACAAAAAGAAGGGGAGAGATCAATTTGTGAGTGAGAGAGCTCACTTAGTAGCGGTAAGTTTATCTACATATGCAACTTCTACCATTCATTTAAATCGGATTGATTCATATGAAATTGACTAGTTATTTTATTCAATTTGTAGGAAACATATAGCAGAGCTGTGACAGAGAAGTACGGGGAGGGAGACACGCAGCAGTCGGAGTTCGATCCGGCGGAATGGGTGGCAGCAGCTGGCGTACCGAAGAAAGGCCGGCTATATGGTTTTGGGGAGAGCCTGGACTCTAGCGTGGTGATATCATCGTGTGCGAGTTCAGGCTCTGCCCAAACCAGTAGCAGTGCCTTCAGTATACCTCCACCTACCCCCAGTACTTTTGCCAGCGACGTCAGAGACATCGTCTGATCGGAGATTTCTAATTTGCAGCAGCAGATGCATCGGCAGATCCGAGAGGAGATGTCTAGCCAGCAGGCAACCATGTTGCAGGCAATCAGTGGCCTCCTCTCCCAGGCGGTAATTCTCCCTCATGGATCCACCACCACCACGGCACAGGCCCATCAGGTGAGTGTTTATTATGTTTTTATTTTGACAGAATTACTCAATTATATACATAATTAATTTGAAAACTAAGTTAGTTTTCAAAAGTAACTTAGTTTAGAAGAATTGGGAAAATTCGGGGTTCGAGAGTCCAAAATATAAAATATTAGCCTGATCGGCGTGCCGATCATTCTAACACGATAATCGAGGTAGACATGAGTTGTGAGAGCTGACGGATTGAAAATCGGATATCCGGTTTGAGCCCGACGCTCAAATAACTCAATTCAGAAGTAAGTGTGTTTTCAAAAGTAACTTAGTTTAGAAGAATTCATACAATTCGGGGTTCGGGAGTCCAAAATCTGAAATATCGGTCTGATCGGCGTGTCGATCGTTCCAACATGACTTGGGAGATGAAAGTGACTTGTCAGAACTGACGGAATCCAAATCGGATATCTGGGTTGGGCCCGACGCTCAAAAGTGCATTATCTAAATGTAATTAAGTTAAAAGACAGATAAGTAGGGGTTGGGGGGTCTAAAATTTGAAATACATGTCTGATCGGCGTGTCGATCGTTCCAACAGGACCTGGGAGATGAAAGTGAGTTGTCAGAACTGACGGAATCTAAATCGGATATCTGGTTTGGGCCCGACGCTCAAATGTGCATTTTGTAAATACACTTAGTTTAAAATTAAAGAAGTCGGGTCCGGGGGTCTAAAATCTGAAATACCAATCTGATCCGCGTGTCAATCATTCCAACAGGACCTGGGAGATAAAAGTGACTTGTAAGAACTAGCGGAATCTAAATCGGATATCTGGTTTGGGCCCGACGCACAAAAGTGTATTTTGTAAAAACACTTAGTTTAAAATTAAAGAAGTCGGGGTCCGGGAGTCTAAAATCTGAAATATCAGTCGGATCGACGTGCTGATCGTTCCAACATGACTTGAGAGATAAAAATGACTTGTGAGAATTGGCGGAATCTAAATCGAATACCCGATTTGGGCCCAGCGCTCAAAAGTGCATTTTATAAATGCACTTGGTTTAAATTTAAAGAAGTCAGGTTGGGGGGTCTAAAGTCTGAAATACCAATCTGATCGGCGTGCCGATCGTTCCAACACGACTTGAGAGATGAAAGTGACTTGTCAGAACTGACGGAATCCAAATCGTATATCTGGTTTGGGCCCGACGCTCAAAAGTGCATTCTCTAAATGTAATTAATTTAAAAGACAGATAAGTAGGGGTTGGGGGGTCTAAAATCTGAAATACATGTCTGATCGGTGTGTCGATCATTCCAACAGGACCTGAGAGATGAAAGTGACTTTCCAGAACTGACGGAATCCAAATCGGATATCTAGTTTGGGCCCGACGCTCAAAAGTGCATTTTGTAAATACACTTAGTTTAAAATTAAAGAAGTCGGGGTCCGGGGGTCTAAAATCGGAAATATCGGTTTGATCGGCGTGCTGATCGTTCCAACAAGACCTGGCAGATAAAAGTGACTTGCGAGAACTTGCGGAATCTAAATCGGATACCCAGTTTGGGCCCAGCGCTCAAAAGTGTATTTTGTAAATGCACTTGGTTTAAATTTAAAGAAGTCGGGTTGGGGGGTCTAAAATCTGAAATACCGGTCTGATCGACGTGCCGATCGTTCCAACAGGACTTGGGAGATGAAAGTGACTTGTCAGAACTGACGGAATCTAAATCGGATATCTGGTGGTGGGGACACCGGGCCCACTACTCGGAACCGACGCCGCACCGCCCCGACCGCACCGAACTTGTGGCTCGGAGACTCGTTTGAAGACTCGGCGTCCTGAGTACATGTATTTGTACGTATTTGTGTATTTGTGTGTATTTTATTTTTATGGTGGTATTTGTATTATTAAACCACCAAAGTCCAACTATTTTATTTTATTGTGTCAAAGTCAAATAATGGTTATTGAGTTTTTATTTTATTAGGCTAGGACATAAGTGCTATTAGGTGAAAGTTAAAGGTATGGTTGTTATAGCCCTTCCTATATAAAGGGGGCTAAGGTGTTGTGTTGTAATACCCTGGATTCTTATCGGATCTTTCGGATCCTTATCGGAGTGCTTTCGGATCGCTTTTGTGGGTCCTGAGTTGAGTTTTACGATCCATGTGGATTTTTCTCCCGTACAAGTTATGGAACCCAGTGGTAAGTTTATTTTTCAGTTCATCGACTCGAGAATGCAACAGTTGTGATGTACTCTTTGAGAGGATCGTTTCGGCTATTTTTTCCATATTTTTTTGAATTAGTGGATTTTCGGGCACAAAAATCAGAATTTTAGAAATTAGGAAAATTCCTAATTTCTTTTCTATTTATTCTTCTTTCACCCTCTCTCCTCCCTCATTTCTCACCCTCACTTTCTCTCTCTCGTTCTCTCTCCTCTCTGGTCCTCTCGACGCGGGACGCGCGACCGTGGCGAGCTGGCTGAGGCGGGAACGCGATGGAGTGAACCTGGAGCGTGATGGAGTGGCGGATTGAGTGTGGCGCGGCGCGATCCCTCAGTGGATTCAAAGCCGGCGTGGTTCGTTGGTTTGGCAGTTTTCGGCGCAGTTTAGTCGCTTCGGCGCGCGGAATCGTCGGTGGAGGTAGGGAGATGGAAGCTTTACTTCTCTGCCACGTTCCCTCGCAGTTTCATGCCGAACGGTGCGAGAACGAGTGAGTTTTGTCTCGTTTGGGTAAAATCATGCCTTTGGGGTGTTCGTCGAAAAACGGTGACGATTTTTGGATCAGTTGGTATCATTCGAACCCATGGAATGTCAGCATTCCATTCCCACTGATTTCGTCGTGATTGGTGGTCATTTGGGACCGGTAGGAGCTCGGGAACCCATGTGATTCCATTTGGGTCAATTTGGTAGAATTGTCCGTTTCTAACCGTTTGTGCGTCGATTTGACCCCTTCCGGAGTGTGGAAGATCGATATCGTCATTGTGGTTGTATCCCCTTAGTTTCGGAGTGAACGGCGAGTGGAAAGGCCGAGATACAGTCGATCCCATGGTTTTCCCGCCGTAACGCCTTAACGGTCGTTACAGTGACCGTTTCACTCTGAACGCAGTCCAATGTGTGACCATTTTATGTATGTCGTTTGGAGTCTTCACGGTCACGCGATAGACTGTCTTCCATGGTTCGCGGTCCATTAAATGACTATTTCTATCCTTTGAACGGCCCTTGGGTGACCGTTCAGGTTCCTTAGTCGTTCGAGTCAGCGAAGTGGTCTCACGATAGACCGTGTAACGTGTGTAAGCGGTCCTTTGCTAGACCGCTTAGTGTGGTTGACCATAGTCAACAGTTTTATGGCGGTTGGTGAAGCGGTCCTTCTCTAGACCGTTTCTTATCTTTTAGCCATCCATTGCTAGACCGTTATTGACCGTTTTGATCGAGTTACTGTTTTAAGTCGGTTTGATCTAGCGGCCTTCTCTTAGACCGTCTAGACTGCTTCGCGGCCTATTCGTAGACCGCGTATGGGTGTTTGACTGTGGTCAAAGGTTTTAGGTCGGTTAGCATTGGTTCCCTACGCGGTCCATGTTTGGACCGCGTACGTTTGTGAACGGTCCCTTTGTAGACCGTTCGGGTGGTTTGACTAGTAGGTCGATTGTGAGTTGACTGGGCTTAGTGGCCTATCGAATGACCGCTCCAGTCATTTCGCAGCCCTCCTTGTGACCGCCTAGTGTCTGTGTTCTCTGCGGCTAGTAAGCGGCACTTTACTTGACTGCCTACGTTGCTGAGCGGCCAAGCATTAGACCACGTACCACCAGAGAGCTATATTTCTGAAGTTCTGGCTTCCAATCGTCTTGGCTTGACCTATGGCTTGCTCGTTGTCCCGTGGATGTCTTTTGATATCCTATGAGGGTTATGACCATATTATAAGGTAGCCAAGAGTGTCCTTAGCTCGAGTAGCGTTTGGTACGGCTTCTAAATCTTCTGAGTCATTATTTAGGTTTTGGTCAACCCGGTGAGACCCAGTGGTTGTAAGTAACTTTGTGTGTGTCTCGACTATTCTGGATAGCTCGAGACAGTGGTTCTGGATGCCTTGAGGTACTATCCTACCTCGGTTTGTGTGTCCTGATATTTTGAGGGTCTTGATGCTCCCTCAGGTCTCCGTGAGTCATTTTATACGGTTGTGTGGATCCGATGATCCAATGTCGTTTTCCTGTGGCTTAGGATTAGGCTGATTTGCGGCTTGTCACCACCGTTGTGCGACAATCTTGACCCCAAGTCATGAGACTCAAGGATCGTTGCGTTGGTAGGTCTAGTTGTCATGTCCTAAGTCTGTCGGTAGTTGGTGTACTGCCTTTGTGCTTCGTAGTACGGGTGACAGTGCGTGCTTAGCATGTCTGTACTCCAGCACTCGTGTTTCAGAGTCTCTGTGTATAGTGAGCCTCCACCAGTCGTAGCCTGACGACCTCGAGTATCGGCCCACCTGGGAGTGGTGGCGGGGCAGTTCCCGAGATACGGTTTGTAGGCTAGTTTCCGTGGACTCCCTTGCCTTGCAGTAGCATCCTGCTAGGGGAGAAAACTAGCTAGAGGTCTGGCTCATGGCATTGAGCTTGTGTGTGCAAACGTGGTCAGAGGCGTTTGGACGAACGCCGATAGACGTGACCCTAACTAGTCACTCGTTACTGGAGTTCCTGTTCTAGTTCAATGAGTATCTCAGTCTCTGTCGTTCTCGGCGTCCGTAGCGAGATACTTGTGGCGCAGTGTAAGACGTCAGTGGATGCATCTGACTGTTCTTCTAGTGAGGAGGTGTTAGTGTTGGTGTGCTACAGGCCAATTTCGGGTCGGGTAGGCCCAATATGTGATTGTAAAGTCAGCTCGAGATGAGATCTCGAACATGAGACTTACTTTACATGAACACATACCTTAAACTGTTCCTAGTTGGAGGGTAATCACTTAGGGACTTTGATTACCTATTAAACCAGTACACATGATGTGTCAGTGACTAGTCTCATGGTCATTGGTGCGGGCACCAGCACATATGTGTAGGTGTATGTCCTTGGAGGATATACACTGAACTGATCCGCTATTGGATCTTCAGATGGTTGATTATACCTAATGTGAACTGAAGATCCAACGGTCTCAGTAGCATCGTTGGTCCTTTGACCTGAGACATTGATCGGATCTTACACGAGGATTGGAATGGTTTAATTACTTAACTAAGTGACTTTAACCATAAGTCATGAGTTGCCGAGTCGTTAACCACTTCAGGATACGTGTGAAGATCGTCAATGGTCAAGAAGGGATCGCTCACTGTCAGGTATATATCAGACAGTTAATGGGTCATGACATTGACGCTCCGTTAAATCCCTGGCCAGGGTCGTATGACTTCGTTTAGAACGGACGTCATACACTTTAAGGAGGTCATAGTCAAATGGTACGATCATGGGGTTTGACAGAAACCGTACCCTCGATCGTACCAGACTCATAGAAGGAGCGAGGGATTATATCGATGCGGTAACTGTGGACTTACAGGTATCAGACAGGCTGGTTTAAACCCGGGGTCATCTAGGATCACGCGGATTTGCTTGACCCAACGTGATCAAGGGTTGGGAATAAATTAAACTATTGTTCGGCTCTAGTAGAAGCGAAGAATACGTTTAATTTACTTCTAATTGGGAATTAGAAGTTAATGGACCTTAAACTAGAGTGACTGTGGGCCTAGAGGATCACACACAATATATTCTTGGGTGACGGTTTATTATTATACAAGCGTATGTATTAATTCCCTTTAATTCCTTTTGGAAAGGAGTGTAAATGGGGCTTAATACATATGTATAATAAAGGAAAGGTCATATATACAATTTTGGTCCTTTGGAGGTCTTTTGAAAAGGGCCAAAACTCTATATATATGGCACCTACGTGAGTTCATTCGAACTCTCCCTTCCAACCTCTTAAGCTTAAGCAAGCACATAAGCTTAAGAAGAGGATTAGCCTCCCCCCTTTCTCCCCTTTGCTCTCTCTCTCTCCAGAAGGTGATAGAGTCGGGGAAAGTTACGCCGGGGAGGTACCGTCGCTGCGCAAGGGTCCGTGCGGATCTACTCTAGAGGCCGTACAGTTGTGCGGCTCGGTTTCTCTGCATCGACCTTAGCGGACAGCGTCGTTCCGCGCAAGGTGAAACTCGCAACCCGTAATTAGGGTATTAGAAACACCGATTAGAGCACAGATTAAGCTTTCCATAACACCGGGATCGGGCAAATAAAATTTTAGTTATCCGTTGCGTCGCCCGTAGGTGCTGTGCGAAACCTTACAGTGGTATTAGAGCCAGGTTCGCGCTTTGGTCGGTGTTTTAGCGTCGTTTAGTACCATGCTTTAGGGGTAATAAAATCTTCAATTATTATTTGTTGAAAGAGATCTATGCGTCTCTGTTCTTCAAGGATGCTGGGCATCCAAGCAGCAAATTTTTTGAAAAATAATAATAATAATAATAATAATAATTTTAAGACCCGGTTGGGCGCACTGCGCCCTGGGCGCACTGCGCCCGCCGCGTGCGCCGCGTGGCGGCGCACACGGGCGCGGGCGGGCCCGCCCACGCCATCCGCGTGGGCGGCCGTGCCCCACCCTTGCGGGGGTTTTTTTTTATTATTTTTTTAAAAAAAATTTACTTATTTTTAATTTATTGGTGCATATATTAATATATGTATTAGATATATATATTAAAATATTCAATAAATTAATTAAAATTTTATCTATTAAGTTAAATAGTGTTACCTCAAAAGTAAATGTCGAATGGTAAATTTTATTTAACCGATTTAAATTTACGGAGGTGAGATAATTACTATTTATCTTGGGATAAAATGGTAATAATTGAAGTTACTTCAGTAAATTCTAATTTTTGAATTTTTAATTATTAGATAATTATAATATTCAAATTTTAAATTTTATTGAAGTTAATTGTAAAAAATTTAATTATTTAAAATTTTCATTATTAGATAATTGTTAAATTCAAATTTTAAATTTTAGAAAATTACTAATTGATAATAATTACATTATTTAAATTTATTTTCAAACAAAATTATTGGATAATTAGTTTGAATTTAAATTTAAATTATTGGCATGTTTAAATTTTGAATTTAAATTTGATTATTAGATAATTAAATTTAAATTTAAATTTAATTAATTATCTCAATTAGATGCCCCTGTAGAAAATGATGGTTCTTTACGTGCTTTACTTTATTTACCTTGTAGTGGCCTGCTTGTGTGTTTAATTTTAGTTAATCATGCTTTGATTTTTAAAATTAAACAAAGCTAGCCTATTTTTGTTTGCACATCCCATTTTTAAATTCAAAAAGTAAGGATTATTTTCATAAAATAACTCTTGATTGATTTTATTTGAATGGGTTGGCAAGTGATCATGGACTTGGATTAATGTAATTAATTGGGGTCTGCGAACCTCCTTTCTCACTCTGTTAAAATTCCAATGTACTTCTATCTTCCTCCATTATTGTACTCGCCCTAAGGGCTGCTGGAATTTGAGTCACATGTAATTTAATTTTTTCAGCCTACGTGCCGTGTAAAAGTTGTAATTAATGCGGCGTCGGAGTTTGAATGTGTGGAGCACACCCGACGAGGACGATCCAGCTGCTTCGGAAGCGGGCCGGATGTCTTAGTTACATTAGGGTTAAAGTCCATGATCACTTGCGTTTATTTTTGCATTGGATGCATTTATTTTGTGCAAACTACTAGGTACGGTAAATATATTGGATATATTTATATTACCACCTAGGGTGATATCAAGATAAAATTGAATTCCCTCGCGCTTAAATTTTAGATCTGGTAAGCGTGGCTCTAGGAGTCGTCGTGGCCCTCCATCATTATGGAGTGAATGAACGTCTTCATTTCATGGATTTGTTGTGCTTTCCATCAGGTTCATGAGTTTGGGGGCGGGATTAAACTCCAAGGCTCGGCCTCAATGGGGTGAGGAATTGAACTCGGCTTTGTTGTGCTTTCCACAAGGGTCGGGTCATGAACTCATTGCTATGTTGTAATGATGGTTAGATCTAACCGAGAATATCCTTTGTTGTGCTTTCCACAAGGGGATGATTTCTCGGGGGCTGAATATCAGATATTGCATTAGATGCAAGTGCTTATTGACTGCCCTTGAGATGGTGTATGGCTTGTTGTGCTTTCCACAAGGTCGTACATCAGTCTCGTTGGGATTCCGACCCACTAGGTTGATCTCGTTGATCTCCCGTTCTATATACTGAGGGTTATATAGTTCGATCGAAAAATAGTGGGACTAACTAAGATAGAAAACCACATCTAAGTTAGAATTTGAATACATGCTAAGTTGTCATTTATTTCTTATCCAGATTACAATGTCGTCGTCCAACCCCCTCTGTGGCATCTTGGATGCAAATCGCTTAACAGGACCTAACTACTCGGATTGGCTGCGTAACCTACGCATAGTCCTTACCGCCGAAAAGATTGCATACGTGTTGGACACGGTTCATTCTGAGCCGGCTCCTGATGCCGACGAGGGCGAGTTACTGGCTTATGTCAAGTGGTCTGAGGACTCCTCCCTTGCCCAATGTTACATGTTGGCCTCTATGGCTCCCGAGCTACAGAGGCAATTTGAAAAGACTGATTGTAGAAGTATACTTCTCAATCTACGCCAGCTCTTCGGGGAGCAGGGTAGGATTGAGAGGTATGACATCTCCAAAAGACTTTTCAGGACACGGATGTCTGAGGGTTCTTCAGTACAGGCTCATGTACTGAAAATGATGGAGTGGATAGAGAGACTCAATGCATTGGGGTTCAAGTTGGATCTTGAACTATGCATTGATCTTATACTCCAGTCATTGCATGATTCCTTTTCTTCCTTCATCATGAACTTTAACATGAACAGGATTGAAGCAACTCTCCCAGAGCTGCTCAATATGTTAAAGAGTGCGGAAGGAACCATGCAGAAAGATAAACCATCTTCGTCTGTAATGGTTATTAGCTGGGCCAACAAGAAAAGGAAGGCATCTCAAATATCCACCATGAGTAACAAAGGGAAGGGAAAGAAAAAGGCCACGGGTAAGCAACTCGCCAAAGTTGACAAAGGGAAGGGCAAGAAGAATGAAAAGGAAGACAAATATTTTCGATGCGGGGAAACTGGGCATTGGAAAAGGAATTGCAAGGCAATTCTAAATGAAGGTATTTTTATCATAGACCTTAATTTGTCATATATGGAATCCACATCATGGGTATTAGATAGTGGATGTGCATCTCATATCTGCAATTCTGTGCAGGTGCTGGCAAATAGAAGGCGACTAGGGAAAAAGGAGATTGAACTGAGGATGGACAATGGAGCTTTAGTTTCTGCCAAAGCGGTCGGGACTGCACGCCTCAGTTTACCTTTAGGAGTCATTCTGGAGTTGAATGACTGTTATTATGTTCCTAATATTATTAAGAACATTATTTCAATCTCTGACTTGTATAACATTAGATATACATTGGCTTTTAATAGCACTATGTGCTCTATAATGAATAATGGTTTGGTTATAGCCAATGGTTCATTAGTCAATGGTCTATATGTATTAGATACACGTTCTAATGTTATGCAAATTTCCAATGCCGATGAAGTGAATTCTGCATATCTATGGCATTGCAGAGTTGGTCATGTAGGTGAGAAAAGAGTCTCTCACTTACACTCAAATGGGTATTTGAATTCGTTCGAATACAAGCCATTTGATACCTGTGAGTCGTGTCTCATGGGGAAAATGACCAAGGCTCCTTTTGGTGGACATGGTGAGAGGGATGTTGACCTTCTCGAGCTCATACACTCGGATGTATGTGGACCCATGTCCATAGAAGCAAAAGGAGATTATCTCTATTTCATTTCTTTTATTGATGACTTCTCTAGATATGGCTATGTGTATTTAATGAGACATAAGTCACAAGCCTTTGAGAAGTTTAAGGAATATAAGAATGAAGTAGAAAAACAGACTGGCAAAAGTATTAAGGCTCTTCGATCGGATCGAGGAGGTGAATACTTAAGCCATGAATTCACTTCTTATCTTAAAGACCATGGAATAGTTTCTCAGTGGCCTCCACCGTATACACCACAGCATAATGGTGTATCCGAGAGGAGAAACAGGACCTTGTTAGACATGGTCCGATCCATGATGTCTGTGTCAGGACTACCCTTGTCTCTCTGGGGCTATGCATTAGAGACTGTGGCTTATTTATTGAATAGGATATCAAGTAAATCAGTTCCTTCTATACCATATGAGACATGGAAGGGCAGGAAACCAAATTTTAATCACATTAAAATTTGGGGGTGTCCTGCTCATGTAAAGAAGAATGAGAGTGATAAGCTTGAGGCGAGAACCGATAAGTGTAGGTTTGTGGGATATCCAAAGGAGACGTTTGGATATTATTTCTATCACCCTTCTGAGCAAAAGGTCTTAGTGGTCAAGAGAGCTGTATTTCTGGAAAGAGAATATCTACTCCAGAAAAACAGTGGGAGCCAGATAGAATTGGACGAGGTCCAAGAACCACAACCCATAGACACACACTCATTAGATGAGACTGTATCGGTTGATCCTATTCAAGGTGAAACACTGACACTACGGAGATCTGGTAGACTACCGAGAGAACCTGAGAGATATGTTGGACATGTCTCAGAGGGGTCCTCTAAGGTATGTATCGATGAGGATGATGATCCTCAGTCGTACCAGGAGGCGATCCGTAGTGTAGACTCCGAGAAATGGCATGATGCAATGGATTCAGAAATCCAGTCCATATACACCAATAAAGTTTGGAACTTAGTTGATGTACCCGAAGGGAAGATCCTTATCGGCTGCAAATGGATTTTCAAAAGGAAAATCGGTGCAGATGGACAGGTTGACACATACAAGGCTAGACTAGTGGCGAAAGGATATCGTCAAAGGCAAGGCATTGACTATGACGAGACGTTTTCGCCGGTAGCCATGGTTAAGTCAATCAGAATCCTCCTTGCCATTGCTGCATACCTGGATTATGAGATCTGGCAAATGGATGTGAAGACAGCTTTTCTTAATGGAAACCTGTCAGAAGAGGTGTACATGGTACAGCCTGAAGGATTCACTTCCAAACTACATCCTAATAAGGTATGCAAACTTCAAAGGTCCATTTATAGATTAAAGCAGGCATCTAGAAGCTAGAACTTAAGATTTGACGAGGCTGTCAAATCTTTCAACTTCATTCGGAATGAAGATGAACCCTGTGTTTACAAGAAGGTCAGTGGGAGCTCAGTGACCTTCTTGGTCCTTTATGTTGATGACATCTTACTCATTGGGAATGATGTAGGGATGTTGACATCAACTAAGTCTTGGTTGTCCAAGACCTTCTCCATGAAGGATTTGGGAGAAGCATCCTATGTGCTGGGCATAAGGATCTATCGAGATAGATCTAAAAGGATGCTAGGATTATCCCAATCCATGTACATAGACATTATCCTCAAAAGGTTTAGGATGGAAAATTTCAAGAGAGGTCTCATTCCCATGTGACATGGAATTTGCCTATCCAAGGGGATGAGTCCTAAAACTTCTGAGGAGGTGGCACACATGAATAAGGTACCCTATGCTTCGGCGATAGGGTCAATCATGTATGCCATACTATGTACACGGCCTGATGTTGCCAATGCTTTAAGCATTGTCAGAAGATATCAGGCAAATCCAGGCGAAGAGCACTGGAAGGCAGTAAAGGGTATCCTTACGTACCTGCGAAGGGCTAAGGATCTTTTTCTGCTTTATGGAGGAGATGACCTACAGCTTAGAGCTTACACAGATTCCAGTTTCCAGTCAAATAAAGATAACAGCAAATCCATGTCTGAATTTGTATTCATGTTGAATGGAGGTGCAGTCAGTTGGAGAAGCCGTCTGGATGAAGAAATTCATCTTGGAACTTTACGTAGTTCCCGAGATAATAGCTCCCATCCCATTATTTTGTGATAATAATGGGGTCATTGCCCAGGCGAAGGAACCGAGATCTCACCAAAGGTCAAAGCATATTCTCAGGCGCTTTCACCTTATTCGGGAGATTGTTGATTGTGGAGATGTGACGGTAGAGCGTCTACCGTCAGAAGATAACATAGCAGATCCACTGACTAAGCCTTTGACACAGACTGTATTTGAGCGTCATCGGGATAAGATGGGCCTCAAAGTTGTGGGCAATTGGCTGTAGTTCAAGTGGGAGATTGTTAGTGTTGGTGTGCTACAGGCCAATTTCGGGTCGGGTATGCCCAATAGTTGTACGATCTTGTTCATTAATAAAGTGGTGTTTAAGCGTAAATATGCAATTGTGTTACTTTACGTTGTCCCTAGGATATGTGGTTGTAAAGTCAGCTCGAGATGAGATCCCGAACATGAGACTTACTTTACATGAACACATACCTTAAACTATTCCTGGTTGGAGGGTAATCACTTGGGGACTTTGATTACCTATTAAACCAGTACACATGATGTGTCAATGACCAGTCTCATGGTCATTGGTGCGGGGCACCAGCACATATGTGTAGGTGTATGTCCTTGGAGGATATATACTGAACTGATCCGCTATTGGATCTTCAGATGGTTGATTATACCTAATGTCAACTGAAGATCCAACGGTCTCAGTAGCATCGTTGGTCCTTTGACCTGAGACATTGATCGGATCTTACACGAGGATTGGAATGGTTTAATTACTTAACTAAGTGACTTTAACCATAAGTCATGAGTTGCCGAGTCGTTAACCACTCCAGGATACGTGTGAAGATCGTCAATGGTCAAGAAGGGATCGCTCACTGTCAGGTATATATCAGACAGTTAATGGGTCATGACATTGACGCTCCGTTAAATCCCTGGCCAGGGTCGTATGAGTTCGTTTAGAACGGACGTCATACACTTTAAGGAGGTCATAGTCAAATGGTACGATCATGGGGTTTGACAGAAACCGTACCCTCAATCGTACCAGACTCATAGAAGGAGCGAGGGATTATATCGATGCGGTAACTGTGGACTTACAGGTATCAGACAGGCTGGTTTAAACCCGGGGTCATCTAGGATCACGCGGATTTGCTTGACCCAACGTGATCAAGGGTTGTGAATAAATTAAACTATTGTTCGGCTCTAGTAGAAGCGAAGAATACGTTTAATTTACTTCTAATTGGGAATTAGAAGTTAATAGACCTTAAACTAGAGTGACTGTGAGCCTAGAGGATCACACACAATAGATTCTTGGGTGACGGTTTATTATTATACAAGCGTATGTATTAATTCCCTTTAATTCTTTTTGGAAAGGAGTGTAAATGGGGCTTAATACATATGTATAATAAAGGAAAGGTCATATATACAATTTTGGTCCTTTGGAGGTCTTTTGAAAAGGGCCAAAACTCTATATATATGGCACCTACGTGAGTTCATTCGAACTCTCCCTTCCAACCTCTTAAGCTTAAGCAAGCACATAAGCTTAAGAGGAGGATTAGCCTCCCCCATTTCTCCCCTTTGCTCTCTCTCTCTCCAGAAGGTGATAGAGTCGGGGAAAGTTACGTCGGGGAGGTACCGTCACTGCGCAAGAGTCCGTGTGGATCTGCTCTAGAGGCCGTACAGCTGTGCGGCTCAGTTTCTCTGCATCGGCCTTAGCGGACAGCGTCGTTCCGCGCAAAGTGAAACACGCAACCCGTAATTAGGGTATTAGAAACACCGATTAGAGCACAGATTAAGCTTTCCATAACACTGAGATCGGGCAAATGAAATTTTTGTTATCCGCTGCGTCGCCCGTAGGTGCTGTGCGAAACCTTATAGGAGGTGCTTCCGTCACGTGACACATGACTCCCGTGTTTCTCCTTCTCTGTGTCGTGATCTTTTTCGGGTTAGTCTGTTCTTGACTTTACCCAAGGTCGGCTCTGTGTAGCGTGCACGGTAATCTAGTCGTGTATGCTTTAGTGTTCCGTATCTGTCTAGGTCTCTTCTACGCCTTTTGCCTGTTTTCAAGAGTCTTAGCTTCGGCCTGGTGCCGTGTCGACGGATCGGTAACTCCTGACTTTGTGAGATCAGGGTTCACCTTTCTGTTGCTCTTCAGAGTAGTTTAGGGAGCCGTGCTTCCTTCTGCAGTCATGTTTCATCTGGTACGGCCTCTTCCCCTTTTCCTTAGTAGTTCCTACTCCTTCTTTTACAGCTTTCATGTAGTAGTTTAGCACTCTTGTTCCTACTTTCTTTCCTGCTTTACTACTACTGATGTTTTGTTGTAGCGTGTTACTGCGTTGTTTCCAATAGAGATCTGTGTGACCCCTACTGAGCCAGTGACACGAGGCTCACCCTTGCTTTTCAGGTGTGATCATCTCTGCTTCCTTGCGGTTCCTGCCATGGCGTGTCTGCTCGTAGTTGCCAGCGATACCTGCGTCGGGCTTCCCCCGACCTCAGTGTACGTTTTTCTTCCTGTTAGACTGTACTTGTCTTTCCTTTAGATTGGACTCTATTGATAATTTAAACTGTTAATTAAAAAGTAATTTTATTTCTGTTACTTTAGAAAACCTGATTAATAAAATTTAATTACTTACTGTTATATCTGCGACTTTAATGCACTACACAACAATCCTTTTATCCCTTCGGAGCTTTACAGCTCTTGGGAGGCTTCATAGGTTCCAAGTGGCATCGGGTCTACTCGGTAATCCTATCGGGTATATTCGGTATCCAGAGTCCGGGTCGTCACATGTGTTTTCATATGAATGAATGAAAGAATCAAAAGTTTGCATCCTACGTAGGTGCCTTGGCCCCTTCTAGTTTCTCTTCCCTCTTAGCTCCCTTGTGAGATTTGAGTGTCGCCCGGTGAGAGACCGTCCGGTGTGAGGCCGAGCTGCGCGAGGCAACAGTTATCCAGTTCTGTTCGCGTCTCGGAGCTGCCGTCGATCCTTCCTCCGACGCCGACCGCATCAAATTTGGTATCAGAGCCCAACAACGGCGCCTCCATCAACCTCGACATCGGCATCATCTCCCCTCCCCAATTTCTATTAGTTTATATATATATATATATAGGAAGCATCTCTTGCGGTTGAGAGAGGAGAGAGTGAAAAAAAAAGAAAAAGAAAACAGGAGCTCTCTCCGTTGAGAGAAAGAAAAGAAAAAAAAAAGAGGGGAAAAAAATTTCTTCAGTTCGCGGCACGGGCCTTGTCGCCCGTGCCCAAGTTCAAGGTTTGGTTGGCCGCAACGGCCGTCCCGAGCTCGAGCCTGCCGCCGCGCAACACCGCTCCCGCGCCTCCGCACTCCTTCGCGCCACCGCCAGCAGTCGCTGGGTGCACGCCCGGCCGCGGCAGCATGCGCAGCACCCCAAAGCCCCTGCGCGTCGCGTGGCCTCGGCACCCGCGCCCACTGTCGCGTGGCACCGCCCGCCCTGCTTGCCGCATGGCCTCGACGCCCCACCCGCGCCTGCCCCCGGCACCCGCGCCCACTGCCGCACCCCGCCCGTGCCTGCCCAGCCATACGGCGCCCCTGCGCCCGTGTGTGCCCCCCCGGCCACCAACCTGTGCCCACCGGCGCTGACCTGCGGGGCTCCGCCCACCCGTAGCCAACCGCGTGCCCCGCGCCCGCTTTGACCGCCCAGCCCCCGCGTGTGTTGAATGTGGGCGCGTGACTTGCGCAGTGGACCGGTTTGAAATATATATATATATATATATATATATATATAATAAAGAAAAAAGAGGAGTTGTTGGTGAGTATTAAATATAAATATATATATTATATTATATATCAATGATTTATATATAATATTATATATGTATCATATACATATCTATATAACTATTGAATAATTTATCAATTGTGACATCCAAGTCCACAACGATGGCTCGTCCGGCGCCCGAGTCGCCTGGCCGCCGACACACTGTCCGTAATTTACAGAGTGTCAGTGTCCGAAAGTCTCCCTGGGTGGAGAAAGTCTGAATTAATCTGTTCCCCTACGATGGAAATTTTAAATTAAGCGATTTTGTAATAATTACACCCTCCCTGCGTGGAGTGAATTTGTTGTAACCGCCCAAGCTTCGTCGACGTCGTGCGGGCACGCACGTCCCCGCTCGCCTTCGTCTCCGGTCGGAGCTAGACTTTTCAGTCTAGTTAGGTACGTGCTCCCCTCACTTGCTTATTTAGTATCTTTTTAATTACCGCGCGACGAAGTAAGAGAGAGCCCGATCCATGTAGCCTGTCTTCTGAGTGCATCGCTGTGGACGGAGAGAGAGAGCTTGTATGTACCCATCCTTTAAGCCCTAGAACTGTCGCATTAGTGCACCCTAATTGTCAGGAGGTAGTTCCACAACAACTCCGCCTAAGGGAAAGCAACTCTACCTGACCGGTCCCTTCGAATTGACCCTTTGCCTATTAGCCAACAAATTGGGTCTAAGCCTTGCTAATATTCGGTCCCAGGATTGCATCATTTAGGTCCAAGCCTGTGCATGCCATGCTGGTCTAGGAATTCATCAGGCCGTCTAGAGTGCCCTTCAACGTCACCCATGAATCAGAAGAGCGTGAGTGCTAGGTTGACCCAGCTCGAACATAACCTTATGGCCCAATTTGAAGAATCCATAGGCCAATTGCGAGCTGAGTTAGGGGAGAGGATCCAAGCCCTAGAGGATCTTGTGAAAAAAGAGAAGGGAAATCTCGTGACCAATCCTACGAAAGAGAGGAACCAACCCCACCAAAATCAGGCTCCTCGATGTAGAGAGCAAGAGGATCGTGCGCCTCGAGGGAGAAACCACAACGATGAGGATATCATCTTACGGAACGTCAAGATCGACACTCCGAGTTTTGATGGGTCTCTAAACCCCGCTACATACCTTGATTGGGAGACCTAGATGGATCAATATTTTGACTAACATCACCGCATGACCCCTGCCACAAGGGTGAGATTTGCCAAAATGAAACTCCTAGATCGAGCCAAAACCTACTGGTGCAACATCAAAAATCTCCTAGCAAGGAGACGAGAGGAGCTCATAAACACGTGGGAAGAAATGAAGGAGAAACTGGGGGAGAAGTATCAGCCACCCTCCTACCATCAGCGTCTTTTAGACTAATGGCAGAAACTCACCTAAGATGGAAGTCCGTGGATGAGTACATCGCCAAATTTGATGAATTCTTACTTCGAAGTCGAGTCATAAAAGATGCCTCTATCACCCTCTCACGATTTAGGGCTGGCCTACACGAGAGCATACAACGGGAACTGTTTCTACGAGAGGTTAACACCCTCGAGCACGCCTACCAGGTTGCTCGAGATGTCGAGCAGTTTCAAAGGGTGGTCCCACTTCGGGTCCCCACCTACCGCCAACCCGAGTCCCGAAACCCCATGGTCCGCTACTCTGAGAGGCCTGGCCCCTCCACTGCCTATGTCCCTACTGCTACCCCACTCCGGGCCGTTGCCCCTACTATTCCTTTCACAAAGAACCCCTTACCTGCACCCGCTGTTGTGCCCAGGCTGGAGTACACTCCACCAACTGATAGGAGTGATGATAAGGGAAAGGGAGTCATCCCTAGCACTTCCCAACCAATCCCTGTCTCGGGAATTTATTACTTTAGGTGCTATAACCTAGGGCATGTTTCCACCAATTGCCCCACCCGAGTCTTAGTCATCACCGACCCCCAACCTGTGGAGCTTCCACCTCAGGAAGGAGAAGCCATTGAGAGGTATGAGGCCGATCCTGACCTCATCGCCCAATTTGAGGAAATGGATGCAGGGTATGACGGAATGCATGTCGAGTACATGCAAGTGGGAGATATTATCGAGAGCTATAACCATGGAAGATTGGGTGAATTTCGCCGCATCCTAACACACCCCCAGGAGGACGACTGGCGTCGAACCTCCATCTTCCAAACCTACATCATGGTGAAGTCTCAACCATGTAAGGTGATCTTTGACAATGGGAGCTGTATCAATGCAGTCTCTTTAGACTTTGTCTCCCGTCTAGGTCTACCTACCCACCCCCATCCTAGGCCATACAACGTAACTTGGGTTGACGACACTTCTATCCCAGTCACCACTACATGTGTCATTCCCATCCAATTCCAATCCTACCAATGATAGATCTTATGCGATGTAGTGCCTATGAAGGTCGATAGCATCATCCTAGGATGACCATGAATCTACGATGTAGACCTTACTACATTCGGTCGATCCAACCAGTGTTCTTACTCCCACAATAGGAAGAAGATTCAGTTGTACCCGGCACCCCCAAAGGTGTCCCCGGGAAAAAGTTCCACCTCCACCCCCACTGGAACCCCCAAGATTCAGGAGAGTCCCCGAACTCCTAATGAGGAAAAACTTCCTATTTCATCCTCTCATGCATTTGTCACACCCATTCCCAAGGCCCCTAAGGTTGGACACGACCTAGTTAGGCGCCTTAACTTCATCAGTGTCCGAGAGCTAAACAGAGAGGTTGCTGAGGGTGCCCCTATTTAGGCTGTTGTCGTCACCATCACACCCGAGGAGTCCCAAGTCTCAGTCCCACCTGAAGCCCAGTCAATCCTGCAGGACTTCCAAGACATCTTCCCTGAGGACTTGCCCTCTATACTCCCTCCCATACGTGATGTACAACACGCCATTGACCTTGTCCTTGGGTCCACCCTACCCAACCTTCCGCATTATCAATTGAACCCCAAGGAGCATGCTGAGCTTCAAAGAATTGTCGAGGACCTTATTCAAAAAGGTTTCCTCAGGGTGAGCAAGAGCCCATGTGCTATTCCTGGCTTGCTCACACCAAAGAAAGATGACACCTGGCGGATGTGTGTTGACAGCCGCGCCATTAACAAAATCACTATCAAGTATAGATTTCTCATTCCCCGTCTTGATGACATACTTGACATGATGAGTGGAGCCACCATCTTTTCAAAGATTGACTTGAAGAGTGGCTACCACCAGGTCTTAATTCGACCAGGGGATGAGTGGAAGACAGCCTTCAAAATAAAAGAAGGACTGTATGAATGGCTCGTCATGCCGTTTGGGCTATCCAACGTCCCCAGCACTTTTATGAGGCTTATGACGGAAGTCCTTCCCCCCCTCATTGGTCGATTTGTTGTCGTCTACTTTGACGACATTCTTATCTATAGCCACAACCCTCAGGACCACATCCGCCATTTGAGGGAAGTCTGTGAGATTTTTAGGAGAGAAACCATGTATGCCAATCTTAAGAAGTGTGAATTCATGACAGACCGGGTCACTTTCCTCGGCTTTTTGGTTTCATGTCATGGAGTGTCTGTGGACCAATCCAAGGTCCAAGCCTTAGTCGACTGGCCTGAGCCCCAGAACGTCCATGATGTTCATCGTTTTCATGGGCTAGCCACCTTCTATAGACGCTTCATAAAGAGTTTTAGCACCATTCTGGCACTCATTTCGGATTGCATCTGTAAGGGGAATTTTGAGTGGACCAAAGTCGCCTCCCAGGCTTTTCTTGCCATAAAGGAGGTTATGACCAAAGTCCCTATCCTCCGTCTGCCAGACTTTTCCAAAGTCTTTGAGATATCATGTGATGCATCTGGCGTAGGTATAGGAGGAGTGCTTAGCCAGGAAAGTCACCTTGTGGCTTACTTCAGTGAGAAGCTTTCTGATGCAAAGCTTCGGTACTCCACATATGATAAGGAGTTTTATGCTGTGGTCCAAGCCCTCAAACATTGGAGACACTATCTCTTATCATAATAGTTTATCTTATACTCGGACCACGATGCTTTGAAATTCCTTAGCTCTCAGAAGGACTTAAACCCAAGGCATGGTCGGTGGGTAGAATTCCTTCAGTCTTTCACATTTGTCCTAAAACATAAGGCTGGAAAAGAGAATAAGGTGGCCGACGCCTTGAGTCGAAGGATCTCCCTTCTTTCCACTATTCGGGTAGAGGTCACTGGACTTGACCGCACGAAGAAACTCTATGGAGAGTGTCCAGACCTTGGCCCTGCCTTCTCTGCCTTGTCCGCTGGAACCTCGACAGCATTTGCTGAGTCTCTACTCCAAGATGATTTTCTTTTTCGAGGACAGCAACTCTGTGTCCCGAGAACTTCTGTACGGGACTTCTTGATTTGGGAAATGTATGTTGGAGGTCTTGCTGGTCACTTTGGACGAAACAAGACCATCTACTCTGTAGAGGAGCATTTTTATTGGCCTGGCCTGAAGAAAGATGTGACCAAAATTGTAACCCAGTGTAGGACATGCACAATGGCCAAACAGGTCAAACAGAACATTGGTCTCTACACTCCTCTCCGCATTCCTGATAGGCCATGGGTTGATGTGAGCATGGATTTCATCCTTGGATTACCTTGCACTGCTCACAAACATGACTCCATCTTCGTGGTAGTTGATCGGTTCTCTAAGATGGCCCACTTCATTGCATGTTCCAAAACATCTGATACATTTAGAGTAGACCGCCTTTTCTTTGATGAAGTCGTACGTCTGCATGGTCTCCCCCAAACCATAGTGCCTGACAGGGATGTCCGGTTCACTAGTTATTTTTCGAAGAGACTTTGGTACTTAGTTGGCACTAAGCTAAAATTCTTCACTGCCTATCACCCCCAAACCGATGGACAAACCGAGGTCGTCAATAGGAGTTTAGGGAATTTACTGAGGTGTCTTGTAGGGGATCATTATGGCACTTGGGATCTTCTTTTGCCCAGAGCCGAATTTGCATACAATAGCTTTGTCAATAGGTCCATAGGTATGAGTCCATTTGAGGTCGTGCATGGATACAAACCTAAGAAACCTGTGGATCTCATTCCCCTTCCCCTCGAGTCTAGAACATCCAAGTCAGCTGAGGAATTTGCACAGCATGTCAAAAGTCTGCATGAATCAATTAGCAAGCAAATAAACCTCAGTAATGAGACCTATAAATGATTGGCTGATTCGCATAGACATCACCATGAATTTCAAGAATGTGACATAGTTATGGTACAGGTTCGACCCGAACGACTCCCCTCGGGAGCCGTTACAAAGTTGCAAGCCCGTAGTGATGGTCCCTTCCCAATTCTACGGAAGATTGGCTCCAATGCGTATGTTGTGGACTTACCTCCCGAATATAGGATTAGCTCGACCTTTAATGTGGCAGACCTAGTGGCCTACAAGGAACCCACAACAATTCCTAGTGACCCTTTCGAGCCTTCTCCTCCCATTGAGAGTGAGCCCACCCATGTGCGTCCCACAGTCTCGAGAGCACCGCGTGAGCAAATTGAGAGGATACTGGATGAGCAGGTGACAACTACACGGAGCCGGGTGCACCAGTGCTACCTTGTCCGCTGGCGGGACCGTCCACCATCTGATGATTCCTGGATCAGCAGGGAAGATCTCCAGCGCCTCGATCCAGACCTGCTGGAGCACTACCATAGCAGTGTCCCCCCTTACTCGACGTAGTCGAGTCCCAGCCGCCCCGAGACATCGGGCCCACTACTGGGAGTCGACGCCGCACCGCCCCGACCGCACTGAGCTTGTGGCTCGGAGACTCGTTTGAAGACTCGGCGTCCTGAGTACGTGTATTTGTACGTATTTGTATATTTGAGTGTATTTTATTTTTATGGTGGTATTTGTAGTATTAAACCACCAAAGTCCAACTACTTTAATTTTTATTGTGTCAAAGTCAAATAATGATTGTTGAGTTTTATTTTATTAGGTTAGGACATAAGTGCTATTAGGTGAAAGTTAAAGGTATGGTTGTTATATCCCTTCCTATATAAAGGGAGCTAAGGTGTTGTGTTTTCATATGAATGAATGAAAGAATCAAAAGTTTACATCCTACGTAGGTGCCTTGGCCCCTTCTAGTTTCCCTTCCCTCTTAGCTCCCTTGTGAGATTTGAGTGTCGCCCGGTGAGAGATCGTCCGATGTGTGGCCGAGCTACGCGAGGCAGTAGTTATCTAGTTTTGTTCGTATCCCGGAGCTGTCATCGATCCTTCCTCCGACACCGACCACGTCATCCGGTTTGGGCCCGACACTCAAAAGTGCATTCTCTAAATGTAATTAATTTAAAAGACATATAAGTAGGGGTTGGGAGGTCTAAAATCTGATATACATGTTTGATCGACGTGTCGATCATTCCAACAGGATCTGGGAGATGAAAGTGACTTTTCAGAACTGACGGAATCCAAATCGGATATCTCATTTGGGCCCGACACTCAAATGTGTATTTTATAAATACACTTAGTTTAAAATTAAAGAAGTCGGGTCCGGGGGTCTAAAATCTGAAATACTGATCTGATCAGCGTGCCGATCATTCCAACAGGACTTGGGTGCTAAAAGTGACTTGTGAGAACTGATGGAATCTAAATCGGATACCCGGTTTGGGTCCAGCGCTCAAAAGTGTAGTCTCTAAATGTAATTAATTTAAAAGGCAGATAACTAGAGATTGATGGATCTAAAATCTGAAATACCGATCTGATCGGCGTGCCGATCGTTCTAACACGACTTGGTAGATGAAAGTGACTTGTCAGAATTGACAGAATCCAAATCGGATATCTGGTTTGGGTCCGACGCTCAAAAGTGCATTCTCTAAATATAATTAATTTAAAAGACAGATAAGTAGGGGTTAGGGGTCTAAAATCATAAATGCATGTCTGATCGGCGTGTCAATCATTCCAATAGGACCTGGGAGATGAAAGTGACTTGTCAGAACTGACGGAATCTAAATCGGATATCTGGTTTGAGCCCGACGCTCAAAAGTACATTTTATAAATACACTTAGTTTAAATTTAAAGAAGTCAGGTTCGGGGGTCTAAAATCTGAAATATCGGTCTGATCGACATGCCAATCATTCCAACACGAATTGGGAGATAAAAGTGACTTGTGAGAACTGACGGAATCCAAATCGGATATCTGGTTTGGGCCCAGCGCTCAAAAGTGCAGTCTCTAAATGTAATTAATTTAAAATACTGATGACAGCTAGGTTAGTTGGGGTCTATAAAATCTATGTTGTTATCGATTTGATATTATGTTTGATTTCAATTTATGCAATGTAATAAAATATTTAATTTATCTTCGCACTAATTTTTTTATCTATGAATGAATGTTATTATTTTTTAATGTAGGGGGATCTTTCTGCGGGTGACGACAGAGGTGAGCAGGGCAGGGAGGAGGATATGGACAATGTGGAGGATGATATTTGATCAGCATGGGATTCGTGTTGAGTTTCTTATTTATGTGTTTTATTTTCAGTACGTTAGTTTGATTAATATTTGATGTAATTTTAACAAAATTTTTAAAATAGTTTTGTATTTTTTTAAAATAATTAATGAAAGTATTTTCGACGGATTTTCTGACGGATTTCAGACTTATTTCAGACGGAATTACAGACGACCACTTATCCGTCTGAACGTACAGTTGGAAGTTCGTTTGAAATTTCAGATGGATATTGCAATGGTGTTTGGGACGGATAATTTCAGACGGTATTGCACACGGAAAATTTTCCGTGTGAAATTTCAGACGGAATAAATTTCAGACTGTATTTCACACGGAATGTTTTTTGTGTCAAATTTCAGACGAAATTTGTGACTGACCTTTAATCTGTCCGAAATTTGTATTTTCAGACGGAATTTCACACAGAAAATTTCCGTGTGAAATTTCAGACGGAATTTGTGACCGATATTAAACCTGTCCAAAATTTGTAACCAAGAATATGAGACGGCCTCATTCTGTATGAAATTCGTCTGAAATCCGTTACAAAAGTATCTTCCCACGGAATTTCAGACGAATTTTAGACGGAAACTGGCCGTCTGAAATTTCGCCTTTTCTAGTAGTGTAAGGAGAACTTTATTGGCTGCCAAAAGGTGGCTAAGTCAGCGGTGACCCTGCTCGCTCTCAGGCAGGGGAAAGAAGAAACGTTGTGGGACTTCGTCTCCCACTTCCGCATGGAGACGCTCTGGATCCCGCATCTTGACGTCAGCATCGCTACTACCGCACTCACCCAGGGGACGCAGGACCACATCCTCCGACGCGTGCTCAGAGTCGAAGCCCCGGCAACCCTCACTGATCTCCTCGCCCTAACGCAGAAGCACGCACGTTGCGAGGAGAACACCGCGGCCTTGGGCAGCTTGGACGGAACCAATCAGTCCGAACGGAAGAGATCCGCCGACTCGCCGCGGAAAGGGTGAAATAAGCGGGAGCAACCCGACGGACACCGCCGCGACCATCCAAAAAAGGAAAGGGGCAATTACCGCAACTACACGCCCCTGACAGCTCCTCCCGACCAAATCCTGATGGAGATCCGCGAGGAGCCATTTCTCAAGTGGCCTCCCCGGATGAAATCGGATCCAAACTCGAGGAGCAAGAAGAAATACTGTCGCTACCACCGCGACCACGGCCACGATACCACCGAGGGCATCAACTTAAAGGACGCCATCGAGGACCTCGTCTGCAGAGGACTCCTCGATAAATTCCTCGCCAAGGCTGTGGAGAATCGACAACGGACACCTCCGCCCCTCGACAACCGACCCAATGGGAAGGAGATCATGATGATCTCTGGGGGGCCGACCGCGGACGGAGACAGCGCAAGTAGGCGATGACGGTACGCATCGGCCATCAACACTGTAGAACAAGATGACGGCACCCGATAGGAAGCCACCGCTCCGGGACATCCAAAGGATCCCATTGTCTTCTCGGATGATGACCTAGACAGTATAACCACTCCCCATTCCGATGCGTTGGTGGTGTCGGCCACCATCAATCAGTGTACCGTGTGCCGCATCTTAATAGATAATGGAAGCGGTCCTGATGTTATTGCATATGACTGCCTTGTGCTTATGGGTGTGGATTTGTCTAAACCTGCGCTATTGCACAAACCATTGCACAGATTCTCTGGCACTATAGTCCACCCCGAAGGACGCATATCGCTCTCGATTACATTCGGGACCGCGCCGAAAGATGTAACCTTCCTCGCATACATCACAGTCATCCGCGCAATCACCGGGTATAACGCCATCATCCGGCGAGGGATCCTCGGCACACTTCGCGGCGTCCCCTCCTCTTATCACCAGAAGCTCAAGTTTCCTACTCCACGGGGAGTAGGAGAGGTCTGAGGGGATCAGAGGGAGTCCAGGAGGTGCTACCTCATCTCAACACGTGACCGGCAGCCCGAGGAGACACCGCCCGAGAAGAGGGCAAGAATCGAAGATCCGGGTCCGAGTGCAAGCACTCCAGCGAAAGACTTATACCTCATCCAAGTGGGATAAGACCCGAGCAGAACGCTAAGGATCGGGGCTACTCTATCCGAGCGCGATAAAGAAGCCTACGTAAGCTTCCTCACAGCCAACCAGGATGTGTTCGCTTGGTCCGAGGATGAACTCCCTGGAATCCCACCAGAGGTCATTACGCACCAACTTAGGTTGGACCCAACTTGCCTGATGCGGACGGCGTCGGAGAACGGATCGACGGTAACTCTGAGGGGAAGAATAGGACGGGATAGTTTGCTGTCTCGCACAGCTCGGCCTCACACCGGGCGGTCTCTCACTGGACGACACTCGGATCTCTCAAAGAGAAAGGAGGGAAGGGGAATGCACAAAGGGGCAAGGCTTCTTCACTTGGATTCTTTCATTCATTCATATCATACGTAATAACACCATTGGCCTCCCTTATATAGGAAAAGCCATGACATCAAGACCTTTAGACTTTACCTATTTACATATATATCCTAGCCTAATAAAACAAAACCCAACAACCCTTATTTGACTTGTGGGTTTAAATAAAATAAAATACACACAACTTTGACTATGACTAGTCTAATAAAACAAAAGTAAATACATGTAGTAAAACATGTATTTTACACGTACACACAATACATACTTAATACTCAAATACGTACAAATACACACAAGTAAAATACTCAGGATGTCGAGTCTTTGAGTGAGTCTCCGAGCCACAAGCTCGGTGTCGTGGCAATGCAGCGTTGGCTCCCAGTAGTGGACCCGTTAGGGGGTCCGGTGTCCCCACCAACCCTCCCGGGGTGGCTAGAACTCGACTCCGTCGAGTAAGGGGGGACACTGCTGTGGTAGTGCTCCAACAGGTCTGGATCGAGGCGCTGGAGGTCTTCCCGGTTGATCTAGGAATCGTCAGAAGGTGGACAGTCCCGCCAGCGAACAAGGTAGCGCTGGTACACCCGGCTCCGTGTAGCTGTCACCTGCTCATCCAGTATCCTCTCAATGTGCTCGCGCGGTGCTCTCGAGACGGTGGGACGCACAGGGGTGGGCTCACTCTCAATGGGAGGAGAAGGCTAGAAAGGGTCACTAGGAATCGATGTGGGTTCCTTGTAGGCCACTAGGTCTGCCACATTAAAGGTCGAGCTAATCCCATATTCGGGAGGTAAGTCCACAACATAAGCGTTGGAGCCAATCTTCCGCAGTATCTGTAAGGGACCATCACTACGGGCTTGTAACTTTTTAACGGCTCCCGAGGGGAGTCGTTCGGGTCGGACCAGCACCATAACCAAGTCACCTTATTGAAATTGATGGTGACGTCTATGCGAATCAGTCAATCTTTTGTAAGTCTCTTTACTGAGGCTTATTTACTTGCTAATTGACGCAAGCAGACTCTTGACGTGCTGTGCAAACTCTTCAGCCGACTTGGATGTTCTAGACTCGAGGGGAAGGGGAATGAGATCCACAGGTTTCCTAGGTTTGTATCCATGCACGACCTCAAATGGACTCATACCTATGGACTTATTGACAGAGTTGTTGTATGCAAACTCGGCTCTGGGCAAGAGAAGATCCCAGGTGCCAGAATGATCACCTACGAGACACCTCAAGAGATTCCCTAAACTCCTATTGACGACCTCTGTTTGTCCATCGGTTTGTGGGTGATAGGCAGTGGAGAATTTGAGTTTGGTGCCAACTAAGTGCCAAAGTGTCTTCCAAAAGTAACTAGTGAACCGGACATCTCGGTCAGACACTATGGTTTGGGGAAGACCATGCAGACGCATGACTTCATCAAAGAACAGGTGGACTACTCTAGATGCATCAAATATTTTGCTACATGTAATGAAATGAGCTATCTTAGAGAACCAATCAACGACAATAAGGATGGAGTCATGCTTGTGAGCAGTGCGAGGTAAACTAAGGATAAAATCCATGCTCACATCAACCCATGGTCGATCAGGAACGGGGAGAGGAGTGTAGAGACCAGTGTTCTGTTTGACCTGTTTGGCCATTGTGCATGTCCTACACTGGGCTACAATCTTGGCCACATCTTTCTTCAGGCCAGGCCAATAGAAATGCTCCTCCATAGAATGGATGGTCTTGTTTCGTCCAAAGTGACTAGCGAGACCTCCAGCATGTATTTCCCAAATCAGAAAGCCCCGTACAGAAGTCTTCGGGACACAGAGTTGCCGCCCTCGAAATAAAAAACCATCATGGAGTAGATAGTCAGCAAAGGCTGTCGAGGATCCAGCAGACAAGGCAGAGTAGGCAGGGCCAAAGTCTGGACACTCTCCATAGAGTTCCTTCATGCGGTCAAACCCGGTGACCTCTACCCGAACAATGGAAAGAAGGGACCCCAGAGCGATCGAGAAGCATGAACCGGCGAGTCGCCGGTACCGTACGCGGAGCACCACTCGAGCTACATCGGCTTCCATCTGGCTAGGAGACAGTCTGGAGACTCCCCCTTGAGTCTTAGTGTTTATCATATTTACTGGGATTTTATTTGTGTGTAATGTATGTTTATTTGGCTTTATTCGGATTGTAATTCGGATTGTAAAAGGGGTTTATTTGTAATTTGGGACCACCTGGATCCCGCGGGCCCCCCATCCCTTCTCCCATTGATCCACCTCAGCTCTTGGGCCCATGTGGAGTCAGTCAACCCTCCAAGGTGGGCTTCTAGAAGGGTTGGACCAAGGGGGGACAAAGGGTAACAAAATTCAAAATTTGGAACACATAAGTCATTGGGGTGCCCCATGTATAATATAGTTTATTAGGATTGAAATCTTATTTTATTTGTTCCAAACCACATGGGAGAAATAAATTGTGGACTCCCTCTTTTACCCCCCACCAATCCTAGATCTAGGGATAGAACTAGTCTTTTTGTATTTTCTATAATAACCTTTTATTTTCATTTTGAGTAGAATTAATGCAAAGAAATTCAGATATTTTGTTCCAAAGGCAAGGGCTACCCCTATCTCTCTCCTCTCTCCCCCTTCTGCAGCTGGGAAGGCTATGTTTCTGAGGTGAGATGCCTCCTATATCGATTTGTGAGATCGCCATCGCCACCGCCATCGTGCCACCATCACACCACCGCCAACGCTGCCGGAGTTCTGTCCACTCAGGACAGCCCACTGTTCCCGGAATTTTTTCTCACAACCTCGAGATCTTTTGGGTTCCAAACTTTTAGGGTGAGTTCTATAGGTTCAACCCACATCCCAAAACAATTGGTGAAAATTCTAGTTTTTATTTCCCATTTTTCCATTTTCGTTCTCCACCTTCCTCCAGATCTGCCTGCAGTCTGTCCAGATTTCCAGATCCCAAATAGGTCGTTCATGAAACCACCTTCTAGTGTTCCAAATGACTTTAAATTTTTATTGGAGGTTCTGTCCACCTAATACCACATCCACAAATTTTCTCGTGAATTTAGATTCACGTTCATATTTTCTAAAAATTCACTCCATATCCCAACTCACTTTTGTCTACCTCTGTCCAGATCTGACCACCCAGCAGTCTAAAATACCTTTCCCCATCCAAACTTCCACCAAATCGGCCATACAATTATTTCTGTCTTCCTCTCTCTCCCCTCTATAGCTTTCATGAAGAGCTCGGGGTCTGAATCAGAGGTCTACTTCACGGTCAAAGCCAACTCTCAGGAAAGTTTGCTTCTGCCTGGCCAGATTTGAAACAGAGATCAGTCCGATTCTAAAATCCCACATCAGAAGTACAGTCCCAACGAATTTCCTGGAGTCACAGAGGGTCGAACGACTTCGAGAGAGCTTTCCAATGGTACCTCTTGTGCGTCGATCCGACGTCGGTGCTGATCGCAGTGACAGATCTCTTCGGATCATGCGCGGTAAAACAGAAGCAGCAGATCCGTGGGCAGCAACTCCAAGACTTGGAGATCAAAGCCGATCGGCCTCCGACCGGTGTTCCAACCCGACCGCCGTCTAGGGGAGCGCACCACCAAGTGTCACCATCACAGCGGGACCCACCCCGCCAGGTCCGGAGAACTGAGCAGCACGTGGGCCCCACGTACCCACAGATCGCGCCGTCCGGACAACACCAAAACGCGGGTTTCGGCACCGTCGGAGCAACATCAAGATGCTGCCTGTCAACCCAATTCCCGCTACTCCCGGACCCCACATGTGGCATGTTACCTCCCTGCGTGGAGTGGGTCAAACTTTGTACCGCTGTAAAAATTTGTTAACCGGGAGTACGGATTTGGCCGGGGTTGTCTTCCCCACGCCGGGTGCGTGGAGGTACGGTCTTAACTTCTTGGCATTACGCTTGCTTAGCTAGTATATGGTCATATGCCGCTATGAGTGCGTAGGATTCTAGCCCGTGAGTTCATGTCACCGCTGTGAGCGAGAGAGTGACCCGTCCCGTGGCTCGATCTGAGCACGGAAGTGAGTCGACCACCCTTGACTCTGCCGATTTCTCAACCACGCGGATCCGCGTTTCCCCTCGCTTGAGACGATGAGTGAGCTTTGATAAGTGTGTATTTTTACATATTAATTCATGTTATACACATTTTTTATGAGCTTAAATAATAATAAATATACACGTATTACACTTACTTTTAATTTAGAGTCAAATATTTAATTTTATGAAATTAAATAAATTTCATAAAGATATTTATTTATTTATGCAAGCATTCCAAACGAAAAAAAATAAGAAAATAAAAAAAATAAAATATATATATATGTGGAAATGGCCAAAAGCCCAAGGACTTGTTCAAAAAGAAAAGAAAAATAAAAGAAAAAAATTAATTTATTTGATATTTTTTGAGATTTTATAAGATATATGCAATATATATATCCACATATAATTTAGATATATATATATAACTAACGTGTAAGGGTGTGTGCGTGTGTGTTTTTCCTTGCAGGAACACGTAGCCCGCCTTCGCGGGCGGGCACGGTCGACGAGGAGCGGAGGAGGCGCGGTCAACGCGCCTCCCCCGCATCAAACGACGCGGGCGCACCGCGGCGCAGCCACGGCAGGAGGGCGGCCGGCACACCGCGGTGTAACACCCCGGTTTTTAAAATCTGAAATTTAATTGAAATAGTGAATTTTTAAATGAATTTCGAAAATCAATATTATATTCCTCAGTAAATAGTGCTAGCGTAATTTCGACTTTCTCAAAAAAATTAGAAAAATAGTAAATTGATAGAGAATTATTTATGAAACAACTTTGCCTTCTTGAGTTTTATCAGTAAAAATCTGTAATTAAATTTATTTATCGTTTAAGTGAGTTCCATTAAATAATATTTTATTCCTTGGAATAGTACTATCGAAAATTCTTCTACGTGATAAAAATTCATAAAAATGGTAATTATGTTTCTGGAAGTGTATGTAACAAATTTATCTTCTGGGATTAACCCAGTAACAATCCGTAGCAAGATCTATTTAAAGATTTAAGTGAAAAATCCACACTTTCAACCTTTACCTAACCTTGACTTCAAACACAAAATCTGACCTTAATACTCAACCATTTGATCTGAAATTGGTGTCAAATTAAAGGCCATGATCTTAACTTCAATAACCCTCTAAAAATTGCTCGAAACCCTAACCCTAATTGAGGCGGCTGGTCGAGTTTTGACTTGGTCTTGCTTGGCGGCGCCTTGTCCAACACGCCTCTTGTGGCGTCGATTCCTCTCACCACAGACCATCCCAGAACGTGTATAAACTATCAAAATGAAGCCCTTCCAGTCTATTCTCATTTGGTATCCGCGGTAGTCGCTGAAGTTTTCATATCTGGGAGATATCTCGCGTTGAGTGCGTGGGTGTCGGCTTCCTTCTTTCTTTCTTCCTCCTTTGTTCTTCCTTGTTCTTCATCAAATTGAGGTAGGTTCTCTCGGGCTCAAACAGCAAATCATATATCAAAATGTTCAGCATGAAGTCCTCTTTCTTTTGATATATAAAGCCCCAAATATCATGTAGTATCCTGCGAGTATTTCGAGGTTTAGTAGAAGCATGTTAGAAGCATGTTAGATTAGGGTTAACATTGTTCCTTCTTCGATTTAGTTGTGATTTCAGGACGTAAATATGAAATTGATCCATGCATCTTGTAGAGTTTTTCGTGCTCTTCCATTGATTATAAAAGCCCTAAATTCCATCCAGCATGTTTAGAGAATTTCTGTTCGTAGTAACAGCATGTTTAGACCTAGTTTTGATGTGTTCTTCCAAGTTGATTTCTGATTTCTACTGATTTCGAAGTGTTAATCCTGATCCACATGAACCATATCATATATGGTTGGATTCAACATCGAAGTGGCTTTCTTTTGACATAAGAAGTCCCAATTTTCGTTCTGTATGTTGAGAGAATGTTACGTTTTAGTAACAGCCTGTCAAAATTAGGGTTTCTTGTGTTCTTGTCTTTATAGATCTCGATTTCAGCAATTAATCATGCAATTAACCTTACGGATAGGTAGAGTTTTGTATTAGCTTTCCATTGATACCAAAAGCCCCTTATTTGGAGTCCATTTCCATGAGTTATTAGAGTTTTAGTGCAACCCTATCAAACCTTGGCTTCCCGGCATTCATCGGACGCGGCAGGGATGACCGGAATCGACCCAGGGATGGACGGTCTTACGATAGACCGCACATCTCTGTTGACCACTTTTGACCCTGGTATGGCCTAAGATAAACGGTCTTTCAGGAACCACACATCACAGGATGAACGGTTCCAAACTAACCACATATCTAGATATAAGGTCCCGGAGCAACCACATAACTTGGACGGTCTTACGATAGACCACACATCCTGGATGGACGGTTCATGAAGAACCACACATCCCAGGATGAACGGTTCCAAACTGACCACATATCTAGATGAACGGTCCCAAACTGACCACATATCTAGATAAACGGTCCATAGGTAACCACATATCCCCCTGGCAGGATAAAAGGTCCCCAGAGGACCACACAACTGGCAGGGCCAGGGATGGGCGGCCCAGACAGAACCACCCAAGCACTTGGGCGGCCCAACAGGAACCGCCCAACTCCCTGCTTCAGCCTTTGACCCCCGTTCAGCCCTGTTTAAGCCCAGGGGATATAAGGTCCAGTCCGAACCGTTTATCCCCTCAGAGAGTGACTTAATACTGGTTCTAATGCATTCTTTTTCATGTCATTAATGGTAATTAGTGAAATAGAAACCCACTTAATAAATGTCTAATTATGCAACTAATTCTTGTTAATTGCTTGTTATTCGTGCCTACGCGACTTACGCGATCTTGTTCATTAGCTTATCATCTTGAATCATTCTTTTTGGCATCTTGGCTTAACGTAAAACTTAATTCTTGTTAATTTGGCTTGTAATTAGGATTAATATACTCATTAGCTTGCTGTTTAACTACTGTACTACAGTAGCGCAACACGATTAACTCTTATTGTGACTTGGTTATCGATCTTCTTGATGATTGTGCTTACCTTGAAATTCTGAAATGAATCTCCTTCCTACTTGAAATTGTTATTGCTACAAAGTTTAAACCTTGGAATTCTGGCCATTAACTTGTGGAAGTCTAGATTCGTGGGATCTTTGATCCAAAGAAATCAATGCCTGGCAAACAATTAAGGGCTCGATCTAGTCCTGGGAGGAGCGCCCGAACACTACGTGTACCCCCGGGGAGGTGATTGACTAGGTGTGGCATTTGGCACCAGTACTATGACATGAGTTAAATCTAGGACTGTCCACTACTCTTCACTACTCTTCACTACTCTCCACTACTCTCTACTACGTTGCACTTTCCACTCTTCACTGTTCTATACTCTACTTGTTGTTACTTTACTTGCTGTTACTTGGACGTGGAAATGAAATTACATACGTGCTTGACATGACTTGAATCGTCTTGATATGGCCAACTCTTTATCGTAATCTCCTGTAGTAAATTCTTGTCTTTGTTATTCCTCTTAAGTATTACCATTCTGTTCCTTTATATTTCTTGACCTTGCAAGATCTGTTTTATTATCGTTGTTTCTTTATATCGTCATTTATTTCTCTTATTAGCATGGCATATGAAACTGTAATTTACTTGCTAATCACTTAAACTATGCCTGATGATAGAGTATAATTCCTACTGAGCTTTTTGCTCACCCCTACTTCCAACCCTTTTCAGGTTATGCGAGTATCAGTACGTGCATTGGGAAATGGATCAGTGTGATCGAGTGGAACCCGGAACCTAGAGTTGGAGTCTGCTCTTTCATTTTCTTGAGTCTAGCTAGTCTAGTTATTTCTTTTTGTTATTTATTTTGAATCTTTTATTGTAAGAGGTGTCAAAATATATCTTTTTAAATTAATAAGAGTTCGTATTTTCTCAAATATGTGTCTGGCCTCTTTATATTTTATTGTGATTATTTATCTTCCGCTCTTGTTATCGTGACTTGTCTCCTGCCACGTTCCGAGCATCGCTTTCCGCTGCTATCAGTTCGGGGCGTAACAGTTTTGGTATCAGAGCCTCCTTGCCTGAGTCGCTTGGATTTTGTCCAAGTGTTGTCTCCTTGCCTGAGTCCCTTGGATTTTATCCAAGAGTATAGGTTTTCCTAAGTTCTAGGCTTCCTAAGTTTTGCCTTGCATCCCAATGACCCGGTATATCAAAAGATGTTGTCCGGACGTTAGGCTACGCCTCTCGGGAAGATCGCATACTTGCACGAGTGGTCTTCGGATCGATTATCTCCGCCAGGTACCGAGTTTTGGTCATGTCTAGGTGCATAGTACCCCTAACCTTGTTAAAGTCTTAGAACCCGACCTGGTGAGATTGGGTAGTATCGTGGGGTAAGTAATAAAATATATGCAAGATTGTGTTGCGTTACGCGTAAGGGTAATGAAAGGTTAACCATATAACTATCTTGCAAGTTTTTAAGCCAATTCTTAAAATGAAACCGAGTGGTTCCGGTAAGCTAAGTTTCGGTTCCGCGAAAGGCTGGCGAGTCCATCGTAAGGAAACCCGACGTAATAAGAAGAAAAAGCGTAGTATTAGTATATGGTATCGTTCTCTTTTACCCCTAGCTATAGTTAATTCTTTTAATTGTATAGTTAACATGCTATTTTTAATGAATAAGATCATCTTAGTTAGCTAATTCCTTTCGTCATCAATTGTATAGTTAACATTATTTTAATGAGTAAGATCATCTTAGTTCGAACATTCACATAACTGATAATAGTCGATGAATTTGGGGACCAAATTCCTTTAAGTGGGGGAGGGTGTAACACCCCGGTTTTTAAAATCTGAAATTTAATTGAAATAGTGAATTTTTAAATGAATTTCGGAAATCAATATTATATTCCTCAGTAAATAGTGCTAGCGTAATTTCGACTTTCTCAAAAAATCTAGAAAAATAGTAAATTGATAGAGAATGATTTATGAAACAACTTTGCCTTCTTGAGTTTTATCAGTAAAAATCTGTAATTAAATTTATTTATCGTTTAAGTGAGTTCCATTAAATAATATTTTATTCCTTGGAATAGTACTATCGAAAATTCTTCTACGTGATAAAAATCCATAAAAATGGTAATTAGGTTTCTGGAAGTGTATGTAACAAATTTGTCTTCTGGGATTAACCCAGTAACAATCCGTAGCAAGATCTATTTAAAGATTTAAGTGAAAAATCCACACTTTCAACCTTTACCTAACCTTGACTTCAAACACAAAATCCGACCTTAATACTCAACCATTTGATCTGAAATTGGTGTCAAATTAAAGGCCATGATCTTAACTTCAATAACCCTCTAAAAATTGCTCGAAACCCTAACCCTAATTGAGGCGGCTGGTCGAGTTTTGACTTGGTCTTGCTTGGCGGCGCCTTGTCCAACACGCCTCTTGTGGCGTCGATTCCTCTCACCACAGACCATCCCAGAACGTGTATAAACTATCAAAATGAAGCCCTTCCAGTCTATTCTCATTTGGTATCCGCGACAATCGCTGAAGTTTTCATATCTGGGAGATATCTCGCGTTGAGTGCGTGGGTGTCGGCTTCCTTCTTTCTTTCTTCCTCCTTTGTTCTTCCTTGTTCTTCATCAAATTAAGGTAGGTTCTCTCGGGCTCAAACAGCAAATCATATAGCAAAATGTTCAGCATGAAGTCCTCTTTCTTTTGATATATAAAGCCCCAAATATCATGTAGTATCCTGCGAGTATTTCGAGGTTTAGTAGAAGCATGTTAGAAGCATGTTAGATTAGGGTTAACATTGTTCCTTCTTCGATTTAGTTCTGATTTCAGGACGTAAATATGAAATTGATCCATGCATCTTGTAGAGTTTTTCGTGCTCTTTCCATTGATTATAAAAGCCTTAAATTCCATCCAGCATGTTTAGAGAATTTCTGTTCGTAGTAACAGCATGTTTAGACCTAGTTTTGATGTGTTCTTCCAAGTTGATTTCTGATTTCGACTGATTTCGAAGTGTTAATCCTGATCCACATGAACCATATCATATATGGTTGGATTCAGCATCGAAGT
This sequence comes from Amorphophallus konjac, assembly GCA_022559845.1. NCBI lineage: Eukaryota > Viridiplantae > Streptophyta > Magnoliopsida > Alismatales > Araceae > Amorphophallus > Amorphophallus konjac. The sequence goes on along the minus strand of CM040121.1, from coordinate 36,332,616 downwards.
GGCTTTCTTTTGACATAAGAAGCCCCAATTTTCGTTCTGTATGTTGAGAGAATTTTACGTTTTAGTAACAGCCTGTCAAAACTAGGGTTTCTTGTGTTCTTGTCTTTATAGATCTCGATTTCAGCAATTAATCATGCAATTGACCTTACGGATAGGTAGAGTTTTGTATTAGCTTTCCATTGATACCAAAAGCCCCTTATTTGGAGTCCATTTCCATGAGTTATTAGAGTTTTAGTGCAACCCTATCAAACCTTGGCTTCCCGGCGTTCATCGGACGCGGCAGGGATGACCGGAATCGACCCAGGGATGGACGGTCTTACGATAGACCACACATCTCTGTTGACCACTTTTGGCCCTGGTATGGCCTGAGATAAACGGTCTTTCAGGAACCACACATCCCAGGATGAACGGTTCCAAACTAACCACATATCTAGATATAAGGTCCCGGAGCAACCACATAACTTGGACGGTCTTACGATAGACCACACATCCTGGATGGACGGTTCATGAAGAACCACACATCTCAGGATGAACGGTTCCAAACTGACCACATATCTAGATGAACGGTCCCAAACTGACCACATATCTAGATAAACGGTCCATAGGTAACCACATATCCCCCTGGCAGGATAAAAGGTCCCCAGAGGACCACACAACTGGCAGGGCCAGGGATGGGCGGCCCATACCTGACCGCCCAACCCTTTGGGCGGCCCAGACAGAACCACCCAAGCACTTGGGCGGCCCAACAGGAACCGCCCAACTCCCTGCTTCAGCCTTTGACCCCCGTTCAGCCCTGTTTAAGCCCAGGGGATATAAGGTCCAGTCCGAACCGTTTATCCCCTCAGAGAGTGACTTAATACTGGTTCTAATGCATTCTTTTTCATGTCATTAATGGTAATTAGTGAAATAAAAACCCACTTAATAAATGTCTAATTATGCAACTAATTCTTGTTAATTGCTTGTTATTCGTGCCTACGCGACTTACGCGATCTTGTTCATTAGCTTATCATCTTGAATCATTCTTTTTGGCATCTTGGCTTAACGTAAAACTTAATTCTTGTTAATTTGGCTTGTAATTAGGATTAATATGCTCATTAGCTTGCTGTTTAACTGATGTACTACAGTAGCGCAACACGATTAACTCTTATTGTGACTTGGTTATCGATCTTCTTGATGATTGTGCTTACCTTGAAATTCTGAAATGAATCTCCTTCCTACTTGAAATTGTTATTGCTACAAACTTTAAACCTTGGAATTCTGGCCATAAATTATGGAAGTCTAGATTCGTGGGATCTTTGATCCAAAGAAATCAATGCCTGGCAAATAATTAAGGGCTCGGTCTAGTCCTGGGAGGAGCGCCCGAACACTACGTGTACCCCCGGGGAGGTGATTGACTAGGTGTGGCATTTGGCACCAGTACTATGACATGAGTTAAATTTAGGACTGTCCACTACTCTTCACTACTCTTCACTACTCTCCACTACTCTCTACTACGTTGCACTTTCCACTCTTCACTGTTCTATACTCTACTTGTTGTTACTTTACTTGCTGTTACTTGGACGTGGAAATGAAATTACATACGTGCTTGACATGACTTGAATCGTCTTGATATGGCCAACTCTTTATCGTAATCTCCTGTAGTAAATTCTTGTCTTTGTTATTCCTCTTAAGTATTACCATTCTGTTCCTTTATATTTCTTGACCTTGCAAGATCTGTTTTATTATCGTTGTTTCTTTATATCGTCATTTATTTCTCGTATTAGCATGGCATATGAAACTGTAATTTACTTGCTAATCACTTAAACTATGCCTGATGATAGAGTATAATTCCTACTGAGCTTTTTGCTCACCCCTACTTCCAACCCTTTTCAGGTTATGCGAGTATCGGTACGTGCATTGGGAAATGGATCAATGTGATCGAGTGGAACCCGGAACCTAGAGTTGGAGTCTGCTCTTTCATTTTCTTGAGTCTAGCTAGTCTAGTTATTTCTTTTTGTTATTTATTTTGAATCTTTTATTGTAAGTGGTGTCAAAATATTTCTTTTTAAATTAATAAGAGTTCGTATTTTCTCAAATGTGTGTCTGGCCTCTTTGTATTTTATTGTGATTATTTATCTTCCGCTCTTGTTATCGTGACTTGTCTCTTGCCACGTTCCGAGCATCGCTTTCCGCTGCTTTCGGTTCGGGGCGTGACACGCGGCGCCTCACCCGCGGTGGAAAGGCGGCCGGCGCATGGGCGGCGCACGCGCCGGGAGGAGAGAGAAATAGAGAGAAAAGAGAGAGAAAAGAGAAAAAAATAGGGAAAAAATCAAAAAAAAATATCCAAGTGTGCAACACATGTTGGCACACTTTCCTAAGTCAAAAATTGCAGCAATGGCTTATGTTTTTCAACAAAAGAGGCAAGAGATGTTCACATTATGAATGGTGTTGTTATGTGAACCCTATAAAAGGGGGGCTTCTATTGTAATGAAAGGAGTAGCTAGATAGGAGAATTGTAAGGGGGTTGCTTTGAGTTCTTGAAGTTCTTGCTTGTTGGCCTTAGTAGAGCTACATAGGATAGTTAGAAGATGTTGTTTTGAGAGCTTTTGATGTAAAACTTTGTAAGTTGATCTTGTTTTAATGAATGTTTGGTTTAAGCATTTAGTCCTTTCTTAACCCCATTACTTGTTGTTATGATCTCCATTTCATTTTCTTGTCTTCACTAAAGTTGTTCATATTTAAGTGTTCTCTAATTTCTCTTTCTATCATTTCCTTAATTCTTTCTAGTTTGAAAGTTATTTTTCATTTTCCTAAGTACTGTTCTACGTGATTATTATTCATCCGAGGTGATACCTTCTAGTATTCTTCTGTTTTGAAGTCTTTTCAAATCTCTTTTCACTCTGAGTTCTTCATGAAAGTTGTTCTTCTCTTATAGATCTACATTTTCTTATTCTACCACTTCTTCTAATTCTTCTTAGTTTGAGAGCTATAATTAAGTTTTCACTGTTCTATTTTTTACCATTTTACTGTTCATCCGCACCGATCAATCTTGAGTTTTTCACATTTTTCACTGTCTTTCTCCCGTTTTTTGTCTCTGTGTTCTTCATCAAACTTCTTCCTCTTTTCATTTTCTACAACTTTCGTTTCTTCCTCTTCTTCTAATTCCCTCTAGATTTTAAGTTATTCTCTTTCTTCCAACCCCCTATTTTTAATATAATTCTGTTGTATTTTCAACTTGTCTTTGTTCCTATTTCTATCCATTTCCATCTCTTCACAATTTCTTCACACAACCCAAAGTGGTTAGTCATCTTCCAGTCATCTCACGGCGTCGACTTCCAAAGCGGAGTGATCTTCATCCAAGGCTCGGCAAGGAAACGACGGCGTTCTTCATCCATTGGCTAAAATTTCCTTCACTTATCTCTTGTTATTTAAAGTTATAATTTTATTTTACATTGCATTCTTTCACTTCCAAAGAAATAAAAATTCATCTATGCAAAGTTTTGAAATTCTCATCTTTTTATCTCTCCCAATTTCTCTTCTTTACTCATCTCATATTCTTTAGTTACGTGTTCATGCAACTTAATTTCCTTTAGTATTAATCGCACTCAAAAGACAAAAATTAATTTTCAAAACATAAGATATTTTCTAACTTTATCTATAAAGATTTTTCCTCCTTGTGGGATCGACCCGTATTTACCACTGTACTTGTATTTCCAAAATCATTTAAGTGAGTGAGTGCGATTTTATAAATATTGAAATTTGAGTGGCACGGCATTTTTAAACGACGGGTGTCGAGTGCATCAAATTTTTGGCGCCGTTGCCGGGGAGGAAATTATGTTTATAGTTGGATATTCTTGTGTTTGGTGTATATATGTGAATATTAATTTTTCTATTTCTACTTTTGCAGGAAAAAGAAAAAAATCAGAAAATCAAAGAAAGAGGAAAATCGGACCTGAAATTCTTAGAAAATGAAGCGACGCTAAAAGCCTGGTACTGTAGCAGTTAAGCGTCGCTAAAGGGCAGAAACGTAGGAACAGGTTCTGTTTTTCCAATTTCTAAAAAATCTTTTAAAAAAATCTAAAAAATTCTTAAAAAATTTATTAAAAAAATCAAAGCAAAAGAAATTTTGTGCTGGCTAGATAAGTTCATTAACTAAAAAAAATACTTACACCAAAATAAAAAAAAATCATTCCAATAATAGAAATCACACTCATCATGTTCTAGGTCATGCATCATTTAGTATAGAATTTTTCTTTATTTAATTCCTGTCATTGCATTTTGACGATTGCGAGGGGCAAGATACGTTCTACTTATCCTATTCTGGCATGCATATTGCATAAGAACCCCTTATTTAAAATTGTGGTGTGTATTTCATTTCAAAACACTTTAAGGGCGATACCCCTAAATAACATAAGGTGGGGATTTCACCACCCTTCCTTAGCCCACAAATCACACTTCCCTTGCATCTTTGCATGACCTATGTCATAAATAAAAGCCATTAGACATTGGCCCTATGATCACATTGTGATTTTAGTACGTTTTGAGTTTACCCTCTTGTGGAAACCGGTGCCTAAGGCAAAACGGTCAGACGGTAAACGCCTTAAGCGGGACTGTGGTTTGACATAATTAGGTCCCTACGAAAGTAGGGGGAGCCTCCCACTACCCCACCCCTTACCTGGCCGGTGGAAATATTGAGGGTGAACTTAAGTTGTACTTTGGTCGTTTTATAAAACCTCATTTGTAGGTCTGAGTCGCATCTAGGTCATTAGGTAATTTGTGTTAACTTGTCTGTGTTTGCATAAAAAATATTTAAAAAAAAATAAAAAATATCATCCTCTCTCTCTCTTCGTCTTAGTGGTATTTTAAAATAAAAATAAAAAAAATTAAACTAAAAAAATAATTGTGGTTTTCTAATCTAAAACAAAATAGAAATTAAAAAATACATGGAAGGTTTCTAATTTTTTAAAAAAATTGAAAAAAAATCTAAAATAAAAAAATAAAAAAAATAAAATAAAAAAAAAGAGATCAATAAATTGAAAATAAAATTGAAAAATTGAAAAATTGAAAAAAAAAATCATTTTGAGATCTAACCTATTTTTCATGGCCATCAATCTTGGAGGGAAACCCACGCCTATGAAGGAGCACTTTATTCCTTCTACTTACAAACCCTCAACCTGTATCCAACTCCCTGACATTCTCGTGGATCAATATGAGATTCGCCCTAGTCTCATTCAGATGCTCCCATCTTTTTATGAGAATCTCAATGAAAATCCTTATAGACATCTAGATGATTTTCTAGAAGTTTGCTCCATGATCAAAATCCAGAATTTTAGTAATGATGCCCTTAAGTTGATCTTATTTCCATTCTCATTGAAAGAAAAAGCCAAATGTTGGTTAAGGAGTTTTGGAAAGATTATCAGGACTTGGGAAGATATGCAGTTAGAATTTTTGAAAAAATATTACCCCATAGTCCGGACCAACATGATGAGAAGGGCGATTATAGGATTTACTCAACATCCGGGAGAGCAAATTCATGAATCTTGGGAGAGACTGAAGGATCTCATAAGTCAATGTCCACACCGTGGGTTACCCAAATGGTAAATTATATTTACATTTTATGAGGGGTTATCCGATTTTGATAGACAAATGGTGGACATATATTGCGGAGGGGCATTTATGAGCAAAGGTGAAGATGATTCGTATGATCTGTTTGAAATTTTGAGTGAAAATTCGATAAATCGTGCCTCCATCTCATCTCATCAACAATCTGTAGGACCTGTCAAACAAGATGAAAACCCAATCCACACTTTCATGGAAGTCTGTGATTTCTGTGCCAGTCTCACTCACCATGTGAGTCAGTGTCCTACTATGGCCCAACTCCCACTGGTCATCCAAGCTCAAGTTCAAAATGTCCTAGGGTTCTCTCAGCTCAAGCATGCTACATTTTCAGATGATTATAATCTTGGCTGGAGTAATCACACAAATTTACCTTGGATGGATCCAACATTCCAAGTCCATCTGTCTAAACTCTCATCCCAAGCAGCCCACGAGCAGCCCATGTCTACTCAACCTCCGCCCAACTCATCTCACCCAAATTTTGGAATCAACATTGATACTAAGGGTGATTCATCGGGCCACTGCTTTGAACCTCAAATCATGTACTCTCAGTCTACTTATCATGACCCTCCTTCACTATTCAACCAACTCCCTCTATATGTGAATGATGATGATGATGATCTTCTGCCTGTTATTTTGGCTCAAGATATCACTATTGGGAGTGAGGGGGAGTGCGCACGTAATACCATGATGAAGGAAGGGAAGGAAGAAGGGGGTGACTTCAAGGATAATGATGATCATATCATCCCATTCTATGAATGTTTTGAGATTGAGAATATTACTGTAAAGGATAATGGCCCAGACAACTCAATTGAGGAAATACATAAAGAGGAGGATTACTTTGTAAGTAATAGTATTGTTCATTTAATGAAACAAAATTCTGAATATCCTCCCCCCTGGAAGAACATGATGATTGGGCCTTAGACGAAAAGTTTACATTTCATCTACCGACACCATTTCTGAAAAATTTGATTGATAATTTTCAGTTGAGTGATGAGTGTGATGATGGGCCTGTCTTAGAGATATTCACACTTGATCTGACCTATGATGAAAGGGCCGGACTGGAATCATTTACATTTCCTCTATCCACCCCATTAGTGGGCAATCTGGTTAATAATCCTCAGATGAGTGATGAGTGTGATGAAGGGGTTTCATTAGAAAATTTCATATTTGATCTGACCCCTAAAGCCTATCCAATGAAGTCTGAATTTATGGATGAGTTAGATACTGGGCGCGTGCTTCCTTCTACTTTGATTCCCCTGCCAGTTGAGCCTCTCCAATTTGACATTCTAGGACCTGAGGGGGATGTGCCAACCACATTCATCTTTGATTTGACTTCCACTCAGGAAGATAAGTTGATCAATGCCCTTAAAGTTCATGAGGCTATTACTGAGAGGAAAGTGGCTAAGGATGACAATCTTATTCCTAAGCTACCAGGGCCTGAACAAGTTACCATGGAGAAAGTCGTTCCTAAAGGGCTCGTCAGGAGTGACGATACAGGACAAGAGGACCAATGGATTGATTTTGTGCAAGGGTTCCACCTCGATCAAGACAAATTAGTGGCCATTGATCATTTATGGATCCCTAAAGATGAACATTGGCTCACACACATGGTTAACGTTAAAATCAATAATGTGCGCGACTCATATATTTCTGGCCCCGATCCGTATATACTTACTATTGTCTTCCAATGATATGAGGGATGGAATTTGAAGGAGGACAAGATCACATGGTGGCTCATTTTGAATACCACCCGTTGGTTAGTGATCTACCTTGTGTCTGGCTGACGACATAAAACTTAGCGCTTCTTGGGAGGTAACCCAAAGTTTTAGTGATTTTTATGTGGTAATAAATGGCTTCTTTGGAGACAACCCAAATTTTTTTGTGTGTCTTTATTTTACAGGTGTGAATAACAGATAAGTTGGGAGAGAAAGGAGATTGCTTACTCTACTGCTCAGATAAGCCAAGCCGTCAAAAGTCAAGTACCACCTTTTCTTCCAAAGCCACAATTTTCAAAGTCTACCTCTATCAGGTTGTCCCGTTCCTTCATACATCTCCTGTCTGCATTGTTCTATTGTTCCATATTGTTCATGCCATTGAGGACAATGTCATTTAAGTTGGGGGGACGGACATCATGTTGCACATGGTTGCACTCATATACAACCTCCATTTTTTAAAAAAAAATGTTGCACATGGTTGCACTCATATACAACCTCCATTAAAAAAAAAAACTAAATACAACACTCAATTGCGTTTTCTTGATTCATGTCTCATGAAAAGTAATTCTGGAATGGAAAAGACTAGGGAAAAGATGATGGAAAATTAATCTAGCCATGGAAACTGATTTAAGAATCTCTTTAAAGTTCATGTGCACTTTAGAAAAGAATATCACTTGTACACTAATGAAACAAACAGGACAAGCCTTCTGCTATTTTAGGTATATTGCCTGATATTCAGCACTTCTTGAAGAAGAGATCTTTTAGAAGCTTTCTGCCATGTTATCTATTGAAAAATAAAAATTTGAGAAAATAAAAAAAAATACCATGAAAAATGCTCCGATTCTGAGTAACCGAGCCTACTTCACCTAAGACCTGTTGAGGTTCGCGTCAAAAGAAAAAGGGAACTTTGATCTGTGTAACCGGGCCTACTTCACCTAAGACGTGTTGAGGTTCGCGTAAAACAGTGAAGGGTAGTGCAGCATCATGTGTGTATAAAAATAAAAGAGAAAAAAAATAGAGATCCCAAAAGGGATAAAACAATAAGACAGACAAAAAGCTAGTATGTTGAATGTTCTGATTAAGAAGTGCAGAATTGAAAGGTATTTATTCGGAATAGCAACTGGAGGACGCAATTGTCTATAATGTGAAGTTAGCATTACACATGCACAAGTGCTATTGACCTTTAAATTGACTTCTTGATCATGTACCTATTTCCTACATAAGGCTAGTTTGTGGTAACTATTCCCGATTCCTAATCTTTAGTAGATTCTATGAACGATGATCTGGAAATGAGGCATGGATATTTTAAACTCTTGTTGGTCCTAAAATTTTTTTTGATTATTTACATTGCGAAGGGACTAGCAATGAGTAAGTTGGGGGGTGTGATAAGTGTGTATTTTTACATATTAATTCATGTTACACACATTTTTTTATGAGCTTAAATAATAATAAATATACACGTATCACACTTACTTTTAATTTAGAGTCAAATATTTAATTTTATAGAATTAAATAAATTTCATAAAGATATTTATTTATTTATGCAAGCATTCAAAATGAAAAAAAATAAAAAAATAAAAAAATATATATGTGGAAATGGGCCAAAAGCCCAAGGACTTGTTCAAAAAGAAAAGAAAAATAAAAGAAAAAAATAAATTTATTTGATATTTTTTGAGATTTTATAAGATATATATAATATATATATCCATATAATATATATATATATATATATATATATATATATATAAAACTAATGTGTAAGTGTGTGTGCGTGTGTTTTTCCTTGCAGGAACACATAGCCCGCCTTCGCGGGCAGGCACGGTCGACGAGGAGCGGAGGAGGCGCGGTCAACGCGCCTCCCCCGCATCAAACGACGCTGGCGCACTGCGGCGCAGCCGCGGCAGGAGGGCGGCCGGCACACCGCGGGCGCACCGCGGCGCCTCACCCGCGGTGGAAAGGCGGCCGGAGCATGGGCGGCGAGAGGAGAGAGAAAGAGAGAGAAAAGAGAAAAAAATACGAAAAAATCAGAAAAAAATACCCAAGTGTGCAACACATGTTGGCACACCTTCTTAAGTCAAAAATTGCAGCAATGACTTATATTTTTCAACAATAGAGGCAAGAGATGTTCACATTAGGAATGGGGTTGTTATGTGAACCCTATAAAAGGGGGGCTTCTATTGTAATGAAAGGAGTAGCTAGATAGGAGAATTGTAAGGGGGGTTGCTTTGAGTTCTTGAAGTTCTTGCTTGTTGGCCTTAGTAGAGCTACATAGGATAGTTAGAAGATGTTGTTTTGAGAGCTTTTGATGTAAAACTTTGTAAGTTGATCTTGTTTTAATGAATGTTTGGTTTAAGCATTTAGTCCTTTCTTAGCCCCATTACTTGTTGTTCTGATCTCCATTTCATTTTCTTGTCTTCACGAAAGTTGTTCATCTTTAAGTGTTCTCCAATTTCTCTTTATATTATTTCCCTTAATTCTTTCTAGTTTGAAAGTTATTTCCCGTTTTCTTAACTACTATTCTACGTGATTACTGTTCATCCGAGGTGATACCTTCTATTATTCTTCTATTTTGAAGCCTTTTCAAATCTCTTTTCACTCTGAGTTCTTCATGAAAGTTGTTCTTCTCTTATAGATATAGATTTTCTTCCTCTACCACTTCTTCTAATTCTTCTTAGTTTAAGAGTTATAATTAATTTTTCATTGTTCTATTTTCTGCCGTTTTATTGTTCATCCGCACCGATCAATCTTGAGTTTTTCACATTTTTCACTGTCTTCCTCTCGTTTTCTGTCTCTGTGTTCTTCATCAAACTTCTTCCTCTTTTCATTTTCGACAACTTTCATTTCTTCTACTTCTTCTAATTCCCTCTAGATTTTAAATTATTCTCTTTCTTCCAACCCCCTAGTTTTAATATAATTCTGTTATATTTTTAACTTGTCTTTGTTCCTATTTCTATCTATTTCCATCTCTTCACCATTTCTTCACACAACCCAAAGTGGTTAGTCATCTTCCAGTCATCTCACGGCGTCGACTTCCGAAGCGGAGTGATCTTCATCCAAGGCTCAGCAAGGAAACGACGGCGTTCTTCATCCATTGGCTAAAATTTCCTTCACTTATCTCTTGTTATTTAAAGTTGTAATTTCATTTTACATTGCATTATTTCACTTCAAAAGAAATAAAAATTCATCTATGCAAAGTTTTAAAATTTTCATCGTTTTATCTCTCCTAATTTCTCTTCTTTACTCATCTCATATTCTTTAGTTAAGTGTTCATGCAACTTAATTTCCTTTAGTATTAATCGCACTCAAAAGATAAAAATTGATTTTCAAAACATAAGGATATTTTTCAACTTGATTTATAAAGATTTTTCCTCCTCGTGGGATCGACCCGTATTTACCACTGTACTTGTATTTCTAAAATCATTTAAGTGAGTGAGTGCGGTTTTATAAATTTTAAAATTTGTGTGGCACTGCATTTTTATACGACGGGTATCGAGCGCATCAAGCTTGCGTTTCTGTTAGCGACGTATAGCCCATAGGAACTCTTAGTGTCGGGCCGAAGTATCTCTCCTACTCGTATGTTGCTAGTCGCGTCTCCATCTAGAGTCCGAGGTCCGTATCACTTAGAGTCGGTCCCCGTGTCCGTCCCGCATCAATTTGGTATCAGAGCGCCAGTTGAGTATAGGGTAGTCATTCGTCATTGCTTAACAAAAATACAAAAAAAAGGTCTTCTAGAAAGTGTCGAAGTCTAGGTGTCACATTTGCATACCATTATTCGGTATATGAAAAGGTGTCGCCCGACCATTAGGTTACACCTATCGGGGAGGTGATTCACTCGCGTGAGAGGGTCTTCGGATCCCCGGACTCCGCCAGTTACCGGATCTTGGTTTAAGTCTAGGGTCTTTAGTGTGCATTAGTTAGTGCATTCCAACCTTGCATGGCCGGTCTAGTGTCTTGTCCAAGTGTCGGCATGCCTAGCATGTAGTTCCCCCTAATTTCCCATGGATTCCCCATCACCCGGGCAATATGGCCGTTGGTCCACCCATGGGCTTGGCAACCACCCTCTCCACTTCCGTAGGTCCGAAGTCTCGGATTTTTATGGCTCCAATGACCCGGGCGACTACCTCAAGTGGAAGGTCACCATGGATAAATATTTTGAATGTTACACCATGTCCGATGCCATGCAAGTCAGTTTTGTCCAAGAGAGGCTTGTCCACAAAGCCGCCTGGAAATGGGAGAGCATTGAGCGCATGAGAGAGGTTAGGAGGCAAAGGCCCATCGAGTCGTGGCATGAGATGAAGGACGAACTTAGGAAGGTCTACTTACCCGGCCCGGTCACCTTCAACCGACCCCACCCAATCACTTCCACCCAAGTGGGCCATAGTCGGAGGCAAAGCGCAGCACATGTAGAAGAGCCTAGGTCCACGACTAAGCCGAGTTCTTATGGGCGAGCCCATCATATTGCTCCTACTCCAAACCCCACCATTGTCGAACTCTTCCAAATCATTTCGGATAGAGTGGATAGAATGTGTGCTTATATCGAGTCCTTGGTTTCCCCTTGCCTACCTCCTAGACAGAATGGAACCAAGCACGAGCCTAAGGAGGTAGCAACCGGTAGCCCCAACCCGATGCCATCTAAGGTGCCATCCCAAGGCCCTCTCCCCATCATGATGGATCATCTTCCCCCACCCACGAGAGCCCCATTGCCTACACCCCCTGTCCGTCGGGAGGATAAGGGTCAGGACCGACTTATCAGGGAGACTAGTGGGTCATGACAGCAGTGTTATCACTGCCAGGGGTTCGGCCACTTTGCCGGACAGTGTCCCACTCGGACATCTCTAGCCCTAGGGAAAAGGGTTGGAGAAGCCTCACTCTCCGATCTTTATTCGGAGCCACCTCAGCCGCAGCTATCCGTGTTTCTAACGGGAAAGCTACTCATAGCCGAGCCACTCCTTAGTTGGCTCAAGCATAGCTTGGTCCCACCTCCCTTCCCATCTATGGACCCCACCCGACCTATAGTGCGGATCAACTCATTCCATACCACTTTCCGGACTAGTCACCATGTGGATACATTGGATGACCTTCTTAAAGGATTAGACTGGCAGTTGACATTTACGCAGTTGTTGGCCTCAAGCTTCGACCGACCCACAGGTCATAGCTTCACACATCCATCCTTATGGTCTATTACCTCCGTGTGCACCGTGGGTCATGTCACCACGGAGGTTCTTCTATTCCTCCCTATGCCGACCGAGCCCGACTTCATTCCCTTTTGCCCAAGGGAAGAATCTTACTTTCTACCTATGACTGCCGTCCCACCTCGCGCAATGAATGAAGGTGATCATTTACATCTTCACGAATTTCATACTTGGGACCATGTCATGGGGAAACCCATCTCAAGGGGACATACTTTCTTTGATCCCTTTGATCCCTTCTCTAGTGACCCACCATATCTACTCCCCTTCCTTGAGGGAGTCCACTATTATACCCCTTCCCCACGGGCCGGGCCATCGACACCCATCGAGTCTGTTCACGGGCGAGAGACACCCAACCCTCCTGGTCCACCCAAACCTCCCAAATACAAAGTACCATCTTATGATTGTACCGACATTCGGTCACACCTAGGGCTGTCAATGGGCCTGGCCGACCCGACAGGCCCGCGGGCTTGGCCCTATTTCGGGCCAGGCCGCAAGGTCTTTTTCAGCCCGCGGGTTTTTAGTCGGGCCTAAAGGCCCGGCCCGACTAGACTCGCGGGCCGGGCTCGGGCTTTGAGTTCGGACCGCGGGCCGGCCCGGCCCGATCCCTTTTTTTATTCTCACTTTAAATTTTAAAAGCTATTTAGTCAAACTTATGTTATTTTACTTAATTAGAAATTTTAAAATTCTCTTTTCACACAAATTATGTAATTAATATCAAAATTTTAATTTATTTAGTGAGATTATAAATTTTATAGTATTAAATCTATTAATTATTAATTATTATTATTATTTTATTTAAGTAGTCGGGCCGGGTCGGGCCTTAGTCGGGCTTTGAATTTTTTATATAATGTCGGGCCCGACCCGGCCCAGCCCGACATAGGTCGGGCCCGGGCCGGGCTCAGGCCTTACTCTTGATAAGTCGGGCTCGGGCCGGGCCGACCTAAGCCCGGCCCGGGCTCGGCCCATTGACAGCCCTAGTCACACCTAGGGTATGCATGGCACACATTCGGATGTCCTGGACCACCTTGCATATGATTGGGTCGGACTAACCGTAGGGTTGTTTAGGGTCGTGTGTGCATCCGTGTGTTTTTCTTTTTGAGGCCAGCAATGCACGGTATAAGGAGCTAGCCGATGCCCATAGACACCACCGTGAGTTCCAAGAGGGTGAATATGTCATGATCAGGGTAAGACCTGAACGGTTTCCCTCTGGAACCGTAAAGAAATTGCAAGCTCGCGGAGCCGGTCCATTTAGAGTGTTGAAACGCGTTGGATCTAATACGTATGTTGTGGACCTGCCCCAGGAATATGGTATAAGCTCAACTTTCAATGTGTCGGATCTAGTTGCATATAGGGACCCAGCGGTGATCCCTAGTGAGCCTTTCGAGCCATCTCCTCCCATTGAGAGTGATCACACACCTGAGTGTCCACCACCAGCCCCATTTCCACGGCAGCGAGAGCATATATATCATATACTGGATGAGCAGGTGACAGTTACCAGGAGTGGATCCTACCCGCGCTACCTAGTGCGATGGAGAGGGTGACCCGCCACCGAGGATACTTGGATCACCCGTGGAGAGTTGCATAGGCTAGATCCGGATCTACTGGAGCGCTACCAGAGCGATGGAGACCCTTACTCGACAGGGTCGAGTTTCCCCCACCCGGGGAGAATTGGTGCAGACACCAGAGCGATCGAGAAGCACGTACCGGCGAGCCGTCGGTACCGTATGCGGAGCACCACTCGAGCTACATCGGCTTCCATCTGGCTCGGAGATAATCTGGAGACTCCCCCTTGAGTCTTAGTGTTTATCATATTTACTGGGATTTTATTTATGTGTAATGTGTGCGATTGTAAAAGGGGTTTATTTGTAATTTGGGACCACCTAGGTCCCGCGGGCCCCTCATTCCATCTCATATTGATCCACCTCAGCTCTTGGGCCCATGTGGGGTCAGTCAACCCTCCAAGGTGGGCTTCTAGAAGGGTTGGACCAAGGGGGGATAAAGGGTAATAAAATTCAAAATTTGGAACACATAAGTCAAGGGGGTGCCCCATGTATAATATAGTTTATTAGGATTGAAATCTTATTTTATTTGTTCCAAACCACATGGGAGAAATAAATTGTGGACTCCCTCTTTTACCCCCCACCAATCCTAGATATAGGGATAGAACTAGTCTTTTTGTATTTTCTATAAGAACCTTGTATTTTCATTTTGAGTAGAATTAATGCAAAGAAATTCAGAAATTTTGTTCCAAAGATAAGGGATGCCCCCTATCTCTCTCCTCTCTCCCCCTTCTGCAGCTGGGAAGGCTATGTTTCTGAGGTGAGACGCCTCCTATATCGGTTCGTGAGATCGCCATCGCCATCGCCGCCGCCACCGCCATCGTGCCGCCATCGCACCACCGCCAACGCCGCCGGAGTTTTGTCCACTTAGGACATCCCACTGTTCCGGAAGTTTTTCTCATAACCTCGAGATCTTTTGGGTTCCAAACTTTTAGGGTGAGTTCTATATGTTCAACCCACGTCCCAAAAAAATTGGTGAAAATTCTAGTTTTTATTTCCCATTTTTCCATTTTCGTTCTTCACCTTCCTCCAGATCTGCCAGCAGTCTGTCCAGATTTTCAGATCCCAAATAGGTCGTTCATGAACCCACCTTCTCTTGCTCCAAATGATTTGAAATTTTTATTGAAGGTTCTGTCTACCTAATACCACATCCAAAAATTTTATCGTGAATTTAAATTCACGTTCATATTTTCTAAAAATTCACTCCAAATCCCAACTCACTTCTGTCTGCCTCTGTCCAGATCCGACCACCCAGCAGTCTAAAATACCTTTCCCCGTCCAAACTTCCACCATATCGGTCATACAAATTATTTCCGTCTTCCTCTCTCTCCCCTCTATAACTTTCATGAAGAGCTCGGGGTCTGAATCAGAGGTCTACTTCACGGTCAAAGCCAACTCTCAGGAAAGTTTGCTTCTACCCGGCCAGATCTGAAACAGAGATCAGTCCGGTTCTAAAATCCCACATCAGAAGTACAGTCCCAACGAATTTTCTGGAGTCACAAAGGGTCGAACGACTTCGAGAGAGCTTTCCAACGGTACCTCTTGTGCATCGATCCGACGTCGGTGCTGATCGCAGTGATAGATCTCGTCGGATCGCACGCGGTAAAACAGAAGCAGCAGATCCGTGGGCAGCAACTCCAAGACTTGGAGATCGGAGCCGATCTGTAATATCCCGGACCTTTCGAATCCTTCTTCGTGGGTCCCGGATCTGGTTTTCGGAGCGTCTGGCTCTATTGTGTCCGAAATTTTGTTTCGGATATTTTTTGTGTTCGGATCGGCGCGATCCGGAGTTGTTTCGGAGGCCCAGAGGCGTTCCGCGGCTTTTTCGCGTGGGTTTTCCGATTCCCGGTGTGTGTTTCGACTTTTTCTTCGGAAGCTCACTGCGGACGAACCGGGCGGTTCCCCCAGGCACGAGTGCTACCGTTGCGATTGGTGCGTTCCGAGGATTCTGGAAATGTATTTTTCTATTTTTTGATATTTTTCTAAAAAATCGGATTTTCTATATAACCCTATTTCTTTTCTTTTTCTTTTCCTCTTTCTCTTTCTTCTTCTTCTTCTTCCTCCTTCCTCCTCCACCGTGACCCTCCCTCTCTCCCTCTCTTCCTCCCGTTCGAGCGCGGCTAGCTCCTCTCCGGCTGCTGACAGCGGCGGGACGACGACGCGGCGACGTGGACGGCGGTGAGGCGATCGTGGGGGCGTGCGGCGAGCGTGGGAAGCGTGAGGAGGCGGGGTTTCTAAAAGCGTTCTTCGTGGTTTGTGGACGATCCGGCGGAGCATTCGCTCCATTGAGGTAGGGTGACGTTCCTTAGCCTCTTGCCGTTCGTTTCCGTGATTTGTAGGCCGCGGGGAGGCCGAGAGAGGCTTGTTTGAGCGGGTTTGGGGTTTTCCATGATTTGGGGAGAGCTCGCCCGATCTATGGTTTTAGCCCGCTATTTCGTGTTTTGGTGGCTTAGAAGCATGCTAGGGGTTCTTAGGGGTCATTCCCCTTAATTTCCCCCTCTCCGGTGGAGGCATGGGGGCGTGGTTGGAGTTTTTAGGCGTTTCCACCATTTTCGGGCGCGAACTGAGAACGCGCTATACTCCAGTAGCGCGTTCTTGATGGTCGCGCTGCCCCGATGGGGCGCGTTCATCGGAGAAGATGAACAGTAGGGCGGTCCCTGTCGCGCTATGGGGTCCTAGCGCGATCTGCCTTGTCGCGTTAGGGGTCCCTAGCGCGACCTGCCTTGTCGCGCTAGGAGGCCCTAGGGCGATCTTCCCTGTCGCGCTAGGGGGTCCTAGCGCGTTCTTCCTTGTCGCGCTAGGGGTCCCTAGCGCAATCTATCCTGTTGTCGGGTGTTCCTCTTGGGCAGTGTGTGTGTCCTGGACACCCCGTGGAGTTCCGGGACCGTGTCTTTTGGGTGTCCGGAGGTTCCGTTTGCCTTGGTCATGCGTTTGGCTGTGGGCGGTGCGTCCGTTTCTTCTCCGACCGTGGTCACCGTGCGATGGTGATGGTATGTGGGACGGCCCCCGTACTTCGTCAGGTTCGGACGTTGTTTTCCGTGTTCTTGAGAGTCTACTCCTTCAGTGACCCTCCACTAGTCGTAGCCCACCAGTACGAGGTGCTGGTCTCACCTGGGAGTGGTGTACGGGCATTCACCTTTGAGACGGTTTGTGGACCGGTTACCGTAGGCCCCTCGTCGGTAGCCAGAGTCCGGCTACGGGGGAAAACCGGTCAGAGGACCAGACCTAGTGACGCAAGGTCTGTGTGTGCACACGTGGTTGGGGGCGGTTGGACCCACGTCGACGGGCGTGACCCCAGCTAGTTACTTGTTTGTGGTTACTTGTACGGTGTCTGCGCCTCGGGTAGGACCTACCACGTCAGGCGGTTCACCTGCGGTGCGGTGTAAGACGTCATGGGACGCTACCGGCTGTGCTTCTAGTGGGTGGTACTCCTGTCGAGTACGGAGTGACAGACTGTCAGTCGTGTGTTTCTGACCTTCGAGTTTTACGGTTCGACCGTTGGGTTTCGGTCTCGTACCGTGGCACGTGTGTTGGTTTGCGTGCCGTAGGGCCTGGTTCTGTAGAGTACAGGGCTTTCCTTTCCGAGGTACTTTCCTACCGCTAGTGTAGTGGTTTTTCGTTTTACGAGGTAGGGTTCGAGTGATCCCTACTGAGTCTTATTCTGAGACTCATTCCCTGCGTGTTTTCACCGTGTTTCAGGTGAGGCGCAACCTTCGGGGAGCGCGTCAGGAGTGCAGCGTGGTGCGAGTGCCCAGAGGTAGTGCCAGAGGTCAGAGCCGGGGTATGCCCCGTGTAGCTATACTTTTCTTTCTTGTCACTGTACTAGTCGTGGACTACTGTTGCTGTTGTTGTTATTTGATTGTGGACCATGTAAAATGTTATTTTATTTCCTGCTTAATATTCTAGCTGTTTAATTTCTGCGATTATTTGTGATACTTGTGTAGTCTCCATACCATCCTTTTAACCCTTCCGAGCCTTCGGGCTCGTGGGTGGCGGTGCGAGTCTCGGGTTATCGGGCCTTCCCGGTAATCGGATTCTCGGGTCGTTACAGCTGGTATCAGAGCGCGGTTGTGGAATTACATAAGAATCATAGGTAATTGTAGTGGTCCACTAGTCCACAGCGATGATGTACATGTGACGTTGGCATTGGGCACCGCATGTTTGTTTTGACCTTGCCGTCTCCGTGTTTTCTGTCTTGTGCTTCAGGAGCGAGGATGGCGCCGAGGCGGAGCTCTCGCTCTCAGCAGGGGCAGTCGACTGGAGGTCAGGAGATCCAGCAAGGGGTCCAGGGGGACCAGGAGGAGCATAGCAGAGCGCCACTGGGAGCTACCGAGGCCGCGGATGCTGCGAGAGTTCCGGGGGCCGAGGATTTCTTCCGTGGCATGTACCAGCTTATGTCTCAGCAGTTCGGCAGAGAGGCTGGTGAGGGCTCGTCAGCTAGGGGTGGGCCAGGCCGAGCAGTGAGGGACTTTCTGCAGTTCCATCCACCTTATTTCAGCGGCCAGGCAGACCCTGATGCGGCTCGCGATTGGCTTGATGAGATGGAGCGGGTGTTCAGTTCTGCAAGGAGTGCTACCGAGGACAGAGTTGTGTTGGCCTACAACCAGTTACAGGGTACGGCTCGGAGGTGGTGATCTTCCGAGTGGAAGACGTCCTTTCAGCTTCGTCCACTTGAGCAGATCGAGTGGGACGACTTTGTTAGTGCTTTCGAGAGTACGTACTGTCCAGATATTGTTGCCACGCAGCGGATGCGAAAGTTTCTGGAGCTGGTGCAGGGCGACATGTCCGTGTTGCAGTACATGGCCCGATTTGTCGAGCTGGGTCGATATGCACCTCACATCATGGAGCATGAGAGGGTGAGGACCACACAGTTTGTACAGGGCTTGAGGCTGGAGCTGAGGCACCATCTGATCGTGAATGGGGCCACTGATCTAGACACAACGTCTCGTGTTGCGGTTTCTTTGGAGATGGATATGCAGAGGACCCGAGGGCCGATCAGCCAGGGACAGTCTTTGTCAGGTCGCAGCCATCAGTCGGTTACCCAGCAGTAGGGTTTCTTTCAGTCTGCGTCGGGTGGTTCAGGAGTACCGGCATCGGCAGCTTCGGTGACAGGATCTGCGTCCTTCGGCTCGAAGGTCAAGAAGTTCTTGAAGAAGAGTTTCCGTAAGAAGCACAAGGACCAGGGGCAGCCTTCATCGGGCAGTGTACAGCAGCTGATTCCTTTGCAGCGTCAGGGATCAGTGGGTGGATCGCGAGGACCTTGTCCACAGTGTGGTGGGACCCACCCAGGCAGGCAGTGCACGGCGCCGATTATCTGTTTTCGGTGTGACCAGCCAGGGCATATGGCGCGTGACTGTCCTCAGAGACCGTCGCAGCAGCAGTTTCCTCAGCAGCAGCAGGTTCCCCAACAGCAGAGGCAGCAGCAGCAGCAGCAGCAGGGACAGTATCCGCCACTACCCAGGTCAGCCAGCTTGGGAGGCAGGCAGAAGGCTCGAGGCCAGATCACGCACATGACCAGGGCAGAGGCAGTGGCGTCGCAGCTCGTGGAAGGTACCGTTCAGATTTTGGGTTGTGCGGCTCAGGTTTTGTTTGATTCAGGCGCGTCTCATTCGTTTATTTCGGAGGATTTCGCGTCGAGCGTTGAGGAGCCGGTGACCTAGTTGTCCTGTGATTTGGCAGTGGAGTTACCTTCGGGTGACTTTATGATCACTCCGTATTGCTTCGATCAGGTTCCGGTTTGGATTGATGGGCAGAGTATGCCAGGCAGGTTGTATGCGTTGTAGCTTCGGAATTACGATGTGATTCTAGGCATGGATTGGCTCGAGACTCATGGAGCGGTGGTGGATTGTGGGATGAAGAGGGTCTACTTCCAGCATCCGAGTAAGAGGACCTTATATTTCTAAGGTATCCGTTCCGCCTCTTCTCGATTCCTTATCTCTGCTATTCGAGCCTGTCGATTGCTTGATTCTGGTTGTCAGGGTTTTCTCATGTCCGTGGTGGTGTCTGAACGGATGGAACCGAGTGTCGATGACATTCCGGTGGTGTGCGAGTTTCCCGACGTTTTTCCCGAGGAATTGCCTGGATTACCTCCCCAGCGGGAGATCGATTTTGTGATCGAGGTTGTGCCTGGTACGGGACCTTTGGCGAAGGCTCCCTACCGTATGGCCCCCGCTGAGTTGAGGGAGTTGAGGGCGCAGTTGCAGGAACTGTTGGCCAAGGGGTACATTCGTCCGAGTTTTTCCCCTTGGGGTGCGCCCGTGTTGTTTGTGAAGAAGAAGGACGATAGTCTGCGGCTGTGCATTGACTATCGGCAGCTGAATGAAGTGACTATTAGGAACAAGTATCCGTTGCCGCGGATTGATGACTTGTTCGACCAGCTTCAGTCCGCGCGAGTGTTCTCGCAGATTGATTTGCGGTAAGGTTACTATCAGCTGAGAATTCGCGAGTCCGATGTGGAGAAGACTGCGTTCAGTACGAGGTACGGGCATTATGAGTTTTTGGTGATGCCGTTCGGGCTCACCAATGCCCCAGCAGCCTTCATGGACTTGATGCAGAGGGTGTTTCATCCGTATTTGGATCAGTTTGTGGTCATCTTCGTGGACGACATCCTTGTTTATTCGCAGTCTACTGAGGAGCACGCGTACCATTTGGGTGTGGTGCTGCAGACGCTGCGAGGTCACCAGTTGTATGCGAAGCTCAGCAAGTGCGAGTTTTGGCTCAGCGAGGTGCACTTTCTGGGGCACGTGATTTCTGGTGATGGCATTTCCGTGGACCCCGCCAAGGTCGAGGCAGTAATGCAGTGGCCGAGGTCGAGGTCGGTGACGGAGATCCGGAGTTTCTTGGGGCTTGCGGGTTATTATCGCCGGATAATCCAGGATTTTTCTCGCATTGCAACCCCGATGACTAGGTTCACGCGGAAGGATGTGCCTTTCGTCTGGTCCGGGGAGTGTGAGCAGAGCTTTAGGGAATTGAAGAGATTGCTCACCTCGGCTCCGATGTTGGTTTTGCCTTCTGGATCGGGAGGTTTCGTGGTGTGTACAGATGCTTCCGGCGTTGGATTGGGTGCTGTTTTGATGCAGCATGGTAGAGTGGTGGCTTATGCATCTCGGCAGCTAAAGTCCCATGAGGAAAACTACCATACCCATGACCTTGAGTTGGCGGCGGTGATCTTCACGCTGAAGATCTGGAGGTATTATCTGTACGGTGAGAAGTTCGAGGTGTTCACTGACCATCAGAGTTTGAGGTATGTGTTCTCGCAAAAGGACCTGAACCTCAGGCAAAGGCGTTGGATGGAGTTCATGAAGGACTATGACTTCACCCTGTCTTATCAGCCGGGCAGGATGAATGTCGTCGCCGATGCCTTAAGTCGGAAGGTTGCGGTCAGTGCCTTGATGTTGAGGAAGTGGAGGCTCTGGGAACAAGTGCCCGAGGTATCCTTCAGGCTCAAGATTCCCCAGGAGCCAGGGTTGGCGGTGCTTGCGAGTCTGACTGTCACTCCTGCTATCCGTCGTCAGGTGACAGAGGCTCAGCATGCGGACCCTGAGTTGCCCCGGATTCTGGCTATGGCTGACGTGGAGCTCGGCGAGGACGGTGCTGCGAGGTTTCGTGGCAGGTTGTACATCCCAGCAGAGGAGCAGATTCGTCGTGCGGTGCTGCGCGAGGCTCATGGGAGCAGGTACACCGTACTCCCGGGTGCGACGAAGATGTATCGGAACTTGCGGAGGCAATTTTGGTGGCCTGACATGAAGAGAGATGTTGCCGAATTTGTGGCCAGGTGCCTGATCTGTCAGCAGGTGAAGGCGGAGCATCAGCGACCAGGAGGTACTCTCCAACCCTTTGATGTTCCTGCTTGGAAGTGGGACCATGTGACCACGGATTTTGTGATGGGGTTGCCGAGGACCCCGACTGGGCAGGATAGTATTTGGTTACTGGTGGATCGGCTGACGAAGGTGACGCGGCTGTTGCCGGTCAAAGTCAGCTGGAGCGTGTCTAAGTTGGCTTGTCTTTATGTGGAGCGGATCGTACCGTTGCATGGGATTCCTATTTCGATCGTGTCGGATCGGGATCCACGCTTCACTTCTGGATTCTGGAGGAGTTTCCAGCAAGCTCTTGGCACGGAGTTGGCTTTTAGCTCGGCGTATCATCCTCAGTCGGATGGTCAGTCTGAGAGAACCATTCAGACTTTGGAGCACATGCTGAGATCTTGCTGCCTGGAGTGGCAGGGGAGTTGGATTCATCACCTACCGTTGGTGGAGTTTGCCTATAACAACAGCTATCATTCGAGCATCGGCATGGCTCCCTATGAGGCTTTGTACGGGCGTCCTTGTCGGACTCCACTCGATTGGTTCGCGGTGGGTGAACGTGTTTTGGCGGGACCGAAATTGGTGCAGCAGTGTGTGGACGTTGTGCACCTGGTTCGTCAGAACATGTTGGCGGCCCAGAGTCGGCAGAAAAGCTATGCTGACCGTAGGAGGCAGCCTCTCGAGTTCACCGTGGGCGATCATGTGTTCTTGAGAGTTTCTCCGATGAAGGGGGTGATGCATTTTGGACGGCGTGGGAAGCTGAGTCCCCGCTATATTGGTCCTTTCGCGATTGTGGAGCGCATCGGTGAGGTTGCTTACCGGTTGCAGTTACCTCCTGAGTTGGCGTCGATGCATGACGTGTTCCACGTCTCGATGTTGCGGAAGTATATGCCCGATGACTCTCATGTGCTCGAGTTTTCGGTTTGGCCGGAGGTGACTCCAGACCTTTCTCTCCCAGAGTTTCCGATCCGCCTGGAGGATAGGCGAGAGCAGCGCCTGCGGAACAAGGTCATTCCCTTGGTGAAGGTCGTGTGGCAGCGACACTCTGGTGGTGAGGCTTCGTGGGAACGTGAGGACGAGATGCGTCAGCAGTTCCCGTATCTGTTTGAGTGAGTCTTCCTCTTCTTTCCCCTTTGGTTGTTCTCAATTTCGAGGACGAAATTCCTTAAGGGGGGAGGGCTGTAATATCCCGGACCTTTCGGATCCTTCTTCGTGGGTCCCGGATCTGGTTTTCAGAGCGTTCGACTCTGTTGTGTTCAAAATTTTATTTCGGACATTTTTCGTGTTCGGATCGGTGCGATCCGGAGTTGTTTCGGAGGCCCGGAGGCGTTCCGCGGCTTTTTCGCGTGGGTTTTCCGATTCCCGGTGTGTGTTTCGACTTTTTCTTCGGAAGCTCGCTGCGGGCGAACCAGGCGGTTCCCCCAGGCACGAGTGCTACCGTTGCGATCGGTGCGTTCCGAGGATTCCGGAAATGTATTTTTCTATTTTTCGGTATTTTTTCAAAAAATCGGATTTTCTATATAACCCTATTTCTTTTCTTTTTCTTTTCCTCTTTCTCTTTCTTCTTCTTCTTCTTCCTCCTTCCTCCTCCACCGTGACCCTCCCTCTCTCCCTCTCTTCCTCCCGTTCGAGCGCGGCTAGCTCCTCTCCGGCTGCTGACAGCGGAGGGGCGACGGCGCGGCGACGTGGACGGTGGTGAGGCGATCGTGGGGGCGTGCGGCGAGCGTGGGAAGCGTGAGGAGGCGGGGTTTCTAAAAGCGTTCTTCGTGGTTTGTGGACGATCCGGCGGAGCATTCACTCCATTGACGTAGGGTGACGTTCCTTAGCCTCTTGCCATTCGTTTCCGTGATTTGTAGGCCGTGGGGAGGCCGAGAGAGGCTTGTTTGAGCGGGTTTGGGGTTTTCCATGATTTGGGGAGAGCTCGCGCGATCTATGGTTTTAGCCCGCTATTTCGTGTTTTGGTGGCTTAGAAGCATGCTAGGGGTTCTTAGGGGTCATTCCCCTTGATTTCCCCCTCTCCGGTGGAGGCATGGGGGCGTGGTTGGAGTTTTTAGGCGTTTCCACCGTTTTCGGGCGCGGACTGAGAACGCGCTATACTCCAGTAGCGCGTTCTTGATGGTCGCGCTGCCCCGATGGGACGCGTTCATCAGAGAAGATGAATAGTAGGGCGGTCCCTGTCGCGCTATGGGGTCCTAGCGCGATCTGCCTTGTCGCGCTAGGGGTCCCTAGCGCGACCTATCTTGTCGCGCTAGGAGGCCCTGGCGCGACCTGCCTTGTCGCGCTAGGAGGCCCTAGCGCAATCTTCCCTATCGCGCTAGGGGGTCCTAGCGCGTTCTTCCTTGTCGCGCTAGGGGTCCCTAGCGCGATCTATCCTGTTGTCGGGTGTTCCTCTTGGGCAGTGTGTGTGTCCTGAACACCCCGTGGAGTTCCGGGACCGTGTCTTTTGGGTGTCCAGAGGTTCCGTTTGCCTTGGTCATGCGTTTGGCTGTGGGCGGTGTGTCCGTTTCTTCTCCGACCGTGGTCACCGTGCGATGGTGATGGTACGTGGGACGGCCCCCGTACTTCGTCAGGTTCGGACGTTGTTTTCCGTGGTCTTGAGAGTCTACTCCTTCAGTGACCCTCCACTAGTCGTAGCCCACCAGTACGAGGTGCTGGTCTCACCTGGGAGTGGTGTACGGACATTCACCTTTGAGACGGTTTGTGTACCGGTTACCGTAGGCCCCTCGTCGGTAGCCAGAGTCCGGCTACGGGGGAAAACCGGTCAGAGGACCAGACCTAGTGACGCAAGGTCTGTGTGTGCACACGTGGTTGGGGGCGGTTGGACCCACGTCGACGGGCGTGACCCCAGCTAGTTACTTGTTTGTGGTTACTTGTACGGTGTCTGCGCCTCGGGTAGGACCTACCACGTCAGGCGGTTCACCTGCGGTGCGGTGTAAGACGTCATGGGACGCTACCGGCTGTGCTTCTAGTGGGTGGTACTCCTGTCGGGTACGGAGTGACAGACTGTCAGTCGTGTGTTTCCGACCTTCGAGTTTTACGGTTCGACCGTTGAGTTTCGGTCTCGTACCGTGGCACGTGTGTTGGTTTGCGTGCTGTAGGGCCTGGTTCTGAAGAGTACAGGGCTTTCCTTTTCGAGGTACTTTCCTATCGCTAGTGAAGTGGTTTCTCGTTTTACGAGGTAGGGTTCGAGTGATCCCTACTGAGTCTTGTTCTGAGACTCATTCCCTGCGTGTTTTCACCGTGTTTCAGGTGAGGCGCAACCTTCGGGGAGCGCGTCAGGAGTGCAGCGTGGTGCGGGTTCCCAGAGGTAGTGCCAGAGGTCAGAGCCGGGGTATGCCCCGTGTAACTATACTTTTCTTTCTTGTCACTGTACTAGTCGTGGACTACTGTTGCTGCTGTTGTTATTTGATTGTGGACCATGTAAAATGTTATTTTATTTCCTGTTTAATATTCTAGCTGTTTAATTTCTACGATTATTTGTGATACTTGTGTAGTCTCCACACCATCGTTTTAACCCTTCAGAGCCTTCGGGCTCGTGGGTGGCGGTGCGAGTCTCGGGTTATCGGGCCTTCCCGGTAATCAGATTCTCGGGTCGTTACATGATCGGCCTCCGACCGGTGTTCCAGCTCGGCCGCCGTCCAGGGGAGCACACCACCAAGTGTCACCATCACAGCGGGACCCACCCCGCCAGGTCTGGAGAACTGAGCAGCACGTGGGCCCCACGTACCCGCAGATCGCGCCGTCCGGACAGCACCAAAATGCGGGTTTCGGCACCATCGGAGCGACATCAAGATGCTGCCCGTCAACCCAATTCCACCTACTCCCGGACCCCACATGTGACATGTTACCTCCCTGCGTGGAGTGGGTCAAACTTTGTACTGCTGTAAAAATTTGTTAACAGGGAGTACCGATTTGGCCGGGGTTGTCTTCCCCACACCGGGTGCGTAAAGGTACGGTCTTAACTTCTTGGCATTACGCTTGCTTAGCTAGTATATGGTCATATGCCGCTGTGAGTGCGTAGGATTCTAGCCCGTGAGTTCATGTCACCGCTGTGAGCGAGAGAGTGACCCGTCCCGTGCCTCGATCCGAGCACGGAAGTGAGTCGACCACCCTTGACTCTGCCGGTTTCTAAACCGCGAGGATCCGCGTTTCCCCTCACTTGGGACGACGAGCGAGCTTGAGTTTCTATTAGCGACGTATAGCCCATAGGAAATCTTAGTGTCGGGCCGAAGTATCTCTCCTACTCGTATGTTGCTAGTCGCGTCTCCATCTAGAGTCCGAGGTTCGCATCGCTTAGAGTCGGTCCCCGTGTCCGTCCCGCATCATATTCTCTTTTCCAGCCTTATATTTTAGGACAAATGTGAAAGACTAGAAGGATTCTACCCACTGACCATGCCTAGGGTTTAACCCCTTCTGAGAACTAAGGAACTTCAAGGCTTCGTGGTCCGAGTATAAGACAAACTCTTGAGGTAAGAGATAATGTCTCTAGTGCTTGAGAGCTTGGGCCACAGTATAGAACTCTTTATCGTAGGTGGAGTAACGAACCTTTGCATCAGAAACCTTCTCACTGAAATAAGCCACAGGGTGGCTCTCCTGGCTAAGCACTCCACCTATTGCTACGCCAGATACATCACAGGAAACCTCAAAGACTTTGAAAAAGTCTGGCAGGTGGAGGATAGGGGCTTTAGTCATAAGCTCCTTTATGGCCATAAAAGCCTGAGATGCGGCTTTAGTCCACTCAAAATTCTCTTTACAGATGCAATCTGTAATGGGTGCCATAATGGTGCTGAAACCCTGAATGAAGCGTATGTAGAAAGTGACTAGTCCATGGAAACTTCGAACGTCGTGGACATTCTGGGGCTCTGGCCAGTCTACTAAGGCTTGGACCTTGGATTGGTCTACAGACACTCCGTAACTTGAAACCATAAAGCCAAGGAAAGTGACCCGGTCCGTCATGAACTCACATTTTTTGAGATTGGCGTACAGGGTCTCTCTCCTTAAAGTCTCACAGACTTCCCTCAAATGCTGGATGTGGTCCTGAGGGTTGTGGCTATAGATGAGAATGTCGTCAAAGTAGAGGACAATAAAACGACCAATGAGGGGATGAAGGACTTCTGTCATAAGCCTCATGAAAATACTGGGGGCATTTGATAGCCCAAATGGCATGACGAATCACTCGTACAGACCTTCTTTTGTTTTGAAGGTTGTCTTCCACTCACCCCCTGGTCGAATCCTGACCTGGTGGTAGTCACTTTTCAAATCAATCTTGGAGAAGATGGTGGCTCCACTCATCATATAAAGCATGTCATCGAGACGGGGAATTGGAAATCTATACTTGATAGTGATTTTGTTGATGGCGCGGCTGTCAACACACATCCACCAGGTGCCATCTTTCTTGGGTGTGAGCAAGGCAGGAATAGCATATGGGCTCTTGCTCACCCTGAGAAAACCATTTTGAAAAAGGTCCTCGACAATTCTTTGGAGCTCAGCATGCTCCTTAGGGTTCAATCTACAGTGGGGGAGGTTGGGTAGGGTGGACCCGGGGACAAGGTCAATGGCGTGTTGAACATCACGCATGGGAGGGAGTGTAGAAGGCAAGTCCTCAGGGAAGATATCTTGGAAGTCCTATAGGATTGCCTGGACTTCAGGTGGGACTATGACTTGGGACTCCTCGGGGGTGATGGTGACGACAACAGCCCAGACAGGGGCACCCTCGGCGTCCTCTCTATTCAGCTCACGAACACCTATAAAGTTAAGGCGCCTAACTGGGTCATGCTCACCCTTAGGGGCCTTAGGAATGGATGTGACAGGTGCAGGAGAGGAGGGAATGAGAAGTTTCCCTTTGGTGGGGGTTGGGGAATTCTCTTGAATTTTGAGGGATGTAGTGGGAATGGAGGTGGGACTCTTTCCCGTGGCCACCTTTGGGGGTGTCGGGTATAACTAAATCCTCTTCTCGTTGTGGGAGAAGGAACACTGATTGGACCGACCGAATGTAGTAAGATCTACATCGTAGATCCATGGTCGTCCTAGGATGATGCTACTGACCTTCATAGACACTACATCGCATAAGATCTGTCCTTGGTAGGACTGGAATTGGATGGGAATGACACATGTAGTGGTGACTGGGATACAAGTGTCGTCAACCGAGGCCACGTTGTATGGCTTAGGATGAGGGTGTGTAGGTAGACCGAGACGGGAGACAAAGTCTGAAGAGATTGTATTGATACAGTTCCCGTTGTCAAAGATCACCTTACAAGGTTGAGACTTTACCATGATATAGGTTTGGAAGATGGAGGTTCGACGCCAGTCATCCTCCTGAGGGTGTGCTAGAATGTAGTGAACTACACCCAACCGTCCATGGCTAGAGCTCTGAGCAATATCTCCCACTTGCATGTACTCGACATGCATTCCCTCGATTTTTGCATCCTCAAATTGGGCGATGAGGTCAGGGTCAGCCTCATACCTCTCAATGAATTCCCCTTCCTAAGGTGGAAATTCCACAGGCTGCGGCTCGGTGATGACCAAGGCTTGGGTGGGGCAGTTGGAGGCAACGTGCCCTAGGTTATGGCACCTAAAGCAGCGAACTCCCGAGGTCTGGGCTGGTTGGGAAGTGCTTGGGACGGGACCCTTTCCCTTGTTGTCCCTTGATAAGTGTGTATTTTTCCTTGTTAATTCATCATTATTCACATTTTTATGAGCTTAAATTATGATCAATATACACTTCTCACACTTCTTATTGATTTTGTATCAAATGTTTATTTTTCTGAAATTAAATAAATTTTAATTATATTTTTTTGTATTTATGCAGGCACGTAGTACGAGAAAAGCTCCACGAAAAAAAAAAAGAAAATAAAAATATTATTTTGAATGGGCCAAAAGCCCAAGGATTTGTTCAAAAAGAAAATAAAAATTTTTAGAATAAAAAATAACTTTATTTACTATTTTTTTAGAATTTTCTAACTATTTATAGACATATATATAGCTATATAGATATATATATATATATATATTATATATATATATATTAAAAAAAACTAAAAAAAAATGTTCAAACACCCCCCGCCCCCGCCTTCCCGCCTTCGCCGCCCGGGCACGGGCGACGAGGCGGGAGGGCGAACGCGGAGGGGGGCTCGTGGCAACCTGCAGGCGAGGGGGTGTCGTGGCCGGCGAGCGGAGGCGACGCGTGGCGAGCCGCGGCAGCAGCAGGGCGCGGGCGCGTGCGCCCGCGTGATTCACGCAGGCGGCCGCGTGGCGAGGCAGAAGCGGGCGGGCGCACCGGGGGCCCACGGCCGGCGGCCGAACCCGGCCTAACCGGTCGGCGCAACGCGCCGGCAGAGAGAATAAGAGAGAAAGAGAGAAGAAAAGGGGCTATAAAAATTCCAAAAAAATCTGAAAAAAATCAGGAAAAATGACAAAAGGTTCAGCACATTCCAGCCTACCAAGTTGGGTCAAAAATTAGGTGTACTTGAGTGTTTTATATGAGCAAGAAGAGATTGTAAACCCTATATAAAGGGGGTATCACTTGTAATGAGAGTTGTTAGTTGTTAGATGTTAGAACTAGATGGAGTTAGGGAGAGAGCTAGCTATGGGCACTTGTAATGTAAGTTAGTTCTTTACATTTCTGAAGTTTTTGATTGTTGAAGTTGTGTTTTTCCAAGCTTTTGAAGTCAAATTTGTAAGTTGAATTTATTGCAATACAAGTTTCATTTTGAATTCAGTCTTCTCATAGCCTTATTTCTCATTATTGTGATCCTCATTTAAATTCTTGTCTTCATAAAAGTTGTTCCTTTTTAAGTTTTCTTCAACTTCTATGTTCATCATTTCCTCAAATTCGTCCAAATTCATAGAGTTAATACCCATTTTCTTAAGTGCTGTCCTGTGCATTTACTGTTCATCCGTGGTGATACCTTCTTCCATTCATTCATTTTGAAGTCTTTCTAGTCCTCAAATAACTCTGAGTTCTTCATAAGAGTTGTTCCTCTCTTGTATCTATAAGTTTTATTCTTCTTGCACTTTGTCAAATTCCTCTTCTTTTGAGCTTTAGAATTAATTTTTCAAGGTACTGGTTTTCTGTCAATTACTGTTCATCCGAACTAATAGGTCATAGTTTTTCAAGTTTTTCCTCATCTTCCTTTCATTTTCTGTTTCTGTGTTCTTCATAAAAGTTCTTCCTTTTTCAATTCTCTACAACTTTCATGTTTTCAACTTTTTCTAATTCCATTCAGATTTCAAGTTATTTCATTTCTTCCAACCCCCATTTCCACTTGAATTCTGTTTTGTTTTCACTTTAAAGTTTCAAATTTGTTATCTACAAACCCGTTCTTCTTAAGTGTTTCAATCATACCCAAAGCAGTGATCATTCTTCTGTAAATCCTCTCACGGCGTCGACTTCCTAGGCGGAGCGATCTTCATCAAAGGCTCGGCATGGAAACGACGGCGTTCTTCTTCAAATTGAACAATTATTTCTTTCACTTACCTTTTGTTGTTTGAAGTTGCACTTTAATTCCATTTAGTTGTAATTCGCACTCAAAACCCAACAATTACTTTTTCAAAACACAAGAATATTTTCCAACTAAGAAAAATAACCAAATTCCTTCCCCGTGGGATCGACCCGTACTTACCATTATACTCATGTTTTCAAATCCATAAGTGAGTGAGTGCGGTTATAAATATTTGAAATTTGTGTGGCACGGCAATTTTAACAACGACTGTCGAGCAGACATCAAATTTTTGGCGCCGTTGCCGGGGATGGAGATACTTTTCATAGTTGGATATTCTTGTGTTTACTTTGTATATTTGTATATTGATTTTTGCTTTCTTTACTTGTGCAGGAAAATGAAAAAAAATTTGAAAATCAAAGAAAGAGGAAGATCGGACATGAAATCCTATGGATATGAAACGTTGTTGAAAGCCCGGCAGCAGTGCTAAAGGGCTGAAATCAAGAAACAGGTTCTATCTTTTCACTTTCTGAAAAATTTTTACAAAAATCTGAAAATTTCTTGAAAACTCTATAAAAATAAAAAATAATCAAAACAAAAGAAAAATTTTCATGCTGGTTAGTTAGGTTCATTAACTAAAAATAAAAACAAAAAAATCTTCATTTGTACCAAATAAAAGACCTCATTGCAAGAGTAGAAACTACACTTTCATGCTCTAGGTCATGCATCATTTAGCTTAGAATTTATCTTTGTTTAATTTCTGCATTGCATTTTGAAGATCGCGAGGGGCAAGGTACGTTCTACTGATCTCAGTCTGGCATTCATTTTTGCATAAAGAACCCCTTGTTTGAAATTGTGGTGTGCATTTCATTTCAAAATACTTTAAGAGCAACACCCCTAACAAGATAAGGTGGGGATTTCATCACCCTCCCTTAGCCCGAAAACCACAATTTCCTTGCATCTCTGCATGACCTAGGCCTTAAGAAAAGCCAGTAGACGTTGGCCCTAGGATCACACTGTGATTCCTGTGATATTTAGGTTTATCCTCTTATGAAAACTGGTGTCTAAGGCAAGACGGTCGGATGGCAAACGCCTTAAGCGGGATTGTGGTTTTGTATAATAAGGTCCCTACGAAAGTAGGGGGAACCTCCCACTTCCCCACCCCTTACCTGGCCGGTGGACATACTGAGGGTGAATTTAAG
This sequence comes from Amorphophallus konjac, assembly GCA_022559845.1. Classification (NCBI taxonomy): domain Eukaryota; kingdom Viridiplantae; phylum Streptophyta; class Magnoliopsida; order Alismatales; family Araceae; genus Amorphophallus; species Amorphophallus konjac. Next base: position 36,301,110 of record CM040121.1, on the reverse strand, counting down.
TTCATTTTAATCACTTTGTGAAACCACATTTGTAGGTCTGAGTCGCATCTAGGTCATTAGGATAATTTGTGTTAACTTGTTTGTGTTTGCATAAAAAAAAAGGTTTTGAAAAATTGAAAAAAAATATATATAATTTGAAATACTTAAAAAAAAATGTAAAAGAAAACATATTCATTTTATGGCCATTCATCTTGGAGGGCAACCCACGCCTATGAAGGAGCATTTTTATCCTTCTTCTTACAAACCCTCCACCTGTATTCAACTCCCCGATATTCACGTTGATCAATATGAGATTCGCCCTAGTTTCATCCAGATGCTCCCATCTTTTTATGGGAATCTCAATGAAAATCCTTATAGGCATCTAGATGATTTTCTAGAAGTTTGCTCACTGATCAAAATTCAGAATTTTAATGATGATGCCCTTAAATTAATTTTATTTCCATTCTCGTTAAAAGATAAAGCAAAATGTTGGTTAAGGAGTTTTCGAAAGATTATCAGGACTTGGGAAGATATGCAGTCAGAATTTTTAAAAAAATTTTACCCCATAGGCCAAACCAACATGATGAGAAGGGCGATTACAGGATTTACTCAACGTCCGGGAGAGCAACTTCATGAATCTTGGGTGAGATTAAAGGAGCTAGTGAGTCAATGTCCACATCATGGGTTGCCCAGATGGCAAATTATCTTTACATTTTATGAGGGGTTATCCAATTTTGATAGGCAGATGGTGGACATATATTGTGGAGGGGCATTTTTAAGCAAAAGTGAAGATGAAGCATATGATCTATTTGAGATTTTGAGTGAAAATTCAATAAATCGTGCCTCCATCTCATCTCATCAACAACTTGTAGGACATGTCAAACAGGCGGAAAACCCAATCCACACTTTCATGGAAGTGTGTGAATTTTGTGCCAGTCTCACTCACCATGTGAGTGAATGCCCTACTATAGCCCGACTCTCTCCCGTCATCCAAGCACAGGTCCAAAATTCCCTAGGATTCTCTCAGCTCAAGCATGTTGCAGATGATGATAATCTTGGCTGGAGTAAGCACACAAATTTGCCTTGGATGGATTCAACAATCCAAACCCATTTGTCTACACCTCTACCCCAAGCAATTCACGAGCAGCCCGTGTATACTCAACTTCATCTCAACTCATCTCACCCCGATTTCGGACTCAATGTCATACTAAGGGTGATTCACCGGGCCACTACTTTGAAGCTCAAAGCGTGTATTCTCAGTCTACTTACCATGACCCTTCGTCAATATTCAACCAACCCCCTCGATACGTGAATGATGATGATGATGATGATCCGATGCCTGGCATTTTGGCTCAAGATATCATTATTGGGAGTGAGGGGGAGTGCGCAAGCCATACCATGATGAAGGAAGGGACAGAATTAGGGGATGAATTAAAGAATACAAATGATCCTATTGATATCATCACCCCATTCTATGAATGTTTTGAGATTGAGAATATCACTGAGAAAATTAGTGGCCCAAACAACTTAATTGAGGATCTACATGTCGAGGAGGATTGCTTTATGATTAATAATCATGTTGATTTAGTGGAACTTAATTCTGAATCTTCTCCTCCCTTGGAAGAACTTGATGATGGGGCCTTGTTCGAAAAGTTTATATTTCATCTATCAACCCCATTTTTGGATAATTTGATTGAGAATCTTAAGGTGAGTGATGAGTATGATGAAAGCTCCGTCTTTGAAAAATTCCCATTTGATCTTACCTTTGATGAAGGGGCCGAGCTGGAACAATTTACATTTGATCTTCCCACTTCATTATTGGGAATTTTGATTCACAATTTTCTATTAAATGATGAGTGTGATAAAGGGGTTTTATTAGAAACTTTCAAATTTGATCTACCCATTGAGCCCGATCCCCTCATGTTTGAATCATTGGATCAATTAGATTCTGAGCTCGTGCTACCCCTGCCAGATGAGCCTCTTCAATATGACATTCTGGGACCTGAGGGGGATGGACCAATAATATTCACTTTTGATTTAACTCCCCATCAGGAAGACAAGTTGATTAGTACCCTTCTAACACATGAGGCTGTTACTGGGAAGACTGTGGCTAATAATGACACTCTTATCCCTAAGCCACCGTTCGATGACCAAGTTCCCAAGGAGGAAGTAGTCAATAAAGAGGTCATCAGGAGGGACGATACAGGTGAAGGGGACCGATGGATTGATATTATGCAAGGGTTATACCTTGATCTTGACAAATTAATGGCCATAGATCATTTTTTGATCTCTAAAGCTGAAAACTGGATCGCACACAGGGTTAATGTTACAAACAATCATGTGCGAGTCCTGCCTCTTTCTAGCTCCGGTCCATACATGTCTACTCTTGTCTTCCAATGGATTAAGGACTGGAATTTGAAGGAAGACAAGATCACGTGGTGGCTCATTCTGAATGCCACACGTTGGTTAATGAGCTAATGAGCTACATGGTGTCTGGCTGACGACATAAAAGTTAGCGCTTCTTAGGAGGCAACCTAAGTGATTTTTGTGTGGTAATAACTTGTTGTGGGAAATTAGATGTGTTTAGGGATTCGAGAGATAAGGACAAACGGAGAGCCAAGCAAAAAGTATTTTATTACACACAAAAGCAAACAAAGAGATTACATCGGAATCCACCTTCTTTCTTCACATTGCCGCTCTCTGGGGCAAGATTCTCTAGAGGGTATTCCCAAGCCGAGAGCAGCGGTATTACTACCGCACTATGGACGCCGGTCTGAGGGGGCAGCAAAGAAGCTACTGACACGAAAGCCACGCTCTCGTGCTCTTCGATAGCGTTCTTCGCCATCCTTCAGCCATTGCTCGGCTAGGCCGAGACTAGTCCTCAATTCAAAAAGTTGGGCCTCCAGGGCCCTCTTTTCCTCTTTCTCGGCCGATCTCTTGGCTTTCTCTCTGTCTCTGTCCTGTTCTCTCTCAACCCGTTCTCTCTCTCTATCTTCTCTTTCTAATTGAAGGGTGATTCTCAACTCCACAGCGTCCCTTGAAGAATCCTCATCTGGACGACGCTGTAGTTCTTCTTCCAGCTCAGTTATTCTAGCTTCCTTATGAGTGGCATTTGCAAGTGCCTCTTGTGTTTCTTTCTCCTGCCACACATTTCATCTCAGGCAAATAGCAATACTTGAATAAGGGATGTTAAATGGTGAAATCCTCACCTGTACAGAAAGCATCCCTTCTGCCTCTGCAGCCCGTTGTGTGGCATGAGCAAGTTGCTCGTGGAGTTGATCTAGCTCGGATGTGGGAATCCATAGACTGGAAGAAACACCATCTGCTCCCATCGCCGAAGAAACTGCATCAAGCTGAGCACGCTGCACATGTGGTGACATTAAGTGGTTAGCGCCCTGAATCTCAAAGCCTACCCGGAATCCGTACTGAAATACTTACTGATGAACCTAGAGCCGCTCTGGTATCACTCAGCTCTTGCTCCGTGTCCGCCAGACGAGCTCGTAAGTTCGTTATTATAGTATCACGGACATCCTACAGTTATGGCTTTTGAGTTCACAAACAAAGAAAGAAAATAAAATTTTTTAAAAACAACAAAATGTAGAAGATACAAACATGGTTTCCTTACCTCTACAAGCCCTCCAGGCTGGAGCCTTTCTGCATACATTGCTCTGTAGAGGCGTAGGTAATCATCGCTATCTTGTGCTTGAGATTCCACGAGTGTGCCTCCCCGTTGCCAATCTTCATATTGTTCGGGGAAGCGCACTCTCCAATCAACACAGGTGGCTGGTCCACGCGTCTGCCTTCCGACGCTAGGTGACATGGTCATATCCACCCATTCTTGAGCCAGCCCTAAGGTCCGCATAGCTAATCGCAGCCTGAGGGGCTCGATTTCATTTAAGCAATGGAGCCAGAGGTCCCGTCCAAACCGGGCGCGGCTTCCAATTACCCAAGGCTGGTCAACATCGACCATGTTCATGAAAGGCCTCCAGTTCACCTTTAATGGGTTGCACGTATCTTCTCAGTTTAAAAAAAAAAATGAAATAAATGACAAAATAAAAAAAAATTTGAAAAAAAAACACTTATCCTACCATCGTTGCAGGGAACTCTTGCAACTCTCGCCTGAACATCATCAGTTGGTAGGGTAAAGGTGCAGTGCTCATGATGGGTTGCCACCGTCTCGCTAGAGGGACCGTCAGTGGTCGACAGTGTCGAGCCCTCCCCATTGGAAGGTAATAGTAGCTCCACAGCTACACCATCATGTGTCATTGATGAAAACACAAACAAAAATCAGAAAATAAAAACAAAACAAAAATTTTCATTACCTGGATTAAAGGCGTAAACCCATTTAGTGTCATCTCTTTGTCTGTCCTTTGCGACAGACTTGTAAACAGATGTGCCAGCACAGCAGCTCCCCAGGCGTATTGTCCTACTCTTTCCAAGTCTACAAGCAGTTCTAAGAAATGACAGTGGATACTGTCTCCCTTGGACCCCAGCAATAACTTGCCTAATAGAAAGAGGAGGAACCTCCTCAGATCCATATTGGTCCGCTCCCAATTGCTGGTATCCATACAATACATAGCACGGGCACCTCTTTCTGCCCTTTCCATAAATTCTTCTATGGACTCATCATCACGCGGACGCATGTCAGTAAGCCCTAAAGCCTCCATGATCGATGCCCTGGCTACTGACCTGTTCTTCCGACTATCTAAGTCCATCCCCAACAAGTTATGGGCACCTTCACGGTAATCCGCGTAGGTGACACCAGTCACTTCTTCCCCATCCACTTTGAGGCCCGTGATTCGGACCACATCTTCCAAGCTGGGTACCATATGCCCCCACGGCATCAGGAATGCCCTACTTATCGGGTCCCATCTTTCACGTAGAGCTTGGATCAGGGCAATGTCGATCTTGAGTGGCTCAATTCTGAGAAAGGGCCCGAATCCCATCACGTCCAACCTCGCTTTCTGGAAGTCCGGGAGCCCTCGATATGCAGCCACGACCAGCTCCCACGAGATGTGTGACTTCATCACACTCTGCACATACACCAGAAGTGAGAAATGGGAAGCTTTCCAAAGAAAGAACATAGAAGAAGAAAGGAATGCAAGGAATCACTTACAACCTGTGGTAGAGTCCTTTCACTCACAAGTCCTTCAACTTCAGAGAATCTTCTGGCACTACTGCCCGATCTACTCCTCTTCGAGGAGCGAGACGACTCCCCTTCAGCTCTGAAGCTCGATTCACCCTCCATTCTGAACCTTGAGCAACACTCACTACTCCCCTTTGCAACCTTTTCACTCGACTCTACTCTCACAACTTCGATGTTCTCCAGTCGAGTGGGAAGGGGGGGTATTTATAGGATTGGAGAGCAAGTGATCTACTCGCACCATCACATCCAGCCATAGCCTTTGCGACACGTCATCCTCCCGTTAATCTCGCACCCACTCTACTATGTGGAGTGGTCAAGTCGGAGACGTGCTTTATTGACTTTCTCTCTCTTGTTGGTCCAAAGATTCGTTATGTTTATTGTCCCGTTGTGGCCACCTTTCGCATAACACATGCATTGAGGGGACATTTCTGCGGGATATCCGGCTCCGTAACTCACGTTGCCATCATTGGTCGATTCCTTTTGAAATACATGAACATTGGGTCCCACTCCTTGTGTTAATTCCTGGCTTCTGATATGATTTCTTGTTTTCGTATGTTTATTTTTCAGTTGTCAGGCCAAGCTGCACCGACGCCCTCGTCATTTTACCCCGCCATCAGGTTGTATCCTTCCATCCCAACTATATTATCTCTTTACATGTCATCTAATCTTTCTACTGCTTATGCCATTGAGGACAATGTCATTTTAGTTGGGGGGGAGATATTCAAAAAGTTCAAAAATTTCTAAAACTTTCAACAAATTTTTTTTACTTTCTTGAATTGTCATGTGAAACAACAAGTTTTCCTCGAGTTGCATTTCTTGATTCATGTCGCATGAAAAGTGATTCTAGAATGGAAATGACTAGAGAATCGGATGATGGATAATTTATTTACTCTAGCCATGGAAAACTGATTTAAAGAATCTCTTTAAAAGTTCAGATGCACTTTCAAAGAAAAATAAAAGCACGTTGCATGCTAATGAAACAAGAAGGACAAGCCTTCTGTTATTTGAGACAGACTGTCTGATATTCTGCATTTTCTGAAGAAGAAATATGTTAGAAGCTTTCTGCCATAGAAAAGTATGAGAAAAAAATAAAACACCATGAAAAATGCTCCGATTCTGAGTAACCGGGCCTACTTCACCTAAGACGTGTTGAGGTTCGCGTCAAAAGGAAAAGGGAACTTGGATCTGTGGAACCGAGCCTACTTCACCTAAGACGTGTTGAGGTTCGCGTAAAACAGTGAAGGGTAGTGCAGCATCATGTGTGTAAAGAAAAAAAAAAGGGGGAAAAGAAAGTAGAAAAGAAAAATATATATATAGTGATCCCAAAAGGGACATATCAATAAGGCAGACAAAAAGCTAGTGTGCATTGAACGCTCTAAGTAAGAAGTGCAGAATTGAAAGGCATTTGTTCAGAATAGCAAGTGGAGGATGCAATTGTCTTTACTGTGGACTTAGCATTACACATGCACAAGTGTTCTGAATTTTGATTAGATTCTTGATCATGTACCTGAATTTCCGACATAAGGCTAGTCTGTGGTAATTACTCCAGAGTCCTGATCTTTAGTTAATTCTATGAAAGATGAACTGGAAATGAGGCCTGAATATCTTTTAACTCTTGTTGGTCCTAAATTTTTCATTAATTACATTGCTAAGGGACTAGCAATGAGTAAGTTGGGGGGTGTGATAAGTGTGTATTTTTCCTTGTTAATTCATCATTATTCACATTTTTATGAGCTTAAATTATGATCAATATACACTTCTCACACTTCTTATTGATTTTGTATCAAATGTTTATTTTTCTGAAATTAAATAAATTTTAATTATATTTTTTTGTATTTATGCAGGCACGTAGTACGAGAAAAGCTCCACGAAAAAAAAAAAGAAAATAAAAATATTATTTTGAATGGGCCAAAAGCCCAAGGATTTGTTCAAAAAGAAAATAAAAATTTTTAGAATAAAAAATAACTTTATTTACTATTTTTTTAGAATTTTCTAACTATTTATAGACATATATATAGCTATATAGATATATATATATATATATATATATATATATATATTAAAAAAAACTAAAAAAAATGTTCAAACACCCCCCGCCCCCGCCTTCCCGCCTTCGCCGCCCGGGCACGGGCGACGAGGCGGGAGGGCGAACGCGGAGGGGGGCTCGTGGCAACCTGCAGGCGAGGGGGTGTCGTGGCCGGCGAGCGGAGGCGACGCGTGGCGAGCCGCGGCAGCAGCAGGGCGCGGGCGCGTGCGCCCGCGTGATTCACGCAGGCGGCCGCGTGGCGAGGCAGAAGCGGGCGGGCGCACCGGGGGCCCACGGCCGGCGGACGAACCCGGCCTAACCGGTCGGCGCAACGCGCCGGCAGAGAGAATAAGAGAGAAAGAGAGAAGAAAAGGGGCTATAAAAATTCCAAAAAAATCTGAAAAAAATCAGGAAAAATGACAAAAGGTTCAGTACATTCCAACCTACCAAGTTGGGTCAAAAATTAGGTGCACTTGAATGTTTTATATGAGCAAGAAGAGATTGTAAACCCTATATAAAGGGGGTATCACTTGTAATGAGAGTTGTTAGTTGTTAGAGTTAGAACTAGATGGAGTTAGGGAGAGAGCTAGCTATGAGCACTTGTAATGTAAGTTAGTTCTTTACATTTCTGAAGTTTTTGATTGTTGAAGTTGTGTTTTTCCAAGCTTTTGAAGTCAAATTTGTAAGTTGAATTTATTGCAATACAAGTTTCATTTTAGAATTCAGTCTTCTCATAGCCTTATTTCTCATTATTGTGATCCTCATTTTAAATTCTTGTCTTCATAAAAGTTGTTCCTTTTTAAGTTTTCTTCAACTTCTATGTTCATCATTTCCTCAAATTCGTCCAAATTCATAGAGTTAATACCCATTTTCTTAAGTGCTGTCCTGTGCATTTACTGTTCATCCGTGGTGATACCTTCTTCCATTCATTCATTTTGAAGTCTTTCTAGTCCTCAAATAACTCTGAGTTCTTCATAAGAGTTGTTCCTCTCTTGTATCTATAAGTTTTATTCTTCTTGCACTTTGTCAAATTCCTCTTCTTTTGAGCTTTAGAATTAATTTTTCAAGGTACTGGTTTTCTGTCAATTACTGTTCATCCGAACTAATAGGTCATAGTTTTTCAAGTTTTTCCTCATCTTCCTTTCATTTTCTGTTTCTGTGTTCTTCATAAAAGTTCTTCCTTTTTCAATTCTCTACAACTTTCATGTTTTCAACTTTTTCTAATTCCATTCAGATTTCAAGTTATTTCATTTCTTCCAACCCCCATTTCCACTTGAATTCTGTTTTGTTTTCACTTTAAAGTTTCAAATTTGTTATCTACAAACCCGTTCTTCTTAAGTGTTTCAATCATACCCAAAGCAGTGATCATTCTTCTGTAAATCCTCTCACGGCGTCGACTTCCTAGGCGGAGCGATCTTCATCAAAGGCTCGGCATGGAAACGACGGCGTTCTTCTTCAAATTGAACAATTATTTCTTTCACTTACCTTTTGTTGTTTGAAGTTGCACTTTAATTCCATTTAGTTGTAATTCGCACTCAAAACCCAACAATTACTTTTTCAAAACACAAGAATATTTTCCAACTAAGAAAAATAACCAAATTCCTTCCCCGTGGGATCGACCCGTACTTACCATTATACTCATGTTTTCAAATCCATAAGTGAGTGAGTGCGGTTATAAATATTTGAAATTTGTGTGGCACGGCAATTTTAACAACGACTGTCGAGCGAACATCATCCCTCCTATCAATTGGTGGAGTATACTCCAGCCTGGGTACGGTAGTAGGTGCAAGTAAGGGACTCCTTATGGCAGGAGCAGTAGGGGCAACGGCCCGAAGTGGGGTAGGCGTAGGGACATAGGAAGTGGAGGGGTCAGTTCTCTTAGTGTAAAGGACCATGGGGTTCCGAGACTCAGGTTGGCAGTAGGTGGGAACCCGCGGTGGGGCCACCTTTTGAAACCGCTCAACATCTCGAGCAACCTGGTAGGCGTGTTCGAGGGTGTTGACCTCGCGTAAGAAAAGTTCTCATTGGATGCTCTCATGTAGGCCAGCCCTAAATCGAGAGAGTGTGACGGAGGCATCTTCCATGGCTTGACTCTGAATGAAGAATTCCATCTTGGGTGAGTTTCTGCCACTGGTCTAGAAGACGCTGATGGTAGGACGGTGGCAGATACTTCTCCCTCAGTTTTTTCTTCATTTCTTCCCACGTGTTTATGGGCTCCTCTCGTCTCTTTGCTAGGAGATTTTCAATGTTACACCAGTAGGTCTTGGCTTGGCTTAGGAGTTTCATTTTGGCAAACCTCACCCTTGTGGCAGGGGTCATGCGGTGATGCCAATCGAAATACTGATCCATCCCGGTCTCCCACTCAAGGTATTTGGCTGGAGTGAGGGACCCATCGAAACTGGGAGCGTCAATTTTGACGTTCCGTAGGATGATATCCTCATCATCGTAGTCTCTCCTTCGAGGCGTACGATCCTCTTGTTCTCTCCCCTGATTCTGGAGGGTCTGGTCTCTCTCGTCCCTGTGGTTGACCACGGGGTCTCCACGACCATTCAATCTTCCTTCCTCTCTCCTTACACGGTCCTCTAAGACTTGAATCCTCTCACCTAGCTCCGCTCGCAATTGGGCTATGGACTCGTCAATTTGGGCCATAAGATGTTGCTCAAGGTGAGCTAACAGGGCATTCACGCCCTCCTGATTCATGGCTGGTTGTAAAGTTGAACTACGCTCTAGAAGGCCCGATGAATTCTTAAACCAACGTGGCATGCACGAGCTCAGACTTAAATGATGTAGCCCTGGGACCGATAATTAGCAAGTTATGGAACCAGCTGATATGCAAAGGGTCAATTTGAAGGGATCGGTCAGGGAAAGTTGCTCGCCCGTAGGCGAAGTAATTGTAGAACTACCTCCTGACAATTAGGGTGCCCTAATGTGACAGTCTAGGGCTTTAAGGATGGGTGCATATAAGCTCTCTCTTTCCGTCCAAAGCGATGCACTCAGGAGACAGGCTGTATGGATCGGGCTCTCTCTCACTTTGTCGCGCGACAATTGATAAGGATACTAAATAAGCAAGCGATTGGAGCACGTACCTAGCTAGACTGAAAAGTCCAGCTCCGACCGGAGATGAAGGCGAGCGGGGACGTGCGTGCCCACACAGCATCGATGAAGCTTGGGTGGCTACAACAAATTCACTCCACGCATGGAGGGTGTAATTATTACAAAATCGCTTAATTTAAAATTTCCCGCACAGGGGAATAAATTAATTCAAAACTTTCTCCGCGTAGGGAGACTCAGGGGTACTCACGTTCCGTAATTTACGGACCGTCTGTCGGCTACCGGGCGACTCGGGCACCGGTCGAGCCGTCGATGTGGACTTGGGTGCCACAATTACTAATCTAAGCAATTACTAAAAATATGGATATAATATAGATATAGATATATATAATATATATAATATTATATATCCATGATATATATATTATATATATAACACAATTTTTTTTCAAATTTTTCAACCTCCCTTTTTTGACTTTTTTAACTTTTCTAATCTTGACCTTGCGTTGCGTGCTTCACGCCGGTGAAGTTGGGTCAACCAAGCAGGCGGTCCTCGCGCACGCGGCGAGCAAAGGTGGGTGGCCAGCAGCCGCTGGTGGGTGGCCACGTGGCAGAGTGGGGCAGACGGTCCGCTCGGCGTACGCGGGAGGAGGGGCGCCGAGGCAGGTGCGGGCGGGCGTTGACGCAGGCACGGGCGGCCTCAGTTGGCGAGGCGGAGCGCGTGACACGCGGGCACGGATGCGAACTGCGAGGCGGGCTCAGACGACGATGCGCTTTGAACGGCGAGCGCCACGCGGCGGGGCGCGAACGCAGCTGAGGAGGCCGAGGTGCGTGCGGTCGCGGGCGCCGAGGTGGGCGGTCGGGTGATGTTTCCGTGGGGCGCAGGCGGCCACGCGGCAGGTGCGGACGGGTGAGCGCCTCCGCGGCACAGGCGACGAAGGCGCGGGCTGGCGCCTAAGGCGAGCGGGGGCGCCGAGGTGCGGGGACGCCGAGGCGGGCGGTCAGGGGGGTGCCGAGAGAGAGAGAGAGAGAGAAAGAGCGGGAGAGGGAGAGATTAACGAAGAGAGAGCGAGATTAACAGAGGGAGAGAGAGATTAACAGAGAGAGAATAACAGAGAACGGAAGGGGGGTTTATGTGCTAAAAAAAAGTTCTCTATATTTTTTTCTCAACTTTTGTTTTCTTCTTCAACCGGGATCTATTATGCTCTCTTTTTTTCACTCTAGCAATCGAGAGAGAGAAGGAGAGACGATGCCAACATCGGGGTCGATGGAGGCGCCATTGTTGGGCTCCGATACCAAATTTGACGTGGACGGCGTCGGAGAACGGATCGACGGCAGCTCCGAGGGGACGAATAGGACGGGATAGCTTGCTGTCTCGCACAGCTCGACCTCACACCGGACGGTCCCTCACCGGGTGACACTCAGATCTCTCAAAAAGAAAGGAGGGAAGGGGAATGCACAAAGGGGCAAGGCTCCTTCACTGGGATTCTTTCATTCATTCATATCATACGTAACAACACCCTTGGCCTCCCTTATATAGGAAAAGCCATGACATCAAAACCTTTAGACTTTACCTATTTGCATATATATCCTAGCCTAATAAAATAAAACCCAACAACCCTTATTTGACTTGTGGGTTTAATTAAAATAAAATGCACACAACTTTGACTATGACTAGCCTAATAAAACAAAAGTAAATACATGCAGTAAAACATGTATTTTACACATACATACAATACATACTCAATACTCAAATACGTACAAATACATACAAGTAAAATACTCAGGATGTCGAGCCTTCGAGTGAGTCTCCGAGCCACAAACTCGGTGTCGGGGCAATGCGGCGTCGGCTCCGAGTAGTGGGCCCGTTAGGGGGCTCAGTGTCCCCACCACTGTCGCCCGGTCCAGCAATGCCAAAGGCGTTGTAAGCCCGAGCGACAGACCATCATCAGGGAACAAGTAAGCGAGAAGCTGCGCTCAGGGCTACTCAAGCCCACCCGGTACCCAGACTGGGTGACAAATGTGGTCCTGGTTCCCAAGAGCAATGGGAAGTGGCGAATGTGTGTAGACTACACCGTGTTGGGTTCGGTGAGTTGGATTCAGAGGGGGGGTGAATGAAACCACCCTTTAAAAGTTTTGCTCAATTAAAAATCTTCCTGATCTAACAGAAGGCCAATGAGCAATTGCGAAATTTACAGATTCACTAAGTCAACTGATATGCTTATAGATGAACTGATTAGTGACTTAGGAACAATGTCAAAAGACTCTCAATACCACAATCAAACACACAGTGTGCAATCAAACCATATCGTCCCTATGCATTCATCTAGCGGAAGCATATACAGAATTCAAACCACTGCACAGAGGATTTTTAAGGTGGTTCAGTCCTCCAGACCTACGCCCACCCCACACTCCAACTAGAGTGTGGATTCCGCTGACTAACAGCTTGAATCGCTGGGCCTCACAGCTTGCCTACAACCGCTGAGCATCACAGCTTGCTTCCGCTGGGTAATATAGCTTAGCCATTCACTGACTCATAGCTTGACCGCTGGGGATTACAGCTTAACCCGACAGCTTGGGACTACAGCTTAATCCGACCAGTGGAATCCTCCACTGCAAACGCTAAGCAATACAGCTTAGCTCTGCTGACTAACAGCTTGAATAAAGGTAAAAGAGAAAATAAGAAAATGGGAAATCACAGCAACAAGAAGCTGTATGCGATGAAACACAATATGGCTCTCAACAGAGCTGACTGGCCTGGATTTGATCCACGGTCCAGTAAAGACTGATCTTCAGACTGCTCTCTTCTTCTCTCGATCTCACTGTCTCTCCTCTATTTCTTTCTCTTCTTCTTCTCTTACACTCTGCCTCTCTTTTTCTTTCTCTTTCTCTTCTTCTGGATCGTGCAGGCTCTAATTCACTCTCTGCTTCTGCCCTTCTATTTCGATCACGATCGGCTTCTCCTGATGGAGAAGTCTTCATTTTATAGCAGCAGCACAGTGTTGGGCGTGTGTCCTCCACGATTCCCGCCTAATTGATTCTACCACGTGGAAGCATCTCAGTAGGCTTCAATACACGTGTCACAATCATGGTACTCCCCTTATCCTCGGATCACGTGCCTTCATTAAGCTCCTCGAGTATAAGTCCTGTCAGGTCAGACGAGGATGCACTGAGTAAGTTTGTGAGTGTATAGACTTGATAGCACATAATGCAGTATTCATATGGTAAAGTATGAACATTGAAGACGAGTACACTGACATGCCAAACGAATATGCAGACTCAGCGTGCAACAATGTGCAGACTTGCTCAAATGATGCACGAACACAACAGCAGGTAATGTGTAGACTCTGCGTGCATGCGACCATACAATGTGCATACTTGCTACCTAGGAGTGTGCTTAGTGAGCATGCAGCAACCAATGTATAGACTTGCTAGTTATGCCTGCACAGACTTAACCACTTGTACCTACAGTGGAAAGTATAGACTTTGCGTGCATGCTGTCAAGACGATGTACAGACTTTGCGTGCATGCTGTCAAGATGATGTATAGACTTTTTATGCCTGCAGCAAGACGATGCATTGACTATATGTATGCATGAAGAACATAGGCTGTACAGACTTCAGACTCAGCTGCGAACTGAGCTAAAGAATGTATAGACTTAACCGATGTACAGACTTGACCGAGTATGCATGAAGAACATAGGCTGTACAGACTTCAGACTCAGCTGCGAACTGAGCTAAAGAATGTATAGACTTGACCGATGTACAGACTTGAAGCGCTATGTGAGACGGATCTTAACATGAGATGCTAAATGAGACGGAGCAATGTATAGACTTAGCCGATGCAATGTTCACACTACCTTAGACGCTAAGTGAGACGGACATTTATAATCCTTAGCAAAGACGTCGTGTGCAACTGGACGATGTATAGACTTGAGTTCGTGCATGCTATGGACTTTGTGCACGGACAATGTATGGACTTTGAATGTGTTCATGCTAAAACAGTGAACGTAGGTAAAGATAGGAATGTATAGACTTGTGTGTGTGCGACCAGACAATGTATAGACTTTGGAAATGCTTGAGGCACACGATACAACAAGACTCTGTACAGACTTTATGTTCAATATGCAGACGTTGTACAGACTTGCTAAGTCTGGAGTTAAGCATGAACGCACAATGCACAGACTATGCGTGTGCTTGTATGGACTTTGAGTACATGACATTACCTTACATCTGTATGCAACAGAGTGTATAGACTTTATATGCATGAATGCACCATGTATAGACTATATGGCGTGTAACTGATGAATGCATGTGGACATCGAAAATCACACATCCAAATGTCATGCTCGGCCCAGCATCGACAACGGCGCCGAGTGAAGAAACCCCGGAGAAAACAAGCATAAAAGGGCCCCACAGCCCGTGGGCCTCGAAGAAAATCAAATGGGCCACAACTCATGCTCACAACGGGCTCAGAACAGGCTCAGAAACACACCCAGGATGGCCTTCAGCGGCACACCCTGGCGCCCTTCAGCGGCACGCCCCAAGGCGCTCAGCGGCACGCCCCGTGAAGCCCTTCGCCGGCACGCCCTTGTGGCCCCTCAGCGGCACACTCCCTGTGCCCCCTCAACGGCGCGCCCTGTAGCCCGTTCAGCGGCAGGCTAGGCGCGCTTCAGCGGCACACCCTAACGCCGTCCAGCGGCACGCCCAGGCTGCCCTTCGCCAGCACACCTGGCTAGCACGCTTCAGCGGCACGCCCGCGCCTCGCTCCCAACGGCCCACTTGGTACCCCCTTCAGCGGCACAGCCATTTGGCCGTTCAGCGGCACGCCCTTCGTGTCCGTTCAACGCCACGCCTTCATCCTGCCCTTCAGCGGCACGCCCGTGCTGGCTTCCAGCGGCACGCCCCTTGCTGCGCTTCGCCGGCATGCCCTTTGGGCTCCTCAGCGGCACGCCTGCGAGCTCTTCCAGCGGCATGCTTTTGCAGGCTTTCAGCGGCACGCTTCTTGTGTCTTTCAACGGCACGCTGTTCAAGCCCTTCAACGGCACGGCCCCGTGGCCCTCCAGCGCTACGCCCATTTGGGCTCCCAGCGGTGCGCCCTTTTGGCTCCCCCACGGCACGCCTTTTTAACCCGCCAACGGCACAGCGGTGAATTCTCTTTCAACATCAATGCGACGTGAAGCCCATGCCCTATACATCCTTGGCGCGCAGTGGAGCAGTCTGAGGTGGCGGCCGATCCTTGGGCCACGCAAGCCTACCCCACTGATAGCCAGGACGGAGCAGGTGAGCCACCATCATCACAGTCGGCTTCCCGCCTTCGACGGTGGTGCTTGAAGTCACCGGCTGCCCAGAGTATAAAAGACTCCCGTTTTCGAAGGAGAAGAAAAAGACACACACAAAGGGGGGAGAAAAGAGAAGAGGGAGACAGACGCATACAGGCAGAAGAAAAGAGAAGAAGAGAGAAGAAGAAGAAGAGGCTCCCTCCCTGCCGGGAGCTTCCTCCGACGACCACCACCACCACCGGAAGGGAGCAAGAGTAAGGGAGAGAGGGTTCGACGTAACGGGGAAAGAGTTAGGGGCGGCTGGCCTCCCTCCTGCCCTCCGTTCCTCCTCTTCCTTTTATGTCTTCTTTTCTTTTGTGGGGCCTTTTTCCCCTTTCTTGGCCATGGCATCATCTTTGGCATTCTTTTTTGCTATGATATGTATATAAGGCAGTGTCCTCTCGATTCCCATGAATGAAAGTTGTTCCTCGTGGGTTCTCTTTGATTTCGTTGGCTTGCGCTAGCTCTCACGGGTTCTTTATGGGGTTGTTCGTTTTCCCTCCGCCTCCCCATTTCTCCGGTGTTTTTGGGGCCCTCATGTCGACTTGATTATTCCCCTATGAGCCTTGGTTTCACAAGCCCTTCAATCCTCTCCATGGCCATCTGCCGTGTCCACTGGCTTAAGGGAGAGGGAGACCCTCACCCTCTCTCCAAACACACAGTGATCAAGTGGCCTGCCCTTGGCCTTGAATCCCCTTTCTTTTCTTCAAACGGCTTCTAAGGCCCCCAGCTTGCACACTCTGTTTGAACTCCCAGCGATGCCTCTTCCTGGCCCTTCGCCGGCACCCCTGTTTGGTCCCTCAGCGGCACGCCCATGGGGGTTGTCCAGCGGTACGCCCCCCATTTATCCTTGGCCGGCACGCTATCTCCTTGCCTTCAGCGGTACGCCCTCCTCTGCCCTCAGCGGCACACATACCAGTCTACCCCTTTGGCCGGCACGCTCCCTGGCCGGTACACCTGATCAGCCTTGGCCGGCACACCGCAGGCCTTCAGCGGCACACACCCTCAGCCTCTCAGCAGCCCACTCCTTGGCTTTGCCCCCCGAGCCATTCCCTTTACGTTTTCCGAGGCTCTTTAAAGGTGTTGCTCCCCCGGGGGCCCATCTCCAGTTGTCGGGTTCCGCCACTCCATGTGGGCGCGTTCCCTTTATCTCCCTTACGCCCCGGGTCAAGGGGAGATGCTGCCGAATTTTTGTGGGAAAATAATAAAACATTAAAAGAGGCAAAAGGAGGCAACAAACGAGTAGGATAACTGACGAAACCTTCCAACTCATCAAGCCGCTGCCGGCATCACAACGAAAACCGAACCGGACTAATTAACCACCCGACAGCCCGAGTGTCCGACCCACAAGAAAAGAGGCCGAACCAAACGAAACGAAACAAGGGGGAAGTTTGTACAAAACTCCCTACAAATCGACACAAGAAGAAAAGAAAAGCCTTAAAGCAGGTAATCAAAAACTGAGTTAACCTCCATCACTCCCTGCCCAACCCCCAGCGGCACACACACGCCGAGCCTTCAGCGGTACACTCTCTTGAGCCTTCAGCGGTACGCCCCTGCAGCCCTCAGCGGTACGCCCTTTGCAGCCTTCAGCGGTACACTCTCTTGAGCCTTCAACGGTACGCCCCTACAGCCCTCAGCGGTACGCCCCTGCAGCCCTCAGCGGTACGCCCTTTGCAGCCTTCAGCGGTACACTCTCTACAGCCCTCAGCGGTACGCCCCCTGTAGCCCTCAGCAGTACGCCCTTGTCAGCCCTTAGCGGTACGCCCCAGCCCTCAGCGGTACACTCCCGTTTTCCCCTTCGTCGGCACACTATACACATACACATATACAACTTGACAAGGGCATTAACAATAGCAAATAAATCAATAAAAATTACGCTAACTAAAGGACTCCGAATGCCCAATATTAATCACGATAAAAGAGGTGGGAGGGGTAATAATAAATAAATAATAATAATAAGAATAATCATGAATAAAAGAAGAGAAATCATCCCGATCAAAGGCATGAACAAACGGTAAACATCAAATCAGAAATCCCAGAAGGTATAACTAAAAAAGCTCCAGAAAAAAGACGCTAATGCCCACGCCGCAGCCCGCTCTCTCCCCGGGACCCGGGGCAAAAGGAACAACAACGCTGCCCTTTCAGGTCGAGCCCGAGTCTCGGGAATTCCCCCGATATGGTCGGGCTTTGATCTAACCTCGGGCCGACATCCTAATCGGACCGGATTTGTTTTCTCGTTCCGGATACCCTCCGAATCTTCATTAAAAATTGCCGCATGCTCGGCAGACATTTGAAGGGATCTACCTCGGTTTTCTCATTGTGACGCTGCCACGGACTTGTGTCCGAATACGAAAAGGTCTACGAGTGGCCGACACGGCCGACAGTTTATGGCCTTAATACAACTTTCAGTGTGATCTATCCCTATTTCTCTCGCATTATTAGTGTTACTCCCTTTCGGCCGCGGGGCCTCTAATTTCGGCAATTAATCAAGGGTATTCCCTCGTATGAGGGATGTAAATGACGTCGTGATCTTCATGGCGCGATGGGATTCGGTCCCGACACGAACCACACAATCGTCTGACGAAGTCAGATCGAGCTCACCATGGGCTCTTCGGAGCCCGAATAAATCGTCACCTCGGTGACTGGCACGCCCACGCACTTAATAAACCAACAAACGCCGTAAAATGATTGTTAAACGAAAAGTGCGTCCACAATGCACCGATGCAGTGTATGCATATAGTAGTGAATAAATGCAATGTATGCTAAACACAATGACTGGCTCACTGTGATACTCTCACTGTGTTGCTATCATCAAAACAAAATAACATATGCTTGAGCCTAAGGGGCACAACATTCTCCCCCTTTTTGATGATGGCAACCAAGTGATAGTGAGTCACCAAATTTTCTCCCCCTTTGACATAATCAAAAAGAAAGAAAAACATGAGTGCAAAATGCAGAATACATTGCAGATTTCCCTTAGAGCAACCCAATCTCCCCCTGAATGTATAACTCCCCCTGAATTATTTTTCCCCCTTTGAGAAAGAAATATGGACAGATGAAACACATCTCCTCTTGTGACATAATCAAAAGATATAGAAGATAGGAGGGAAAGAAAATGAATAAGGTAAGGGGTCACTACACAACAGCTGAAGCATTGGTTCAGAAAGTGAGCATGATTATAGACAACTGTTAAAGCATAAGAGTCAGCAATATACAGTCTTGAAAGAATTCAGGTTTAACAGTGATAAAGATAGAGTAAAGCAGTTGACCACTGAAAAAGAGTTATAGACTCCATTTATAGCAATGAATCTAGGGCACATGGTTTTAATAGATAAGTCAGAAACAATACCCTTTGTGATTAACCATGGAAATTCAAGAAAGGCAACTTGAATATGTATTGAGAAAAACAATTTACACTCAATGACTTTTGATTTCAAAGGGTTACAGCAGTTTATTTTTCACCTTTTAATTTTCAGAAACTGAGCTAAGTGAAAAGATCAGTGGCATTTATGCTGTTGACATTAGGTGTACATCTTGATTAGAGGTAGGTACCCCCAGTTACTAGGCATAAACTACTAGATCTATTTCAGATCAAGACCTACAAGGAACAATTTTCACCTTTGACATTAAGGGTACACCTTGATCAGAGGCCAATACCCCCAGTTACTTGGTGAAGACTCCCCCTATAGATTTGACCCTATGAACAGAGATAACCTGAAGCACTTCATGACTTATGAATTCTCCTGCTTCTTTGGAGGAGATCACAGTTTCTCAGTGCAATTCAGCCATTGCTCTGTCACTGTGTTCAGCTCTTTACATTGATGACCTTATTTACTGTTGCCCTGATTTCTTTTAGAGTGATTGTTTAAAAACAGTACACACTCTTATTCACCTTTTCTAGACATTTCTAGTTTAACACGTTCAGGCATTAAAAAAAACTTTTTCTATTCTAACCATGAGATAGAGATTAAGAGCTATAAAGGTTTTCTTTTATCTCAAGTTCTGAAGTGCAGACACTTAACTCTTCAATTTATAAAAGTTAAACCTTTAGTTCCTTTCAATTTGCAAGTGTGATTCTTATAAATGAAAAATTGCAATAACCACAGCTCAATGTACTAAACCAGAAGCAATACTGTTGTTCAATGAAGGTGATAGGGAAATGATAGCAATTGTTAAGAAGTGATAGCAATAGGCATTATGGTTCAATATCATCTGATGTCAAAGAATATGAACGAACTGAATGGGGACTATGAGGAGTGAAAATGATTCAATGTATTGAACTTAACTTTCAGCTCTCCCTGACACCAAGATGCAACAATTATGCTATGCAATGAGTCATTTCTTTTCAAAATTTTCAAATTTGATGATATGCAGTATACTGCTCTATATGAAGACTTGACCCTTGGTACTTGGCGGAGAACTTGGTCTCAAGGACCATCTCACACATAGTAAGAACCTCCAGGCAGATTTAACCTGCCTTTTAGTGGCTTACCATTTAATATACAAGGGTTATGCAAAGAGATGCAGTTCAAAGCAGTCCTATATGCATTGAACGACGTCCTTGATAGTCATGCAAATGATGTATGCAGACATTAGACACATGCATCGACTATATGCACTAAATGAACCATACAAACTCAGTGCAACACATGAATAAGCTCGGTGCAAAGTGCGTACATGCACAAACATGTGAGAAGCATACTCGATGCAATGTATGAACAACCATGAACATGGGTTTAAGTAAACTCGGTGCAGGGTATGCATCGACTACAAAAATGGTTGTGCAGAGCATCTAGCATCTTATGTACACAGTGCAATAAATGACAAGTCAAGAGCATTAGATATGTGTAGAATTAAATTCAGTAGCTGAGTCTGGAATGCAGACTGATCAGCTAGACAAGAAGAGAACATCAGAAATCAAACAAACAAATCAACATGAAATTCACCCTTTTTGACTCACAATTTCAGATGATGCATGATTTTTAAACAAAGTGTTCAGAACTAACCTGAAAGGTAGGATCCTGGAGTTTCCATTTGAGTGCCTTGGTTTATTTTACCCCTCTTTGTTCATTCACTTCCAAGGCACACCTGTAAAACAATGGGTTATTTTGATCCAACATGAACCCAAGTAATTTTGGGTCCTATATTACCCTCAACAGGTGTTCTGAACATTTTCTTAGTAGCATTATCATCATAATCAATCAGGTAACAATTAGTCATGGAATGTCCAATTCTACCACAATATCTGCATAAAACAGCAGATTTTCTGACTATATGATGCATATCAACAGCAGCTTGAGACCTATGAGTGTGAGCATGAAGTTTCCTGATGTTCACATAGAAATTTTGTTTCTTATTACCTGATAACCAACATTCAGCATACTTATGACCTGACTTGCCACAGTTAAAACATGAAAGATTCACAGATCTTTTGGCAGAGAATTTTAAATTTTTGTCATTAACATGGCCTCCTTGGGCATGCCAACAGTTTGCAGCAATGTGGCCTAATTTGCCACAATGAAAGCATTGAATGTTCTTCTTATGATTTGCATGATTTTTAGCATGAACATTCCTATCATGTAATTTTCTAACATTGAGATCATCATGTTTCTTTAATCCACAATTATGACCTATCTCATGACAGTAAAAACAGTGGATTCTGTTCGTTTGAACAAAAGAGGGTTTCTTACCATAAAAGTTCCTAGCATACTTTTTATCAACATTCAGATCATCCTTCTTCATCACAGAACAATCAGCCATCTCATGGCCAAACTTTCCACAGTAAAAGCATTTAACATTCTTGACAATAGATTTGTTGGCCTGAACTTTCTTAGGATGCTGATTGTTATCGTTCTTTTTCAATATTTGCCTTTTCTGTTTTATTTTCTTATTCTCTTGATTAGCAGGCATATTTGAAGAAGAAGCTGAAGTGCTAGCTAACTCAGAGCTACGCACAAAGGTTGTGTACAGTTTTTTTCTCTCTTCCTGCTTACTGCCTCCATCAGAGACTTTCTTCTTAGATGCAGCCTTCAGATTTTCTTTATTCTTAAAAGACTCAGACAGAGATTTGTTCAGTTCAGTGATTTCATTTTTGAGAGAAGAAATGAGCATTTCAGAATTTGTGATCTTTTCATTAAGTATTACAATAATAGCTTTGCAGCTATCAATCTCCTCTATTAATGTACTCACTCTCTCACACTCATTTTCAAAAAAACTCTTCCTTTTTTCTAGCATTAAGAGTCTCTCAGACATTGCAATAATTAGAAACTTCAGCTCTTCATTCTCCTTTCTTATTTGTTCATTCTGAACCCGTTCATTAGTTAGGATTTGATCATTTTCTAATGAATTCAGCTTATCTTCTAGTTCAGAAATCTTGGCAGTAAGTTCATCATTTTCAATTTTCGTTAAATTATTCAGCTCCTTATGTTTGTAAACATCCATCAAACATGCATCAAAAGATTCTTTCAGTTTTGAACAATTTTCACAGGGAGCTTTCACATTTATCTGATCACATTTCTTTTTCAACCTTTTATTCTCAGATTTTAATTTTTCACATCTATCAGAAAGTTCCTCATTTATATTCCATAAATCATCAATCGATATTTCTTCGGATTCAGAGCTTACCTTGGATGCATTTTCCTCATGATCATTTCTCCGGTCAACCATCATGCAAGTATCATCTTGTTGGTTATGCGCAGAAATGACTCTGTCATATATCTCCTTTCCAGAAGTGCACCTGAGAGCAAAAGGATATATATCAGTATTAATCGCAGCTCTCAAGATATTAAGAATTATGACATTATCACGGTTCTTTATTCTGTCCTCTCTAGACCACTTGGTCTCATCATGAGATAATTGGTGTGGGCCTTTAGATAGTAGACTCCATAGTTTGGGATCAATGGAGTCTACGTACACACATAGGCCTCCTAGCCAACTATTGAAGTTAGAACCATCATAAACCAGAGGACGAGTTATTTGGACATATGGCAAACAGATTCAGTGCACAGAACAATTGACAAGAAATGCACCAAAATCGGATGGACAAAGTAAAGCACTAAGTCAGTGAAGCAAAACACGAGCACAAGAAACCCACTCTGAAATGCACCACGAAAGATGCAGGATCTGCTGCAGATTGTTAGATCCTATGCACATCAACCCGCTCTGATACCAAGTGTTGGGTTCGGTGCGTTGGATTCATAGGGGGGGTGAATGAAACCACCCTTTAAAAGTTTTACTCAATTAAAAATCTTCCTGATCTAACAGAAGGCCAATGAGCAATTGCGAAATTTACAGATTCACTAAGTCAACTGATATGCTTATAGATGAACTGATTAGTGACTTAGGAACAATGTCAAAAGACTCTCAATACCACAATCAAACACACAGTGTGCAATCAAACCATATCGTCCCTATGCATTCATCTAGCAGAAGCATATACAGAATTCAAACCACTGCACAGAGGATTTTTAAGGTGGTTCGGTCCTCCAGACCTACGTCCACCCCACACTCCAACTAGAGTGTGGATTCCGCTGACTAACAGCTTGAACTGCTGGGCCTCACAGCTTGCCTACAACCGCTGAGTATCACAGCTTGCTTCCGTTGGGCAATACAGCTTAGCCATCCGCTGACTCACAGATTAACCGCTGGGGATTACAGCATAACCCGACCGCTGGGGACTACAGCTTAACCCGACCAGTGGAATCCTCCACTGCAAACGCTGAGCAATACAGCTTAGCTCTGCTGACTAACAGCTTGAAGAAAGGTAAAAGAGAAAACAAGAAAATGGGAAATCACAGCAACAGGAAGCTGTATGCGATGAAACACAATATGGCTCTCAACAGAGCTGACTGGCCTGGATTTGATCCACGGTCCAGTAAAGACTGGTCTTAAGACTGCTCTCTTCTTCTCTCGATCTCACTGTCTCTCCTCTATTTCTTTCTCTTCTTCTTCTCTTACACTCTGCCTCTCTTTTTCTTTCTCTTTCTCTTCTTCTGGATCGTGCAGGCTCTAATTCACTCTCTGCTTCTACCCTTCTATTTCGATCATGATCGGCTTCTCCTGATGGAGAAGTCTTCATTTTATAGCAGTAGCACAGTGTTGGGCGTGTGTCCTCCACGATTCCCGCCCAATTGATTCTACCACGTGGAAGCATCTCTGTAGGCTTCAATACACGTGTCACGATCTTGGTACTCCCCTTATCCTCGGATCACGTGCCTTCATTAAGCTCCTCGAGTATAAGTCCTGTCAGGTCAGACGAGGATGCATTGAGTAAGTTTGTGAGTGTATAGACTTGATAGCACATAATGCAGTATTCATATGGGAAAGTATGAACATTGAAGACGAGTGCACTGACATGCTAAACGAATATGCAGACTCAGCGTGCAACAATGTGCAGACTTGCTCAAATGATGCACGAACACAACAGCACGTAATGTGTAGACTCTGCGTGCATGCGACCATACAATGTGCATACTTGCTACCTAGGAGTGTGCTTAGTGAGCATGCAACAACCAATGTATAGACTTGCTAGTTATGCCTGCACAGACTTAACCACTCGTACCTACAGTGGAAAGTATAGACTTTGCGTGCATGATGTCAAGACTATGTACAGACTTTGCGTGCATGCTGTCAAGATGATGTATAGACTTTTTATGCCTGCAGCAAGACGATGCATTGACTATATGTATGTATGAAGAACATAGGTTGTACAGACTTCAGACTCAGCTGCGAACTGAGCTAAAGAATGTATAGACTTAACCGATGTATAGACTTGACCGAGCATGCATGAAGAACATAGGCTGTACAGACTTCAGACTCAGCTGCGAACTGAGCTAAAAATTGTATAGACTTGACCGATGTACATACTTGAAGCGCTATGTGAGACGGATCTTAACATGAGACGCTAAGTGAGACGGAGCAATGTATAGACTTAGCCGATGCAATGTTCACACGACCTTAGACGCTAAGTGAGACGGACATTTATAATCCTTAGCAAAGACGTCGTGTGCAACTGGACGATGTACAGACTTGAGTTCGTGCATGCTACAGGGCAGTGTATGGACTTTGTGCACGGACAATGTATGGACTTTGAATGTGTTCATGCTAAAACAGTGAACGTAGGTAAAGATAGGAATGTATAGACTTGTGTGTGTGCGACCATACAATGTATAGACTTTGGAAATGCTTGAGGCACACGATACAACAAGACTCTGTACAGACTTTATGTTCAATATGCAGACGTTGTACAGACTTGCTAAGTCTGGAGTTAAGCATGAACGCACAATGCACAGACTATGCGTGTGCATGTATGGACTTTGAGTACATGACATTACCTTACATCTGTATGTAACAGAGTGTATAGACTTTATATGCATGAATGCACCATGTATAGACTATATGGCGTGCAACTGATGAATGCACCGATGCAGTGTATGCATATAGTAGTGAATAAATGCAATGTATGCTAAACACAATGACTGGCTCACTGTGATACTCTCACTGTGTTGCTATCATCAAAACAAAATAGCATATGTTTGTGCCTAAGGGACACAACACACCGACCTCAACAAAGCTACACCTAAAGATAGCTTCCCCATGCCACGAATCGACCAACTGGTCGACGCTACGGCCGGGCACGAGATGCTGAGTTTCCTAGATGCCTATTCTGGATTCCACCAAATCAACATGCATGAGTCCGACCAAGACAAGACAGCGTTCGTCACCGACCACGGCCTATATTGCTACATCTGTATGCCGTTCGGATTGAAGAACGCGAGAACAATGCATCAGCGCCTCGTCAACCATATATTCAACTCACAGTTTGGCGGCAACATGGAGGTCTATATCGATGACATGCTCGTAAAGAGTCTCCAGGCAGTCGAGCACTTGGGAGACCTGGCGGAGACCTTCGCGGCGCTCAGGAGGTACAATATGAAACTCAACCCGAATAAATGCGCATTCGGGGTTAAATCAGGGAAGTTCCTCAGGTTCCTCGTCACCCACCGAGGGATAGAGGCCAACCCTGACCCGATTCGAGCGGTGCTAGAGATGAAGCGACCGGAATGAGTGAGGGACGTACAGTGTCTCACCGGACGCGTCGCCGCCTTGACTCGATTCTTGTCCAGAGCAGCCGAAAGGTGTCTCCCTTTCTTTCGACTCATCAAACAAGCCAGCAAAACTCCCGAAAAGAAAGGGCAGATCGACTGGGATCAGGAATGCAAGCAAGCGTTCGAGGAATTAAAACACTATATGGAGACCCGTCCTGTACTCTCCAAGCCGCAAAAGGGAGAACATTTGCTCCTATACCTGTTAGTGACGCCGCACACGATGAGCGCCGTGCTCCCCCGAGAGGAAGCCGGTGACATGAAACCGGTCTACTATGTCAGTCGGGCGCTACAAGGGCTGGAATTCCGATACTCACGAACTGAAAAGTTCGCCTTAGCCCTAATTACGGCCGCCTGCAAACTACAACCGTATTTCCCGGCTCACCCAGTCGTCATCCTCACCAACCAACCCCTGCGACAGATCCTCCGGAACCCTGATGCCTCAAGGAGGTTGGTCAAGTGGGCGATCGAATTGGGAGAGTTCGATATCAAATTCCGTCCTAAGACTGCGATCAAGACTCAAGCCCTCGCCGACTTCGTCGCCGAATGCACGATACCTACAGAAGACCCGCCCGAGCAATCCTCGGGACCAACATAAGAGTTGTACATCGATGGATCGTCATGCACATCCGATAGCAGAGCGGGACTGGTCCTACTATCGCCAAAAAAGATAGAGCTCAAGTACGCCCTTCACTTCAACTTTCCAACCACCAACAACGTAACCGACTATGAGACGCTACTCTCAAGGCTGCGAGGGGGTTCCAATAGGGAGAGAAGGGAAATCTCATGGGGGCGAGGTTCCAACAGAGAGGGGAAGGGAGTAAGGGGGGAGAGCAAAGGGAGATGGGGGTGAGATTATTTTATTTTATTTTAACTATAGGTAATATTATCCTTTCACAGGTCTAATTAAAAATAACTATAGTTGAATTTATGGGTGACAATAGGCAGTTACAACGATGACATTTTTACGACATTTAGTTAAAAATAACAATATGTCTGACAATAAATTTTCATGAATGATATTTTTGTCAATTCAATTTTATCAATAATTTACATGCAAAAATTCTTATGAATTGTCACCTGAGGTACCCTCCCGAAGGAAAAAGAGAAACCTTTTTACCAAACTTTCTAGTTCCACCAGTGTCAGAACGGAGTCGTCCTTTTCAGATATCAGGAAAGAGTTATTCTTGTGGGACCTTGTCTCTCTTTGGGAGGACAAGTTTGCACATCTTCGCTTCGAGATAGCAGCAACAACCATCAGCTCAAAGAAATGAATTGTGTGTGTAGTATCCCCCATGTCATCTTTGTAGACCACTCTTCTGACTCAGGAATTTTTCCAATTGCGCATTTACTATGTATTCTTCTGCCACTTCAACCGCTCAAAGGAAAAACTAACAGCGGCTCGAAACATAATGAAACATGTCTCTGCTACATCTTAGTGTTTGATTGCGGGTATAATGCTAAGAGCTAAGAAGAACATTCTTACAAGTCATATATAGGGATGAAGGTGGCAGTTATAGATGAGATTTATCAGATAATGCACGTGAAAGACACAGCAAGGAGGCTCGTCTTCATGCAGACTCTCAGACAATATTTGACGCACGGTTTTCACGGTCACTGCAAGCATGAGCGGGATCCTGCAACATTTGATCCAGCGCACGGGCTCCCCTTTCTCTGCTTCACAAGAGAATCACCTTGAGAAGAAAGGCCGATGAAGCAGATAAAGAATTAAGGACAGATAACAATCAATTATACTTGTGTCCTGAAAATATCTAAATTCTAGACAAGATCAAAAAGGCTAAAGCATCGATCTCCAGAAATATTGTTTATACTTTAAGAATGAATCAAAAAATCATAAATTTTGCCTGCTTAAAGTTTCTAACCACCAGTAGTTTCAAAGATTAAGAGTATGTATGGCATCTCTAACTGGAAGCACCATCAGCCTTGCATAAGAGCATAACTCTAACTGCTGAAACAGTCTTCCTGGCAAATTTATAAACAAAAGGCAGCAATTCGCGACTCAACCACACTATGACACAGTTGCACGGCAATAAACTTCAAAAAGATGGATGATGCCAAATGTCGATCTGGCTATTTTACGATAAAAGTAAGGCAATACAATAATTCTCTCTTCCAACTTGCCCAGTGAAAAGGTGAACTTATGAAATTCACTTATAAGAAAACAGGGATGTAAGAAATCTATGAAATGAAATCAGAGTACATTTATATGATGTGTGTTGCACTAAAATGTAGGCGACCAATCTATGAACTGTGAGCAAATTTTACTCCAGGAGAGGTAACAATGTTTATGATGTACCATCAAACCAGGAATCTAACGAGATTTGAAGCCCAACTCTAGGATAATATTTGTGATGCTAAACCAAACAAGGAATTCTGGTGAGGTTTTCGGTCTAACTGAGAGGTTATCTAGGATACCAACTGTCAGATAGCAAATGATACTACCAAGATGTCCGAAAATGAAAGGCCATGTATCAGAAGAGAATGGAAACAATCAGAAAGGACCTCCATCTAGAAGCTTCAGCACTATCCAAAGAAGGTGAAGTAGTGCTTTCTAAGACATCATCCCCATCCTCCCCTTTCCCGGGCACCTGCCTTTGGCACCACAATTTATAGCACCACGAAGAAAGGACATCAACAGTGGACCTGCAGTTTACGGATGACAATCAATTTTCCTCAACATAGGCAAAGTTGTCAATGTTTCAGATATGATACAATCAGAAAACTATAATAAAAGATACAAAGTAAAGGAGATATACTGATGCATACCTCATAAAGGAGATATACTGATGCATACCTCTTTGTTGAGTGCTACTGCGAACCTCCAGAACGAGAAGAAAGCCCACTCCTGTCGGAACAAGAAGGCCCAAGATGGAGACTCCACGTGGACAAGTCATCTTCCAAGATCGGTAGTGGAGCCGGCCTGCTTCAGATAACACCAGAAAGGCTCAACCTGGAATATGCACTTAGATTCACCTTCACCGCATCCAACATTATGGACAAATATGAAGCCCTCATCTCCGGCCTAAGAATGGCCTTAGATTTGGGAGCAAAGAAAATACAAGTCTTCAGTGACTCACAGTTGGTGGTCAACCAGATACTAGGCGAGTACGAGGCTCGTGAGCCACTTCTATAGCAATACCTTGAAAAGGTACAAGGCCTGATCCCAAACTTTAGCTCTTTCACAGTTACTTGTGTGCCTAGGATGGAGAACACCAAAGCTGACGCACTAGCTCATCTTGCGTCCTCCACCAAGCCAGGGGGCAACTTACCACCCTTATAGAAGAACTCAATAAACCAAGTATTGACAACGAGAATCCGGTGTTGCAAGTTATGCAAGCTGAAGATGGGCCTTCATGGATGGATCTCATCACGCAGTACCTCACCAGTGGCCAACTATCGGAAGACAAAAAGGAGGCTCGGCTGGTCAAATGAACAGACCCAAAGTTTTTTCTGATTAACGGTGAGCTCCATCGTCGAGTGTATATGTTCCCTTATCTCAAGTGCTTACCACCGCTTAGAGCATAATATGTTTTGCGAGAAATTCATGAAGGGGTCTGTGGAAGCCCTACTAGCGCCAGAGCCGATCCTCTGGCATGGATACTAGTGGCCTACACTCCTTAAAGATGCTCTCCACTTTATACGAACATGCGATAAGTGCCAAAGGTTCAT
The DNA here is from genome assembly GCA_022559845.1 of Amorphophallus konjac. Taxonomy (NCBI): domain Eukaryota; kingdom Viridiplantae; phylum Streptophyta; class Magnoliopsida; order Alismatales; family Araceae; genus Amorphophallus; species Amorphophallus konjac. The sequence continues at coordinate 36,271,795 of CM040121.1, read as the reverse complement.
GCATCTCCATCACCAGCCAGTTGCTGACCTAAAAGCCATCGCTGAGCCTTTCCCGTTCACTCAGTGGGGAATCGACATATTGGGCCCCTTCCTCAAGGCCATCGGGCAAAAGACTTTTCTCATTGTAATCGCTTTACCAAGTGGGTGGAGGCTAAGCCACTCACGCACATCACTAGTCAGAAGGCATGAGACTTCGTCTGAAGGTCCATAATCTACATGGTCTACCTTCCACGAGTCCTGATCATTAATAATGTGTAGCAATTCCATAGCAAAATCTTCAAAGACAACTGCTCCAACCTGCACATTAACCACTATCTAACCTTAGTGACACACCATCAGAGCAACGAACAAGCAGAGGTCACTAACCAAGCCATCTTGCAAGGTTTAAAGAAGAGGCTCGATGACGCAAAGGGAGAAAGAGTGAATGAACTGTCGAGCGTCCTTTGGTCATATCGCACGACCCCCCATAATAGCATTGGTGAGTCCCCCTTCAATTTGTCAATGGAAATCAGGCTCCCTTCGCTCCGAGTGTCAACCTTCGAAGAAGTCCACAATGATCAAAGGATCAGAGGGAAACTAGATCTAGTGGATAAACTTCGCGAGGACGCCCGCAATTGACTTGCCACTTATCAACATAAGATGGCATAATCCTACAACTGGAGGGTCCGCCCAGGCAACTTGGTGTTAAGGAAAGCCGAAGCATCATCCCCAGCTCTGGTCTCTTGCGAGTTAGCGCCAAATTGGGAGAGACCATACCAAGTCACGAAAGCCTTACGCAGGGGGGCATATCACCTCCAAACGCTTGGAGGCTCTGACATCCCCAAAACTTGGAATGCGGACGCTCGTCGTGCCTGCTACTCATAGTGAAGTACGCTTGTAACATGGGCCTTCTTCGATAAAAGGTACCATATCCACTCGCTCTAGGAAGCACGAGCAATTCATTCCCCCTTTCTTATCTCTATCCATGTACATGGGAAAGCCATCATTAACAAAATCACCTGTTGTTAGCAGTGTCCAAGCCAACGGAGAGGCGGCCCATTGTGCTACAGGTCTAACAATCACGCCCTCGTTACTACCTCTACTTGGTCATGAATTGACGACCCAATGAGCATTCTCCCTAGTATCCACATCCTATTCCTGAGCCAAGACTTCAATGCTTGGATGCCAAGCAAAGTCTTCAGGGCCTAAAGATCCAGGGCCAACCCTTAGGCACCCGCAGATATTCCCAAGCCAAGCCTTTGGCGCTCGGATGCCAGGCAAAGCCTTCGGCGTCTGAAAATCCCGTGCCAAGCTTTAGGCACCCACGGATATTCCCGAGCTAAGCCTTTGGCGTTCGGATGCCAAGCAAAGCCTTCAGCGTCTGAAGATCTCGGTCCAAGCCTTAGGTGCCCGCAGATATTTTTGAGCCAAGCCTTTTGTAACGACCCGAGAATCCGATTAACGGGAGAGACCCGATAACCCGAGACTCGAACCGCCGCCCATGAGCCGGGAGGACTCGGAAGGGCTAAAAGGAGTGTGGAGGCACAAAGAAATAGGAAATAAAGTAGGAAATGTCAACAAATAACAGAAATAAATAAACAACTACAACTACAACAGAGTCCAGTCCAACAGAAAGTATAGTCTAAAGCAGTAAAGCGTACCACATGCCGAGTGAACACTCGGCCCGGCGAGCTGGCAATCGAGAACCTCCGAACAGCACCCTCGAACCTCGAGGAAGAACCGCCACACCTGAGAAGTAGGGAATGAGTCTCCAAAACAGAGACTCAGCAGGGATCTCGCGGAACCCCACCAAGAACCAACGGCGGCGCAGAAAGTTGTAACTATGAGAGCAACAGTAACAGCAGGAACAGTGAACCCGGTGGCCGGTCGAAACTCGGCACTACAACTACTCCTACTGCACCAGAAAGCACACCCCGATCTCGCAGTCGAGGCTATCGAACTACACTAGTACCGCTTACCGAAGTGAAAACCCATGGCAACCACGTCGTAGAGGCCTGCCTCTCAGAACACGGCCAACTTGGACACACTGTCCAAGGTGCAACCCTGACTACCTGGTCACAGGTACTGCACAACAAAACGCAACTTCGGTAAAGCTACTAGCTCCAGTCTCATGACACGAAAACCGACACATGTGCCTCGGCGAGACAACCGAAACTCAACTGCCAACACGACCGAAAACCCGAAGGTCGAAGTCGCGAAAACTGACAGTCTGTCACTCTCGACTCAACAGGAGTACATCCCACTAGAAGCACAGTCGGTAGCGTCCCCTGACGTCTTACACCACACCGCAGGTGAACTGCCTAACGTGGTAGCTCCTACCAGAGAGACGGGCACCGAACAAGAACGACAACGAGCGACTAGCTGGGGTCACGCCCGTCGGCGTGGATCCAACCGCCCCCAACCACGTGTGCACACACAGACCATATGTCCTAGGTTTGGCCCTCTGACCGGTTTTTCCTCGTAGCCGGACTCTGGCTAACGACAAGGGGCCCGACGAAAATCAGTCCAAAACCATCTCTAACGGTAGCCTCTCCACCACTCCCTGGTGGGACCACACGCGTGTAAGTAGGCTACGACTAGTGGAGGGTCACTAAAGGAGTAGACTCTCAAGTCAACGAAAAACAACGTCCGAATCCGACGACGTACGGGGACCATCCCGCGTAGGGGCACCGTCGCACGGCGACCACAGTCGGAGAAGGAACAGGACTCGCAGCCCACGGCCACGCACGCACTCTGCGCGAGAGTCGAGAAAACCCAAGTGACGCTAAGCCACTGGACTCTGGACAGTCCTCTAGACGCACTACGGCCAACGGTCCTTGAGTTAGAAAACTCGAGGTCAAGACCGTCGCACGCAACAGCACAAGGCCGTCAATCTAGTCCAATCTCTAGGTCTAAAACCACAGTAGCACGAGTACAGAGAGAGCTCACGAGCTGCCAAGACCATTCCCTCGGGAAGGGAACTCAAGGGGCTAAGGCCACACAAACGGCCCGCTCGGAAATCGCTTTCTGGAGAAACTCACGGCGTGCGAGGAACCCTCGTCGCACTCACACCGACGTACGGTGACACAAGTCGAGAACACGGCAACCCAAGACCACACCGTATCGTGACGCTTGGCCTTGACGAAGTGCACAACATTCGTCAGGCCACGGGTCCGAATGTGGATCGAGACCTACACACCCGGGACTCGAACTGGTCAAACGGAAACGCCGGTTAGACCAGCCCCTTGGGCGGTGCACTCTGGGCCGCTCAGGGAAGTACGGCCAGGAAGGGGCCGCACCAGGGGATATACGGTCAACAGTAGGCCGTTCTTCTCCTGGCTCAAACGAGACACAAGCGGCTGGTCTCCTGCCGCACCAAGGTCGAACGGTTGACCCTCAGCCGCAACTGGGGGATGAACGGTCCAATGCGGTCGTTCGTCCTCCAAACGGAGAACACATGTGCAGCTAGCCCCTAGCCGCGCGGGGGAACGGGCGGCTAGGACCTCACCGTGCAAGGCTTGTGCGGTCAACCTCTGGCCGCACAACAGCCCACGGCACCAGGGGATGTACGGCCAGCTCCAATCCGTATAAAGGGTTATGCGGCTAGACCCTGGCCGCACAGCCCAGCAACGGTCAAAACTGGAGGGAAAGGATGGCTCAACCCTGGCCGCACCTGGGTTATGCGGTCGCACGATAGACCACATAACCCTCACTGCGCGCCAAGCCGAACGCTGCGCGCCGAGCAGATGAACGGTCAAGACGGGGCTGCCCATGGGGATGGACGGGCCCTGGTTCAACCGCCTAACTATCACGGCGAGCAAACCGGGGGGTTGGCCCAACAGTGGCCTCCCCACGCCCCATTCATGCCGAAACGAAGGGGAAACATCGGTAAACCCCCTAGTAATCATCTAGACTCCGACCGGGGTCAAAACGATGCACGAATCGTGAGAAACGGGCGATTCTACCGAAGTTACCCAAAAAGGGTTTTCGGGCTTCCCGGAGCCCTACCGATCCAACGGGACCACCAATCGAGATGAAATCAGGGGGAAAAGAACGCTCTCGCCCCAAGGAATCCATTGACAGTAACCGGTCTGGAAATCGTCGCAGTTTCCCGACCGACCCAACGAAACCTATAAAACCACGGTTTCGCTAGAGCGGACCCAAACACAGCCGTTTCCGAGCCGAACGACGTGCAATGGCAGGGAAAACGAGTAGAACGCAGCAGTGTTCCGTCACCCTACCTCCACCGAAGAAACCGCGCGCCCAAGCGACTAATCCACGCCGAAAACCGCCCGGAACGCGAACGACGCCATCTCGGAATCCACCGAGGGATCGCGCCCGCAACCGCCTCGATCCTTGCCCATCCTCGCCCGCATCCTCGCCCGCGCTGCCTCCACCTCGCCCCCGCCTCGCTCCGTCGACCGTCGGAGAAGAGAGGGAAGAAGGAGAGTGTGAGAGAAAAGAGAGGGGGAGAGAGTGAGAAATGAGAGGGGAGAGAGAAAGGGTTAATATATATAGAAAATTTTAAAAATTACAGAAATTCAAAAAATTACAAAAAATTACCTCTGCAATCCTCGGGAGGAGCACAACGCAGTGGTATTATCCCGGAGTCAAAGAACGTCACGGTTCGCCCTGCACAGAGTTCCGAAGGCACATCAGGGAAAAACATGTGTAAAGCATAAAATGTACTCCGAGACCCACTAAAAGATCCGAAAAAAAACTTGGGGCATTACAGCCCTCCCCCCCCCCCTTAAAAGAATTTCATCCTCGAAATTCAGGACCTAGCACGAAGTCACAGGGGAAGAACACTGAACCAACTGACAACGCTGTCAGGGCCCCAGCACAGAAAACCTCGATTCTCACGAAAACACCGATCCTGAGAGACACAGCCAGGCTTACAATCACAAATAACACCTCGCTCCGCGCGCCGTGCACACCGCCATCAGAGCAGGCATATACCAGAGGACATAGTCCGGCATCACCTCAGACACAACGAAAACCAACATGGCACCGCTGCCACCAACTCGCCCACCGAGGAAACACACCCTCGACACGAGAAACAGCTACCGATCCATCACATGGTTGGCAGACAAAACACACATCAGCTTCACAACCAGTTGACAAGTCGCACACCTTTCGCAAGGGAACAACCAACACAGAGCTTCCATCAGCGTACGCAGCCATCTCGACAGACCGCAACCAGGACATCGGCTCAGCACCAAGAATCACCTCACACCTGGCAAGCTGAAAACCAAACATAACACTGTGCCAACTCTGTCAAAGGACAAACTTCGACAAAGTCCAGATCCTGTCCGGAGAGGCACACCTCATGATCAGCCACCCAAGGCCTCGCTGGCACACGGCTCTCGCCACGCTCGAGTCCCAACAACCAGCATCTTTTGTCTGTGAACGACCATCCACTGGTCGCCAGATACACGTCAACGAGAAACCTCCATCGGCCCAACAGGCACGATCCAACTCACAACAGGCCATCCGCTGACTCACACACAAACAATTACCACAACTCGAGCCACACTCCCCTCGGACACCGCCTCCGAACTTGATCATCGCACCAACTCGACCTTCTCAGGGGAGCACGATGAAACCGAATGACAGATCCTGGCGTCTTCAGTCATCACCTCACTCGACTCAGACTTACAGGGGAGCCATCCCATGCTGGTGACCAACCCAGGGATAACAATTGCGACACCAACGTCCCGTCAAGAACCACCAATCCGACGCCAACTTCACGAAAAGGGCCTCCGCCCATAGGCATCACTCTTCCGTCTGGTCTCATCAAATCCTTCGATCAATCCAAGTGGACACCTGCCAATCTCGATTCCGCCCTTACCACAGAGCCACGGGACACCACCTGAACAGTGCTCACGGGTTCCCAAGTAACATACATCTCACCGTGGTGGGCTACGAGACTAGCCTTATGTGGATGCACTAAAATTCGCTGGTGCGGGTGTTTCGTCTATTAAGTGCGTGGGCGTGCCAGTCACAAAGTGATAATTTGTTCAGACTCCGAAGAGCCCATGGTGCGCTCGATCTGAATTCGTCAGACGATTGTGTGGTTCGTGTCGGGACCAGATCCCGTCATGCCATAAAGGTCACGACGTCATTTACATCCCCCATACGAGGGAACACCCTTGATTAATTACCGAAATTAGGGGCCCTGCGGCCGAAGGAAATAAAACTAACTACGCGAGAAAGGGGCAGGAATAAATCACACTAAAGTCCGCATCAGGATACGAGCCATTAGCCATGACGGTCACTCGTGGACCCTTTTCATATCCGGACACGGGTCCATAATAGAAACGCGACGGAAATCGGGGTGGACCTGTTCAAATGTCTGCCGAATGTGCGGCAATTTTTTTTAGTAACGGCTCAGAAGGGATCCGGGGTGAGAAATGAATCCGGTCTGATTGGGATGTCGGCCCAAGACTAGGTCGGGGCCTGGCCACGTCAGGATAATTCCCAAGACCCGGGTCCGGCCTGAAAGGGTGGCATTATTGTTCCTCCAGCATCGGGTCACGGAGGAGACGGGGCTGCAATGTAGAATTATTAATACCTTATATTGTTTTATCATTATTGTTCTTGTTACTCCATTGCTTATTCCCCTTTCCGTATTTGTTCCGGGTGATTTCCCTCATCTTGCTCATTGTCATTGTTATCCTTTTTATTATCATTATTATTATTGTCACTTGTTTCATTCATCATTTTTTTTATACGGATATGTTCAGGTTTACTTATTCATCATGATTTTTATTAGCTTATCAGTGCTGCCATTATATGCCCGTATATATGTATATGTGCATATGCATTCATGTATTATTATTCTTTGGGGAGAGTTGACCCTTGGCGGGTTGAAAGGGGGCTAAAGGGAGTGTACCGCTGAGGAAAGGTGGGCGGAAAGTGTGCCGGCGAAGGGCTGGAGATGTGTGCCGTTGAAGGGCTTAAGGAGGGTGCCGTTGAAGGGATGAAGGAGGGTGCCGCTGAAGGGATGAAGGAGGTGTACCGCTGGGGCAATGATTGGAGGGTGTACCGGTGAAGGGAGAAGAGGGTGCGCCGGGGAAGGCTCGAAGTCTATACGTTGACGGGCTATTGCGACACGAAGTCTATACATCGGCTGTTCAAAGTCTGTACATGGGCTGTATTCATTAGCCCAGAGTCTATACATCGTCTATTGAAGTCTACACATTGGCCAGCTCAGAAATCTGTACATTGGCCATTGGCTGCAGCTCAGAGTCCATACGTTGGCTATTGGCTGCAATTCAAAGTCTATACATCATTTATTAGAGTCTATACATTAGCCAGCTCAAAGTCTGTGCGTCGCCCATTGAAGTCTACACATTGGCTAGCTCAAAGTCTATACATCCTCTATTAGAGTCTATACATTAGCCAACTCGAAGTCTGTACATTGCAGCTCAAAGTCTATACATTGGCCAGCCCGAAGTTTGTACGTTGGCCAACTCAAAGTCTATACACTATCCATTGGCTGCAGCTCGAAGTCTATACATTGCAGCTCAAAGTCTATACATTGCAGCTCAAAGTCTACACATTGGCCAGCCCGAAGTCTGTACGTTGGCCAACTCAAAGTCTATACACTATCCATTGGCTGCAGCTCAAAGTCTATACATTACAGCTCAAAGTCTACACATTGGCCAGCCCAAAGTTTGTACGTTGGCCAACTCAAAGTCTATACATTATTCATTGGCTGCAGTTCAAAGTCTGTACGTTGCAGCTCAAAGTCTATACATTGCAGCTCAAAGTCTGTACGTTGGCCAACTCAAAGTCTATACATTGTTCATTGGCTGCAGCTCGAAGTCTATACGTTGCAGCTCAAAGTCTACACATTGGCCAGCCCAAAGTCTGTACGTTGGCCAACTCAAAGTCTATACATTGTTCATTGACTGCAGCTCGAAGTCTGTACATTGCTCGTTGCTGTGTTTGTACGTCAATCTGTCAAGTCTATACATTGAGTTCCACTGAGACGGTGGATGAGAGTGTACCGGCGAAGGGAGAGAGAGACAACGAGAGGGAGTGTGCCACTGGAGGGTTGACCAGGAGGGTGTGCCGTTGGGGGATGTTAGAGTGTGCCGCTAAGGGTGAGCGGTGGGCGTACCGCTGAAGGTTCTTTGGGGTGTGCCGTTGGAGGTTGGGAAGGGCGTATCGCCGAAGGTGGTGAGTGTGTGCATGTGTCGCTGAAGAGGGATGTGAAGGCGTACCGGTGAAGGCCCAAAGTAGGTGTACCGGTGGAGGAGTATGGGGGTGGGAGTGTGCCGCTGCAGGGTCAATGGAGCGCGCTGGTGAAGACTAAAAACAGGCGTCATGAAGGCCCACTCCTCCGTTATTTGTTGTTTTTAAGGCTTTTCTTTTCTTCTTTTCTCAATTTTCATGTAGTCTTGTATAAATTTCTCCTTTCCTTTATTCAGTTCAGCCTCTTCTCGCAGGTCGGACGTTCAATCCACCATGTTGTTAGTCAGTTTAGTCCTCATGTCACCGGCAGTGGGTTGCTTAGTTGAAAAAGTTTATCATTGATTGTTCTGTTCGTTTGTTGCTTCCTTTTGCCATTTAACGTCTTGTTATTTTCTGACGAAAATTCGGCAGTATCTCCCCTTGACCCGAGCGTAAGGGAGATAAAGGGAACGCACCCACATGGAGTGGCGGAACCCGACAACTGGAGGTGGGCGCCCGAGGGTGGCAACACCTTGATAAAACCTCGGAAAACACGGGAAAACGATGAGCCGAAGACCACTCGGGCCAGACAGGATGGACTGGGGGTCAGCCAGTGCGTACCAGGCTAGGGCGGGGCCAGGCGTGCCGCTGAGGCACTAAAGGGGAGGTGTACCGCTGGGGGCTACTATATGGGTGTGCCGGCCAAGGTGCCGGAAGGGTGTGCCGTTGGGGGCTGCCATGGGTGTGCCGGCCAAGGGCCGGAAGGGTGTACCGTTGGGGGCTGCCATGGGTGTGCCGGCCAAGGGCCGGAAGGGTGTACCGTTGGGGGCATATGGAGGGGTTATGTGCATGCCTGCTAGGAGGGTCAAAGGGTGTGCTGGTCAAGGAGCCATGGGTGCACCGGGCTGGGGTATTGGGTTTGGCAGGCCTCAAAGGAAACTTGGCAGGACGGGGAAAGTTCAATAAGGGACTCTAAGGCAGAGGCATGGGCACACAGAGGAGAGAAGAGGGGCATCTCCCTTTGGGCATATGAGCAACTATTAGGGCTGGAGGCTCTAAGGGGGGGAACCACAACAGGAGGAGAAGATCGGTGTAAGAAACTGTAACCGCCAAAGGGGAAGGAGGAGATGGTCAAACGCACATTGTGATTCAAACCAACGGAGACAAAAAGGGAAACCCAAAGAGGGGTAGTTTTAATTCATGACGAGAAAAGTGCCGTAACCGGCCGTATACATTATGGAACATGCCCGAGCTAAAGCTATAGGCAAAGGAGAAAACCAGAGAACGCGACTAGGGAGTGGGGAAAAATAAAGAACAAAAGAGGAGGAGGTGTTGGAGATCGAAGCAGGGACGATCGTCCACTGCTCTTTCCCCCACCTTCCCCTGCTACATCGAGCCCTCTCTCTTTCTTGCTCTCTCTTCTCGTTGCTTGGGTGGCTGTCGGAAGACTCCACGCCGGAGCCCTCTCCCTTTTCTTCTCTCTTCTTCTTCTTCTCGTCTGCAACTCTATATTTGTCTCTGCCTCTGGGTCTCTTCTCTCTGTGTCTTTCTTCCTCCCTCCCTCTCTCTGTCGGAATGGGAGGGATTTATACTCCCAGCCGCGGGAGCCCTCGAGCACGGCAGTCGGAGGCGGGAAGCAGCTGATCATGATGGGATTTGACTTCCCCTGTCCTGGCTGTCAGGGGAGTAGCCTGCGTGGCCCAACCGTTGGTTGACACCTCGGACAGCTCACTGTGCGCCAAGGATATGTAGGGCATGGGCTTCACGTCGTTTGGCCGTTGAAAAACCTTCACGATGTACCGCTGGCGGGCTGAAGAAGTGTGTCGTTGTAAGACACTGTAAGCGTGCCGCTGAAGAGGGCAAAAGGCGTGCCGTTGAAGGCCCAAAGAAGTGTGCCGCTGGGCAGGGCAAAAGGCGTGCCGCTGAAGGTTGCCCAAGCGTGCCGCTGAAGGGGGCAAAAGGCGTGCCGTTGAAGGCCCAAAGAAGTGTGCCGCTGGGCAGGGCAAAAGGCATGCCGTTGAAGGCCCCTTTGGGGTGTGTGTTAAAGCCCCCCCTGGGGTGTGCCGTTGAAGGCCCCTGGGGGTGTGCCGTTGAAGCCCCCCCCCTTTGGGGTGTGCCGCTGGAGGCACCTGGGGGTGTGCCGCTGGGGCTCTCAGGGGGTGTGCCGCTGGGGCTCCCAGGGGGTGTGCCGCTGAGAGGCTAAATGGGCAGTTTTGGGCCCGTTGTGAGTAAGGGTTGTGGCTCGCTTGATTCCCTTCGGGGGCCACGGATTGTGAGCTTCCCGGGGGCTGGTTTCTCTTGGCTGTCGCGACTCCGGGGACGGCTTCGCGGCAGTGTGCATATTTGGGGGGGTCCGGATGACCAGTCTCTCCCGGGCTTCTCCACTTGGTGCCGTTGTTGGTGTTGTGCCGAGTAGGATACCTGGGTGTGTAATTTTTGGTGTCCACAAATGCCCCCCACCCACGGGTAGCGCAGGCGAAGGATGAGCCGGGCGGTGCCCGCGGGTGTACTGGTCTCTTTTTCTATTCGTCGGTGCCGACAGGGTGTCGGGAGCTGACATGGTTTGTTTGTCTCTTCTTCTATTCGTCAATGCCGACAGGGTGTCGGGAACTGACATGGTTTGTCTGTCTCTTCTTCTCTTCGTCAGTGCCGACAGGGTGTCGGGAGCTGACATGGTTTGTCTGTCTCTTCTTCTCTTCGTCAGTGCCGACAGGGTGTCTGGAACTGACATGGTTTGTCTGTCCCTTCTTCTCTTCATCAGTGCCGACAGGGTGTCAGGAGCTGACATGATTTGTTGTCTCTTGGTCTCTTCGTCAACGCCGACAGGGTGCCGAGAGCTGACGTGATATGTTGGCCTCTTTGTCTCTTCGTCAGTGCCGACAGGGTGTCGGGAACTGACATGATTTGTCTGTCTCTTCTTCTCTTCGTCAGTGCCGACAGGGTGTCGGGAGCTGACATGATTTGTTGTCTCTTGGTCTCTTCGTCAGCGCCGACAGGGTGCCGAGAGCTGACGTGATATGTTGGTCTCTTTGTCTCTTCGTCAGCGCCGACAGGGTGCCGAGAGCTGACCTGGCTTGTTGGTCTCTTTGTCTCTTCGTCAGCGCCGACAGGGTGCCGGGAGCTGACCTGGCTTGTTGGTCTCTTTGTCTCTTCGTCAGCGCCGACAGGGTGACGAGAGCTGACATGATATGTTGTCTCTTGGTCTCTTCGTCAGCGCCGACAGGGTGCCGGGAGCTGACTTGGTTTGTTGGTCTCTTTGTCTCTTCGTCAGTGCCGACAGGGTGCCGGGAGCTGACCTAGTTTGTTGGTCTCTTTGTCTCTTCGTCAGTGCAGCTCCCTGGTTTGTTGGTCTCTTTATCTCTTCGTCAGTGCCGACAGGGCGTCGGGAGCTGACCTGGTTTGTTGGTCTCTTTATCTCTTCGTCAGTGCCGACAGGGCGCCGGGAGCTGACCTGGTTTGTTGGTCTCTTTGTCTCTTCGTCAGTGCCGACAGGGTGCGGGAGCTGACCTGGTTTGTTGGTCTCTTTGTCTCTTCGTCAGTGTCAACAGGGCGCCGGGAGCTGACCTGATATGTTGGTCTCTTCGTCAGTGCCGACATGGTGTCGGGAGCTGACCTGATTTGTTGGTCTCTTTGTCTCTTCGTCAGTGCCAACAGGGCGCCGGGAGCTGACCTAGTTTGTTGGTCTCTTTGTCTCTTCGTCAGTGCCGACATGATGTCGGGAGCTGACGTGCTTTGTTAGTCTCTTCGTCAGTGCCGATAGGGTGCCTGGAGCTGACATGGTTGTTGGTCTTTTCGTCTCTTTTCTCTTTTTCCTCTTTTTTTGAACCACGTTACCGGTACAAGCGCCCTTTCGGGTTTTCACCGGCACCGGCCCCCTCTTACTTTTGCCCACGCTCCCTCTCGAATTTTCACGTGGCGGGGTACCCGATTTTGCCTGCAGCTCCCCTTCGGATTTTTGCCACAGCTGGGTTGTTGCCATTTTTTCCCTTGTCCCTGAGTAGGGGCAAGTCCGGCGGGGCACCTCTATTTTAAGCCCCTTTCTCTTATTTATTATATATATATATATATATATATATTGACAAGTGGGTGATATGTAATTGTTGGCTAGGGCTCGAGGCCTTGCGCCGAAAGATAATGTTCATTCGTTGGCAAGAAGATAATGCCAACGCAACGGGGGATTTTCTGCCGATTCGGACGTAAGGTCCGTAACGACAATATTGTGTGAGAGCGGGTGACTAGGGCACGAAGCCTTGCACCAGAAAGGGACTTATTCGTTGACAAGGGACTAATGCCAGCGCAAGGATAGAGATTTTACGGATTCGGGCGTAAGGCCCACAATGGCGATTCGCATGAGAGAAGGTGGCTAGGGCACGAAGCCTTGCGCCGAAAGATAAGGTTCATTCGTTGGTAAGAAGATAATGCCAACGCAACGGGTTTTCGCGCCGATTCGGACGTAAGGTCCGTAATGGCAATATTGTGCGGAGTGGGTGGCTAGGGCACGGGGCCTTGCACCGGAAAGGGACTTATTCGTTGGCAAGGGACTAATGCCAACGCAAGGATAGAGATTCTGCCGATTCGGGCGTAAGGCCCGTGATGGCGATTTTGTATGATGGGAAGTGGCTAAGGCACGAAGCTCTATGCCGGGGAATGACTTATTCGCTGGCGAGGTGGTGATGCCCCCCGCAGGGGTAGAGTTGTCTTGCTCGTACGGACGCCCGCAAATGCATAGGGGCGTGCGGATGGAGGGAATACGGATATATTTATGTATATATCTATGTGCATGTTCGTACGGATATATATGCGTGTATATATATATATATATATATATATATATATATATATATATATATATATATATATATTATTATTATTATTATTATTATTATTGTTGTTGTTGTTGTTGTTGTTGTTGTTGTTGTTGTTGTTGTCGTTCTCCCCCCTTTTTCTTTTCCCTTTTTTTTTCTTTCGTTTTCCCCCTTCTTTGTTTATTCTTCTTTTCCCCCTTCTTTTTTTTATTTTCCCCTTCCTCTTTTTTTTTCTTCCTTTTTTTTCTTTCTTTTTCTTTTTATTTTCTTCCTCTCTTCTCTTTTTTTGTTTTCTCCTCTTTTATTTGTTTTCCCTCTTTTCCCCTTTTTTGTTCCTCTCGTTTCCCTTTTTTTTCCCTTTTTTGTTTTCTCTCCCTTTTTTTTGAACCTATAAAAGGGGCGGGGGTGGCACGAACGGGCCACCCCCTCTCGATTCGAACCCCCTCTCTTCCCTCTCTCTTTCTCTCTCTTCAACGACCGAGCGGGCGCCCCTTCTTCTTCCTTCTCCCCCTTCTTCTCCGTCTCCGGACGCCGCCACCGTCGAACGCCGTTGTCGCTATCGTCGGGGTGAGGGAGCCGTTACGGAGGGGTCTCCCCTTCCTCTCTCTTCTCTTCTCCCCCTCTCATTCTTCTTTTCTCCTCTCTTTCTCTCTTTTTCTTCCGGACCGCTGTCGGCGGCGGGGAGCATCACCCCCCCCCTCTTCGTCTTTCCATCTATCTCCTCCCCTTCCCTCCTCTTCTCCTCCCCTCCGCTCCTTTCTTCGCCTTCCTTCTTATCCCCGTCTTTTGCTGTGGGATGCCGCCGGCTGCACCGGTGGAAGGGGCTCTCGAGCGTGCCGGGGGGAAATGGGTTGTGGGTGTGCCGGAGGAAGTCTCCTAGGGCGTGTCGGTGAGCGGCTTCGCAGGTGTGGCGGGGAAGGGCCTTCGGAGTGTGCTGGGCAAATGGTGCTATGAGTGTGTCGGCGAGGACCACTTTGGGCGTGCCGAGGAAGAGGCACAAAAGTGTGCCGGGGAAGCTTCTCCTTGGGCGCGCCGGGGGAGCGCCACGGGGCTGTGCGTACCGGGGAAGCACCGAGGGAACTGTGCCAGCGAAGGCCATCTGGGCGTGCCGGGGAAGCACCCAGGGGCTGTGCCGGCGAAGGACCGCTCCGGGCGTGCCGGGGAAGGACCCTGGCGGGTGTGCCGGGGAGGCTTGAGGAGTGCACCGGGGAAGGCCCTTTTAGGGCGTGCCGGGGAGAAGTTCTCCTGGGTGTGCCGGTGAAGGGCCGTCGCAGGGTGTGCCGGGGAGGGCACCGAGGGCGCACCGGTGAAGCTCCCCACAGGGTGTGCCGGTGAGGAGGGGCGCCTAGTGTGCCGCTGAAGGAGGCCAATGGCTGTGCCGGCGAAGCTCCTCGCTGGGTGTGTCGGTGAAGCCGCGACAGGGTGTGCCGGCGAGGGCCACTCCAAGGCGTGCCGGGGGAGGGGCCTTAGGCAGCGTACCGACAGGGGAAGAGGAAGACTCTCTTGGAGCTGCTGGCTTCTGGTGTTGCCTTTCGGGGCCCACCATGACTTGTTGGGGCCGTCACTCCTTGTGGACGTGCACCCGTGTTTTCCCTTACGCCTCTGACCTAGGGGAAACGCTGCCGAAATTTCGTCAGAAATTGGCAATGTCTTATTCATTTTACTTGTAGTAGAGTCCCTTTACAGTTTTCATTTTTCTTCGCCCGCGGCTTATTCTGATCTTCTATTTGTTGCCTCTTTGCAGATAGATGGCTGCCCCGTGCGGTTCCTCTGCTCCTACTGCCGCTGTCGGTGCCGACCTTGTTCCCCGGGGTCCAGTGCCAGCAGTCACATGGCTCAACGTGGAGGACCTAGACCGAGAGCATGCGGAGATAGCCGTCCTGGCCGAGTCATCGGGGTCTGACAGGGAGACTATGGACTTCTGCAGGCTTTCCAGAGTTGAAGGCGGCTTTACCTTTGACCGGGCCGCGGGAGAATGCAGGAAGGACTTCCCGAAGGACAAACACCTCATCCGTTTTCTGAAGCATTTTCGCTCGCGGGAAGGGCGAGACTTCCGGGCCGTGAAGAGTGCCGAGCGGGCCATTCTGCAAGCCCGAGACAGCTTATTATATAGTGTCCCCAGGAGCGTCCCGATGTACTCGATGGGAGAGGCCAGGGAGTGGAAGCCCGTCCTGGGGATCGAGGGGGTGCTGCCGGCCGAAGACAAACTGGTGCGAGCGCCTCAATTTACCCCGGCAAAATGGGACATGTCCGCTGGGAAGGTGCATGGCGAGTCACCCCGATTCGGCTTGTTCTTGGCTCCCCTAAAATGGGGTTATAGGGAGGAACCATTCATCCTTGATTGCTTAGCTATCAGGTTCAAGTATGAACTGTCGCTGGGCTGGTTCGGGGAGCTGAAGCTTCAAGATGCACATAGCTTCCGTGAAGGGGCAGTGGAGTTCACCGAGTACGTGCTATTCAACTACGCCCCGCTACTGGTCCGGACCGGTATCTACCACAGCGTCTACGCCTCTCGCTACGGCTACCCCATCTCTAAGGGTCTCTGCTGCGGCATGATAGAGGTCTTCAACGCGGAGACCAACACTTTTTATACGGCGGAAGGCGAAACTTCCCTGGACCTGTAGAGCCTCAGCCAGTTGAGTGGCTTGTCCATTGACGGGGAGCCTTATGAAGAAGTGTGCCTCCCCGACTTGATCAAGGATGAAACCAACGGGGACGGCTATTATTCTCTTGGGTATTCCTACCGGTATCTCATGAAGGCGTACCGGGAGTTATACCAACTGGCACATGGTGGGAGGCAGCCCGCCCGTGGGGACAGAAAGAGGGTGCGTATAACCCTGTGGCTTCAATACTTCTACGACGGGCTGAAGCAATATGAAGAATTTCCCTGTGTCGGCACCGCTGTTGCTCACAAGAAGCGTGCGAAGCCTAAGCTTGATGTGAAGATCCCCTCCAGGGGGTGTCGGAGCGGGCCCAATCCGATGGGGGTCGACCCTCTGACTCACTGCGCCGCCTATCTTACGTACTGGCTGTGTTCATTTGCCATGCCATACGGGGACGAGACGGTTATTCGGCCGGATGCCATCTACCCGGCGTGTCAGATGGCGTGGGGGATTAAGCTATCCCTGTGCCCGGCTGCTCTCTGCTTGATCTATAAGGCGCTGGGAGATATCAGTACCCATCAGTTCCCGAGACAGGCCCGGTACGTATGCCCATTGCACTTCTTCAACGCGTGGGTTTGTTCGCTGTTCCCCGAGTTCGCCCTACGAGCTCTTCAGGACTGGGGGCTGGTGCCGAGAATGCTGGAGTTCGCCAGCGCGGAGCCGGCTTCTACTTCCATGCGGATGTATGACATTCGGGGCCAGCTGACAACGGTTCCCCGGGACGCGGCTGGCACTATTCACTTCTGGACGCTGGCCGCGCATTCAAGCCCTCTGGTGAATAATAAGAGGGAATGCAAGGACGATCAGGTGGAGAAGTACGTCCACCCCATCAGCCAGGAGAATGTGATCCGCCCGTTGCTAGAGCCCGAGCTGAGGGACTGGGCGCTATCTATTCGCCCAAGTGTGTTGGCGTTTAGAAAGGGGGACAATGTATTACTGGAGCCGTACTACCCCTTCCGATTTGGCTGAAACTTCGGGTATGATCAACATATCCCTGTTTATCATGCACGGTTCGGCTTGCCCTCACAGAACCTTCGGGGAAGTTCGATCGCCGAGCACGCCAGAAGCTGGTGGGATTTCTTCCACCGGGCGGACTCTGCCACCTTCAGAGTGCCTGCCCCCGGTCGCATCCCCCGAGTGACCCAGGATTACATAAAGTGGTGGAACACCCGGACGGCCTTCTATCGGTTGCATAAGACCGACTGCTGGGACGGGGCCGAGAGGAGGTTCCTCAGCCGGCAACCGGTGCCAGTACTTGACATTGAGCCAGAGCATCTCCTCCGTCTCAAGAACAGGCAGGAGAAGGAGGTAGTGGCATATTTGGCCGCCCGTCGGGAAGCCCGGGAAACGAGGCCGACGCCGAAAGTGGAGCTACCCCCGGTGGAGAAGGATAACTACCAGAAGACGCTGAGGGACATGTGCCGGATAGGGAGTGACCGCCTGGAGCTCATTAATTATCCGCTCCCCATGGAAGAAGAGGGCACCCCTGCCAGAAGCTGGCGCCCAGAGAGAGACCTGATCTGCCCATATCGCACGTTCATGAGGCGGGAGGAGAGGAGGCCCGAAAATTATAAAGACACCACATGGCTGTACGTCCTGCTCCTGGTGAATGGGCTGAAGATCGAGGATCAGACGGCCGCCATCCTGAGCAAGTGCCTGCACGTCCCATACTATTACGCCGACGGGTGGGGCATGGACCACTTCAATCTTTTCTGCCATCTCTCTTCGAAGAAGCATGCAGATCTGGCTGCCCTTACAGAACGGTGCCAGAAGGTCGAGGACGTATGCTGGCTGGTCCGAGAGGCGGCGCGTCGAGACAAGGAGCCATCTCTGAGCTACTGGCCAATAACACTTCGGTTGTACACCGATCCTCACGGTATTTAACCTTTCGATCTCCTTTATTCTCATCGCTGCGACCTTAGCAGGTTATCGGATGCTAATCATATGCGTGTGTCTATTTTGACAGACCATCCCGACAGCGTGCAAATGGCGACGTACCGGAACTTCCTTCGGCTTGTCCAGAAGCCCGCCTATTTTGAGGTGGCACTGCCAGCTCCGACTACGGCTCCCTTGCCCAAGGCTGCGAAGAGGTCCCGGGCCAAATCGCCTGTGAAGAAGGCGGTAGATGCTGCTAAAGCGGCCAAGCAGCGGGACGCGAAGCGGCGAAAAACCGAGGCGGCCAAGGCTTCGACGGTCACTCCTCCGGCGCCACGAGTAGGGCTGTCAATGGGCCTTACTGGCCCGATCGGCCCGTGGGCTTGGCCCGACATTGGGCCGGGCTGCCAACCATTTTTCAGCCCGTGGGTTTTTAATAGGGCTTAAAATCCCTAGCCCGATTGTAAAGCGGGCCGAACTCGGGCTTCTAGATGAGCCCGTCATATTGGCCCGGCCCGAATATATGATAAAATAAATTATTTAAAAATATATTTTAAAAAATCTTTCCATTCTTTTCATTCTTAAAATCTGTCGATGCCATACCCTGGACATTGACGTTTGACGTTTGAAGAGTCGGTACGCTGTCCTGTTGCCCGTTGGAGGTGGTGTCGTAATGCTAAAGGCATACTCGCATAATAGCCGATTGCCGCAGTGCTGTTGGCCGCTGCACCCGTCAGGCCGTCATTCAGTCACAGCTCACAGACTCACAGTCACCACTCACCACTCATATTGGCCAGCACTAGGGCAACAGCCGAATCCGATTGCGCATACGCATTTGCCATTTGGGCCTCCGGCCTCCCTCCCCACTCCCCATTCCCCAGTCGGCCAGTCCCCTCTACGGATCCTACAGTCCTACCTCCTCAGCTCCTCTCCTCTACAGCTCTGTGGGCCGGCGGCTCTACCTCTGACTAGGGCTTTAATGGTGACATGGTGTATCTGTTTCCTGCACCCGCGCAAGGCAAAGGCGAAGAAATCAATTGCTTAGTTAATTGTTCGCCTCCCCCCTCGAGCAACGAGCACGTTCCTGTCCGCCAGACCGCCACGGCGCCACCGCCCCACCGGTACTGCTGGATCCCCTGCAGGTTCTCCGAGCCGCTTCACTCTCCTTTGTCCTCTACTCTACATCTCTACTCGTCTTCAATCTTCACCCTCCTCGGCGCTATTGGAGCTCTGGGAGACGGCAGTTCATCGATGACCTGCCAACGAGACGAGAACGGCTTCTTCTGTCATCCCCCTTCTCTGAGCCGCATCTCTTCTTCTTCATCCTCTTCAATCGTCACCCTCCTCGGTGCCGTTGGAGGTTTGGGAAACGGCCAGTTCATCGACTACCTGCCACCGAGACAGGGATGAGGGAGCCGTCACTCATCCGCTCTTCTTCGAGCCGCTTCTGCTCTTCTTCATCCGGTGCAAATCTTCACCCCCCTCGGTGCCGTTGGAGCTGAAACCACCGAGACGGGAAGGGCTTCAGCCTTCAAGTCCGCCTGAGTCTGAAAGGAGGTAAACCACCTCTGTATCTCTGCCTTCCCTTATTCTCTATGTAGTTCTACTTCTTCACTTATTCTTCTTCCATCTGTCACAAAATAATGAGGCAAGAGACAAAAAAAGAAGGGTGTCATACTATCATGAGAGGGGGGAGAGAGAGGCTGGGAGGGGGTATTTGCTAAGGCATGGGAATCGATTAGGTGTAGGGGAGGGGAGGGCCTGAGAGGGGGTATTTGCTCAGTCCGTCTGCGTCTGGTGGTGTTGGATCAAATCAAAGTTTATATTTAATTTCTTTTCTTCAGTTTATTTTGTTTGCTTTGTTTATGGGATATACATTTGACTGTGCTCTATTAATATTGATCATGATATAGTTAGTGATTATAAGTATTTGATTATATTCCGTCAATTTTGATGTTCATATGAACCTAAACCTCTATCTGAAATTTTTATTTGACGCATAAACAAAAGATTTTCTCTTTTCTTCTTTGGTATGAATGTGTTCCAGTGATTATATTCTGTCATTCTTTCTTTTTATATGTAATCTTAGTTCTCCTATTTGCATTACTCTGAATATTGATTTAGGTTTTTAATCATGACAAGTGAGAATCAATCCACCACTCCATCAGTCACCGATCAAACTAATGTGAATGAGGCTGAGGTTTCTGATGCTATACCAGATACCAATGTTTCTATTTCACGAAAACGTGCTAGAGGTCTACAATCTGAGGTATGGAAGTATTTTACTAAATTTGTGGTTGGAAATGTGGAGAAAACCCGTTGCAATGCATGCAAGGCTGTGTTAACTGCACAAGCCATTTAACTAGGCATGCTAATTTTGTTTGCCCTTATCGTATAACAAATGTGAAACAGCAATTGTTGGCTGCTAATTTAGCTAGTGGAGAGAATGAAATATTATCAAATTGAAAATTTGATCCTGAAATTTGTCGGAAGGAGTTATGTTGATTTGTTATCCTACACGGAGTTCCATTTTCAGTTGTTAGCTGCGATGGTTTTAAACGGTTTGTTAGAAGTCTAAATCCGAAATTCAAAATGCTATCAAGAAATTCTGTTAAGAGTGATTGTATGGAAATCTATAAGAAGGAGAAGAAAATTATTAAAGACTTTTGTCAAGCAAAGGCTGGTTCTGTTTGTTTAACAGCGGATATGTGGACTTCCAATCAAGAATTGGGTTACTTGTCTATAACTGCTCACTTTGTGGATACCAATTGGAAGTTGCATAAACGAATAATAAAGTTTTGTATGGTTGAATATCCTCATACTGCACCTACTATTACAAATGTTATTTGGAAATCACTTAGAGAATGGGATCTTGATTCGAAAGTCATGAGCATCACTTTAGACAATGCTTCTGTTAATGATGCTTGCATTCCCTTGCTTCTTTCGAGTTTATCGGAGAGTAGTAAATTACTTTGTGATGGAAAGTTATTCCATGTACGTTGTGCATCTCATATCATTAATTTAATTGTTCGTGATGGGCTGAGCACAATTGGTGTTATCATTGAAAGTGTTCGAATGAGTGTAAAGAAGGTAAGAGGATCACCTTCTCGTCGAAAAAAATTTGAAGAGTGCATTCAACAAGCTGGTTTGGAAAGTAAGAAATGGGTGAGTTTAGATGTTCCCACACGTTGGAATAGTACATATTTGATGTTGGAATCTGCTTTAGAATTTAGAAAGGCATTTTCTTCGTTGATGATGTTGGATCTTAATTTCACTTGTGCACCCACATCCGAGGAATGGGATAAAGTTGAAGTGGTATGCAAGTTCCTGAAACATTTCTATAGTGCAACTAACATTGTCTCAGGCATGAAATATCCCACCTCTAATTTGTATTTTCATGAAATGTGGAAGATCAAAATCTTACTAGATGAAGAGGCTAATAGTCTACATGATTTCATTAGTTCAATGGCTCTCCGAATGCAAGTGAAGTTCAACAAATATTGGAAAGATTGCAATTTAGTTTTAGCAATTCCTGCTATTTTGGATCCACGTTACAAGTTGATGTATTTTAGATATTGTTTTTTGAAAAAGTATGGTGATGCAGCAGACTTCCATGTTGCCATTATTGAAACTGCATTTCGTCATTCTTTTGAGGATTATCTTGCTAAAACACAGTTGGACTCAGGACCCTCAACAAGTGATAATGCCCTTACAAATTTAAATGGTGCAAATCATGATGTTGATCTATTAAGGGGCTGGGATCAGTTCATTTCTCAACAAAATAAGCAAAATTCAACGTCAGAAATTGACTAATACTTGGAAGGAGATATATGTCGCAGTGCCAACTTTGATATCTTGGATTGGTGGTCAAGCAATAAATAATTATATCCAACTCTTGCTTGTATGGCACGTGATATCTTAGCAATTCCTGCTTCCACAGTTGCATCTGAGTCAGCTTTTAGCACTGGAGGGCGAGTTCTTACTAATTTTCGTAGTTCTTTGGCTCCAGACACAGTGGAGGCTTTAATTTGCTCACAAGATTGGATTAGGAATGCTTCAGAAAGTATGTGTTGTGAATGTTATGTCCTTTTGTTTTAATTTATATAATATACATTCGGTTGTGATACTCACTTTGTGTTTTATTTTAGGACTGGTTGGAGGAGATGGAACGATCAATGATCTAAATGTGGACATATTTGAAGTTCAACATTAGTCTTATTTACTTTGAATTTTTGCAACATAGTTCTTAAATAGCTAGTGAAGAGGATTGCAAATCATGATGTTTTTGTAGCATATCAGGTATGAATTTTCTTTTAATGCTTTTTTCTATTCAATTAGTTAATTTTGGCAACTTGAGTTCATCTGGTGTTAATTTTTTTCATATAGCACAGATGCAAAATATTGAGCTGCTTAGCCTGCTTTGCATGACAAACATGTATTGAGCTGCTTAGCCTTTGTTTGCCCAGAAACTTGAAAAACTTCATCATCAGAAATAAAAGCATCTTCACCT
This sequence comes from Amorphophallus konjac, assembly GCA_022559845.1. Taxonomy (NCBI): domain Eukaryota; kingdom Viridiplantae; phylum Streptophyta; class Magnoliopsida; order Alismatales; family Araceae; genus Amorphophallus; species Amorphophallus konjac. The sequence goes on along the minus strand of CM040121.1, from coordinate 36,249,782 downwards.
TCTTTGAAGAAATATTATCATCATGCCCGAACATTAGTAGACCTCCAAATCAGGTGAGGATGTCAGAGATGGAGGAGGCACTAAACTAAGGATACTCGCACCTTCTATTTTGGGTGGAGAAAAAAATTCATGAAAAGATTTTAGTTGAAAAGGTACATTCTGATGTCCCATGATTTACCTTAAAAAGTATCCAAGCAACAGTGTTACCCATCCAATTCAACATACGCACATAGTTTAAAAGGTACATTCTGATCTCCCATTAATAAACTCAGATAATTCAAATGAAGAATGCACACAGCTGTCCATATAAAAACCAAACAGTGCATGAGGATGATCAGATTCAAGTGCACTTGTGTAACTGATAAATTCACCATCTAGCAGCACTTTCCTAAGACAATGATAAGATATGTTATGAGAACTCTATTTTACCATGGAATTGTTGGAAATTCACCACCAACAAGATAAATAAATATGAGCAGTTGTTGGAATGTGTGAGTAACCTAAGATATGTAATAAAGGTTTAGCAATGTTCATAGTTGGTTTAGCAACTAACATTTCTATGTTACTCTTATTCGGTGTGCAGGTGGAGAGACTTTGGGGCAGGTGGAGAGACAGCACTCTTTCATTTTGAGTTTTTAAGATGGTTACCACCTTCACTTTCCAAAAAAAAATTTATTCGGTGTGCAGTTTTAGTTCCTGCCTGTACATCTTCGGTTTGCTCTCCAGCAGTGTCATTAAATTTTTGATCTATCTGTCCATTCACTTATCTCACTTCTCATTTCTGTTGTTCCAATCTTGTCAACAAAACTTTTGTTTGCAGTCTAATACTCTGCCTCATATAACATAGTTATTCTGAATCTCTGATTACTGCTTTATGAAACATCCGTTTGTCTCTTAGAATTGTGTAAGGCCAATTGGAGTTTCACAGTGATTGTGCTACGTGATTTCTTTTCATGTAACACTGCATGTTGCTGGGTATGATGATAATGGCCCATGCTTCCTGTTGCAGGTCCATGCTTCCTGTTGCAGTCTCTGAAATGTAGCATTTGCTACAGCTATATCCTCCTTTTGGGGATGCATTTTGTTGTCCAAAATGTGAGCGTCAGATAAAATCAAAACATTGTCAGTTAATTATGGTTATACACAATATAGCTCACCAGGTTTGTTTTTTAAGTCTTATTTGTTTTTGGCCTTCTTTCTGATGCAAGAAAGATCTAGCAAATCTTATCTTCAGAGTACGGGGAACAAATCTGCTAAACAAGATAAAGAAGAGATTCTAGTGAAGGTCATGCCTCCATTAGACAGAGAATTTGTGAAATTGCCCGAGATCTTGAAAGGATTCAACTATAAGCTGACTGGATGTGTAGATTTGGATGATCTTGTATTGCCTGCCTCTCTAAGTGAGAAATTTTAACAGCAAATTTTGAGAGGATATACTATTGTCTGAGCAACATAATATGTAAATTCTGGATGAGGATAGAGTTGGAGGATCCTGTATTGCCTGCCTCCCGGTGTTTCAGTTGAAAATGGATTCTCAGCATTGTTACAAAATTATTGAGTAGGTTGCGAGGTGCTTGACGAAGACATTGTTACGAAAGCAATCAGATTGATTACATAAATGTTGTACTAACAATTTTAGTCGAAAATGTCTCTAGAAACTTGATTGTTAAATGTAAACATTCAGGATAATGTTAATAAATCTTTTCACAAATCATCTTTTTCACAAAGTATGTATAATCGTCAACTGTACTCAGTAGTCTTAAACATTTAGATGGACAATGTTAATCAAATATATGTCAATTGTAATATTATATTTTTAATATTTTATTTAATTAGGCGGGCCGGGCTGGGCCGAAATCGGGCTTCACATTTTAGAAAAACAATCGGGCTAGGCCCGGCCCGAGCCCGAGTTTATGTCGGGCCGGGCCGGGCTTGGGCTTTTAAATTAATGAGTCGGGCCCGGGCCGGGCCGACCTAAGCCCGGCCCAGGCCCGGCCCATTGACAGCCCTAGCCACGAGTCCCATCTTTTGAGGAGTTTGAGGTCGCCCGGACCGGGCCGAGCCAACCTGCCGGTTAGCCTCTCCCACCATCAGTGTATCTTAAGGTTTTTTTTCTTTCATTGTGAGGCAAGATTTTGACACCTGAATGTCTCTTTTTGTCTCAGTCTCTGTAGAAGAGCCCGCGCCCACGCCCACGCCCACTCCTGACGTGGAGGAGCCGGTTCCTGCGCCCGTTCCCGATGTGGGTAAAGCTGCGGCCGTGGCAGGGGCGACCTCGGCGCCAACATCCGACTCCCCCACCACAAGCCAAGGGGAGGTCCCGGGCCAAGTCGCCCTTCAATAAGGCGTTGGCGGCCGCTAAAGTGGCTGGGCGGCAGGAGGCAAAGCGAAGGAGGGCAGAGGTCTCCCCGGCTTCGGCGACCGTCTCTCCAGTGGCTCCCATTTTATCATTCGAGGAGTTTGAAGTCACCGAGACTGGGCCAAGTCACGATGCTGGTGAGGCTCACCAGCCGCCGCCGTCCTTTGGGATCTATTTACCTCCCGGGGCGGGCCTTGTATGTGCCTCTGACAATTGCATTTCTTTCTTTCAGGCGGCCTGGAGGAGCCGGTACCTGTGCTGACCCCGGGCAAGGGCACGGCTGCGGCCTCCGGGAGGGTATTGCCCGTCGAGGAAGCCCGCATGCCGCCCCGTGCTGTAGAGGCTGAAGGGGGTATTTGTCTTTGTTCATTTAATCGACTTCTTCCATTCTTTGGGAGCCCGTTGGCTTTGATGTGACTCACCTTTTTCCTTTACGCGACAGGCGACGAAGCGGCAACCATTGGGCTATTGGGCCGCCTACACCTCCCGGCGACGCACATGTATGTGAGGAAGAAGTTGAAATATGGGGTACCAGCCTCATCCCGCCCTCGGGAGGATGCGCCAGTCATTGACCTCGAAGCGGAGGTCCCTTTGCCGGCAAGGGAGGAACCCGTGGTGGCTGAATCTTCATCGGGTGAAGAGGTAGATTACAACTATTCCTCCGATGAAGTGTCTTATGACAAGGGCGCGTCTGAAGCATCGGGGCCGCCCAAGCCGGTCTTCAAGGCCCCCCTACTTGCTGGCTCCTCAAGCTTTATGGGGAGGGTCGTTGTAAGTGTGAGCTTGCTTGGGTCGGACCCCCCCTTTCCTTTCCGTAGTCGCCAAACGGCCTTATTCTCATTATTCCCAGATTTTCAGAAGCTTATCCAGCCGGAGGTTGTCGAGAGGGCCGCTCTAGTTGCGCCGGTCGACCGCCCGGCGGGAGCCGATGCTGGCATGGGCAAGCTAGCGCCTTTGTTTGATGCCCTTCAGCAGGAGGCGTCCGCGGAGCCTTCAAGTGCTACCGAAATGGCGGACGAGCCTCTGGAGGAGGGGGAGATTACGCCCGAAGGCAGCATCATCCCGGTGGCCGAGGTAAGCATGTGGGGCTTATGGTTCTTCCCCGCCTTTCGATCTTGCGCGATTTGTTCCAGGCAGCGGGTGGCTAACTCCGCTCCCCACGATTAGGTAATGCTGATGCCAAGAGAGACGTCTGGCCGCGTCCGGAAGGCTGTCACCAAACGGAGGCCAAGTATTGGTCCAATAGCGGTGGAGGGGCTGGCTCCAGTCTCGGACTCGGGGGCGGAGAGCCTTGCAGCACTTATGGCAGCGGGAGGTGTACTCCGGCTGATAGTTTCGCTTCCGCCTCTTCCAAAGCTTCGGCCCAGATGGAGGACCCGTTCTTGAAGCAGATATCCGTGGGGCTTCGCGCACACCTAGAGGGGTCCCGGACGCAGGAGAGGGGTCGACCAGCAATGGCTTCGGGTCCGGCCTTGCTCGAAGCCCCTCCTTTGCCTGCAGCAGCAGCACCTGCATTCCCGTCCAGGGAGCCGGCGGCGGCACCAGATGGCTTGGCGGCGACCTTGTCCCCTCCCCTGGCGGTGACCGACCAGGGATCTTCTGTCGAGCTACGCTGACCCGAGGACCTGACTCTCGCTCTTCCATCTTCCTCGGCCGCGGCGGACGCTGATTTGTGGGCCGAGGTGGACAGCTCCGTAGATTTTATTCCTCCGAGGGTACCTTCGGTCAGTCACACCTCATCAGGCGCACCGGTCCGACAGATGTTGGTAACGTTGCGGACGATGTTCTTGGCCGATCCTACCCTATCATATCGGGAGGTGCACAGTATAGTGACGCAGCTGACCGGGGCACTGCAAGTGTTGGGCTGCCCACTGGAGGAGTGGTCGCGGCGGGTTCTGCTGTTGCTGAAGTATGTGAAGCGTCGCGAGTTCCTCGAGACCCAGGCTCCTGACGAGTGCGCCGCCCTTGATGCCCAGGCAGACGAGTATTTACAGACCTTGGAGGCACGGCGCCATGATGAAGAGCGCCATGGGAAGGCTCTCGGGGAAGGCCAGAGCAATGTTCGCTCCCTTAAGAGCCGAATTGCGAAACTGGAGAGCTACCTTGCTGCGGCTAGGTCTGACCTTGCCGAAGCCGAAAAAGCGGTCGAGACGGAAGGTGAGGCTCTCGCCGTTGCCCAAGTTGAGACGGCGTCCGTGGAGGCAGAGCTCGCTCGACTCGAAGAACGGAGGGGCCGCATGCGCGACATGACGAACTTCCCCTGCGTCGGAATTCTCCCTCTCGAGGACATCTTCCGGGGTGTTGACTGAGCGTCGCACCCCTTAGTTCTTCTCCCCCTTTTTTTTGAAATGTGACAACGGGGTATGCCCCGAAGCATATGTAGTCTGATCCCTTTTTGAATAGAGCAGAACATTTTTGGTTCCACATGCACTTTCAGTATGCGTTCACCCCAGGGGGGCTCTTCTCTTCTTCCTTCTCTTTTGTGTATATTGTCTTTCTCTTCCTCTTCTATCTCTTTTGTTGTGCTAAGACACATTGGCAGGGTGCGAGTCTTTGCGATGATTCGCTCCGGGAGAACCAGGCAGGAGCCCATGTCAGGGCACGGGAGAGTGCTCGCCCTCCCAGGGGCAGGACGAGGGGGCCACTCCACCATACCGAACGGGCGACTCACTGGTCTTGCCATAACGTTGGAACCGCGCACTGGCCTTAGGCGGGAGGCCTTGGCCAAAGACGGGGTTTCTCGTCATTCAGAGGGAACAGAGAGAAGAGTTTGTCTGGTCAATGACCTGGACGGGAGATCCAAGCCAAAGTGGTACTCACTGTCCGGGGAGGACGGAGAGAAGAGTTTGTTTAGTCAATGACCCGGACCGAAGGTTCAAGCCAAAGGGGTACTCACCGCCCGGGGAGGACGGAGAGAAGAGTTTGCTTAGTCAATGACCTAGACGGGAGGTCCAAGCCAAAGAGGTATTCACCGCCCGGGGAGGACGGAGAGAAGCATTTGTTTAGTCGATGACCCGAACGGGAGGTCCAAGCCAAAGGGGTACTCACCGCCCGGGGAGGACGGAGAGGAGAGTTTGCTTAGTCAATGACCTGGACGGGAGGTCCAAGCCAAAGAGGTATTCACCGCCCGGGGAGGACGGAGGAGAGTTTGTTTAGTCGATGACCCGGACGAGAGGTCCAAGCCAAAGGGGTACTCACCGCCCGGGGAGGACGGAGAGAAGAGTTTATTTAGTCAATGACCCAGACTGGAGGTCCAAGCCAAAGGGGTACTCACCGCCCGGGGAGGACGGAGAGAAGAGTTTGTTTAGTCAATGACCCGGACTGGAGGTCTAAGCCAAAGGGGTACTCACCGCCCGGGGAGGACGGAGAAAAGAGTTTGTTTAATTTATTTTAGTATCTCCGCTGATGCGGGGCGATGATTGGAAATGGGGGGCGTTCCCCCTTCTTCTTGGCTTTCATTCTTCCCTTGCTCTTTTCTCTTCCTCTTTCTTTTCTTTTCCTCTTCTTCTCTTCTCTTTTTTTCTTCTTTCTTTTTCTCCTCTTCTTTTTTTTCTCTTCCTCTTTTTTTTCTCTTCTTTTTTCTTTCTTTTTTTTCCTTTTTTTTTCTTCTTTTTTTCTCTTCTTTTTTTTCTTCTCTCTTTTTCCTTTCTCTCTTCTCTTTTTCCCCCTTTTTTTTACTTTCATCTTCTTCTTTTTTCTTCTCTTTTTTTCCCTTTTTGAAAACATGGGTAATGGTCAAGTCGTTTGGACATTAATGACGTAAATCCGCCCAAAATAGGGCGAAGGATAATATTATTGATTGAATGGGGGTACCGGAGCGTGGTACAGTCTCAAGTGCCTTCCATTAAGAGGCGGGAATTGAACTTCCCCGCGGTGGTTGACAATTACATAGGCTCCGCCCTCGTAGACTTTTTGGACTACGTAAGGTCCGAGCCAGTTCTCATTCAGCTTGCCCTTGGGGTTGGCAGCCATGAGATCTCTTCTCTTGACCATGACAAGGTCACCCTTTCTGAATTCGCGTTCCTTAACAAGCTTGTCAAAGGCGCGTGCAATCCAGGCCTGGTAGACCTGAATGTTCTGTTGGGCCTGAAGCCGTTTTCCTTCCAGGCTGGAGAGTTCTTCGAGTCTTCGCTCGACGTTGGTCTGCCCTTCAAGGACAAGCCCATGCTGAAGGGCGACCCTGAGGGAGGGTATCTCCAGTTCAACGGGGACGATTACCTCCGAGCCGTATACGAGAGAGAAGGGCGAACAGCCTGTTGGGGTCCTGTATACGGTCCGGTACGCCCATAGCGCCTCGTACATCCTTTCCTCCGAGTCCCTCTTGTTAGAGCTAACATTCTTGGCCAGGAGAGTGCAGAGTGTCTTATTAAAAGCTTCGGCCAGCCCGCTAGCCTGTGGGTTGTAGGGAGCCGATGTCCTCCAATCAATCTTGCATTTTTCTGCCAACCGGTAGACCTTCTGGTTGCGGAAGTGGCTGCCGTTGTCTGATACAATCCGGTCGGGCATGCCAAACCGGAATATAATGTTGCGGCGGACAAACCTGATCATGATCTCTCCGGTGACCTCCCGCAGGGCGACCGCCTCTGTCCAACGGGAGAAGTAGTCGGTTGCCGCCAAAATGTACTTGCAACCTGTGGAAGATACATGTAAGGGACCCACGACGTCTGTTCCCCACTGGGCAAACGGCCAACTGGGTGCGGTTGGGTGTAACTGCACGGGGGGCCTTCTGGGTATGATGGCATGCTCCTGACATTTCTGACATGACTTAGCATATTTACAGCAATCGTCGAACATTGCGGGCCAATAATAGCCAAGCTTCTTTATTCCAATCTTCATTTTCGGTCCCGCCTGGTGTGCGCCAGCTGTCCCGGCATGGACCTCCTTCATGACCCTCCAGGCTTCTTCAACGGACAAGCACCGGAGGAGTAATTTCTGCTTGGCATCGGCCACCATTCGGAATAACATTCCGTTTCGGAGCTCATAAGAGTCCTTAATTCTGATTAGCTTGATCTTTTCTTCTCTCTACTTGGGCAGTTGCCGGTATTTGAACCACTGCATCAGGGGGTCTCTCCAGTCAGGTAGGCCGACGGCTTCTGCTGTAGTGACTTCTAGCTCTTCTTCTTCTGGTTCTTCTTCTATCATACTGGGCATTTGGCACTGGTTTATTACTTGGATATTGAGAGATCCATCTGGAGGCACCGCCAGTGAGCTTGCCAATTTTGCCAGGGCGTCAGCTTGTGCATTCTCCCCTCTGGCGACATGGCCTATCTCGAGGTAGAACCGCTCCATGAGCCTCTTTGCCTTAGTGTGATAAGGGAGCAACTCAGGTTTCCGGACGTCGAACTGCCCCTGGACCTGCTTGACGACCAGCAGCGAGTCGCCGAATACTTGGGGCATTTTGATCTCCATTTGGAGGGCCACCTGGAGGCCGATGATTAGAGCTTCATACTCTGCTTCATTATTTATGCAGGGCTTGCTAATGCAGCAGGAAGTGTGCATCACTTCTCCGTCTGGCGATTTGAGGACGATGCCGGCTCCGGCCCGTACCTTGGCGCGTCCGGACGGGGTCGCTTCTGTTCTCGAGGCCCCGTCAAAGTATAGCTGCCAGATAGCTTGTTGGACATGATCCACCTCCAGTGTCTCATCCTCGGGTAGCTCTGTGGCCAACGGGGAGTCTTCGGGCACAGGGTGTGCTGCGAAGAAATCCGCGACGGCTTGTCCCTTAACGGCCTTCTGCGGCACGTAGGTGATGTCAAACTCCATGAGTAGCACGGCCCACTTGCCAAGGCGCCCCTTCGGGACAGGCTGGGAGAGAATGTGCTTGATGGGGTCAGCTCTGGATATTAAACTAACTTCATGGGATAGCATGTAGTGCCTCAACTTCTTGACTGTGAAGACCAAGGCAAGGCAGACTTTCTCAATCGGGGTATACTTAGCTTCCGCTCCCACCAATCTCCGGCTAAGGTAGTAGAGAGCCCGCTCCTTTCCCTCATCATTATTCTGGGCGAGCATTGCCCCCAGTGAATATTCGGTGGCTGCTATGTAGAGAATAAGCAGTCTGCCTTTGACAGGTGCCCCCAGGACTGGCGGGGTCTCAGGTACTCCTTTAGCTGGTCGAACGCGTGCTGGCATTCGTGACCCCAACTGAAGGGTACATTCTTCATCATCAATCTATGAAAAGGTTGGCAACGCCCCGACAGGTTGGAAATGAACCTACGGATGTAAGCTAAACGGCCCTGTATGGACCTTAGCTCTCCCAGACTCTTCGGAGGGGGCAACTCCTGAATGGCTTTTATCTTGAAGGGGTCAATCTCGATCCCTCTGTGCCGGATAATAAAGCCGAGGAACTTTCCGCTGGACACGCCGAAGGCGCACTTCATGGGATTCATCTTCAGCCCATACAGCCGGAGCCTTTGGAAGACGACCCTGAGGTTGCTCAGATGTTCAGCTCTCTTCTTAGTCTTGACAACTAGGTCGTCGATGTAGCATTCGACCTTGCTATACAGCAGCTCGTCGAAGATCTTGGTCATCGCCCGCTGATATGTAGCACCGGCATTCTTGAGGCCGAAGGGCATCCTCTTGTAGTGGAATATCCCCTTGGGCGATCTGAAAGCCGTGTAAATCCGGTCGTGGTCGGCTATCCAAATTTGGTTATAGTCGGACGGGCCTCGTAGCCAGTGGTTGCATCAATCATCACTTCGGTGATAGGCACCGGGGAGTCATCTTTTGGGCAGGCTTTATTCAGGTCGCGGAAATCCATGCAAATCCTGATCTGTCCATTCTTCTTCTTCACCGGTACGATGTTGGCCAACCAAGTGGTGTATTGGTTTTCTGCCACGAAGCCGACATCTATGAGCTTGTCGACCTCCTTGGAGATCTGGCTGATCAATTCCGGCCTCATACGCCGGGGAGACTGCTTCACTGGTTCCACCTTGGGATTAATGGCCAAAATGTGCTGAGTCACTTCGGGGCTGAGCCCGGGCATTTCTTTGTAGTTCCAGGCAAAGCAATCCCGGAATTCTTGCAACAGCTTTGTGTATTGCTCTCTCTCCTGTAGGGGCATAAGAGCACTCAGAAAGGTCGGCCTGGGGTCACTTTCGGTGCCAAGGTTGATCTCAATCAATTCGTCGACTGTGGCCTGGCCGCCATTTTCAATTTCCGGCGGGGCTGGCGACAAATCGACGAAGTCTTGATCTTCATTGTCTTCGGGCTCGAGGACGCCATCCCCCTCTCCTTGTTCCTCATGAAGGGGCGCGGAGGCTGCATTTGCCGTGCACTCCTCCTGGACCGTAGCCGCCGGGTCCGTGGGGTCCACTGGTGCAGAAAGGCACAGGGCCACCTCGGGGTCTTCTGTGTACTCATCATAGACAGCTCCGGCGGGGGCTGGGGTAGCCGCATCTTTGGGCGCCTGGTACTGGATGGACAATGTATAGGCTCCTCTTCTGGGGCTGTCTGCCACGTGGGGGCATGGTGGGGCTACCACATAGTCTCCCATTCTGAGCTCGTCCCTGTCAATGAGGTCTTGAGCAATGTCTTTGAAGACATAGCAGTCTTCGATGGCGTGGCCCAGTATCTGGTGGTAGGGACAAAACAGTGGGTCCCCATTCCTTCGGGTGTCCTGCGGCCTCTTGGACCGTGGGAGGGAACCTTGCCGTAATGGCAGGCCCAGTCAAAAATACCCCGAGTCTTCTCTCTTGGGAAAGAGTAGGGCTTCTGCAGCTTCTCTTGGAGTGTCAGGCGTCGCCTGGTTGGCCGCCCGGTTAATGGGCTTGCCATGTCTCTTGTCTCCCTTCTTGACCAGACAGGAACATCGGGACTGGTGTCTCGGGGTCGAGACATGTGGCCACCCCACGGGCGGAGAGAACTTTGGATCAGGTCAGTCACTAGCAAGGTCAACTCAGCCAGCCGTGCCTTTAACACCCAGATTTCCCGTTGCTGCCTATGGTACAAGGCGTACATGACGGGGTCGTATCGGGGGGAATTCGGAGCATGGCCCATGCTATTGCTCCTTGTTTCGCCAGCAGGCCGATGTGAGGGCGTCTCGGTGGGGTGACCCTTCGAGGTTGGTCCCCCAGGGAAGGAGGAGGTCTCCTCGGTGCAGCGGTGGCGGAGGGGGTTCCAAAGGAACACTTCTTCGTCTTGCGCCTCCTCAGCCAGAGACCTGAAATATACATCTTGGTGGGCTTCCCGCAAATCTGCAGTTTCCGCGGGGTCGTCGTCGGACAGGGCCGAAACCGATATCACATCAGTTTCGTAATAATCTTCTAGTGAAAAGCCCAGACCAAGGTGCTTGGTGATTTGCAGCAACCGCCGATCCAGGTTTGGTGGGTTCCACATTCTTTCGAACATTTCCTTCCGGCTGGAGGGTTGATAGGGGGGAATCTTTTACTTTCTGACCATTCTGGCTGCCTGGTCGGTCATGTGGGGGAGTCCCGCAATGGGGACGTGCGGGTCATGCAACTCGTCAGGAAATCGGCAATCATCATCTTCCCTGACTGGCTTTTCCCCGGCAACATAAAAGATAGTGGATGGCCCCTCCGGGTTAGGCACTTCAAAAGTTCTCAGCTGCTCGGCTGCTTGACAGTCAATTTCTGTAATGGGCTTGATGATCCCTGGCGGGACTCTGACATCCTCCAGCAGGTCTTCGAGGCAAGGCGTCCCCGGTGTAGAGTAGATGGGGAGAGGGGCTGTCTTAAATACCCCCCCCCCCTCTTGTGCAATGAATGGTACATGTGGGGGAGCCACATAACCTGGGGGCGGCGAGGAAACCAACTGCCCGACTCCACTTTCTTCTTTCCCTTGTCTTGGGTGGCTTGGGGAGTTTGCTTCACCTTTTCTAAGTACAGATTGGCGTCTGACAAATGACACTCGAACACCTCGAACGGGTGGAGGTCGGCGAAGATCCTGACTTCCTTCCCCTCGCAAGGGTATTTAATGCATTGGTGCAGGGTGGAGGGCACCACTCTATTCTGGTGTAACCAGGGCCGTCCCAGCAACGCCTTGTAGGAAGTGTTGGAGTTGATGACGTAGAACTGGACCTTGGTGGTGAAATCGTCAAAAGTCAAGTTGAATTCTGCAACCCCCATGGGGACCTCACATTTCTGGTTAAAACCAACAATCTTGACATTTTTGACCTCAACCAGGTGTGCGTCAAAGTAGTGCTTTTGTTACACCCGGTAAGGGAGTGTATTCACTGCTGCCCCTGGGTCGATCAGGACCATGTTGATAGGCTGGCCGTTCAACTGCCCTTTCATGTAGAGGGGTTTGTTATGACTACAGGTGAGTAGGAGCATGTCATCTTCTATGAAAGCCACGGCCACTTCAGGTGAGATTTCTGCCAGGCAAGCTTCAAGGTATGCTGGCGTCTGGAGTGCGGCAATGATGGCTTGCCGTGTTTCTTCATCCAAAGACAGCATCTCCCATACAGTAAATCGGGTCGGGATCTTCTTGAGGTGTCTGACTATTCGGTCGGCAGCCTGCACCTTGAGTAATTTCATCTCTTCGGGCTTGCCGCGCCTGCCCCCACCTTGGAGCTGGGGTGTCAGATCAGGGGATGCCTCCTCTGCAGGTCCTGTCACTGCCTGTGGGGCCGGCGGGGCCTCCTCCTTTTCTTTCATGAATTCGGCGAGGTTTGGGATGCCGTTAAATTCTTTTTCCGGCTGAGGGGGAGCCGCCGCCGGTGGAGCTTGGGAACTGCTTGCTTCTCTGGTCGAAGGAGACTCTTGGGAGTGCGCCCGCTCCCCTGTTCGGGCCAACAGGAATTTGGCAAATGAAGGGGTGCCTTGGATCCTGGCCCCTTCGGGATAGAGACCCGACGGAGGAGGGATCTCGGTGCCTCGGACCTCAGGGTCGAAAACCTGGTATGGTTGTTCTCCCCTGAGCATGATGTTGAGGTTGTCCTGAGGAGGGCGCCCCCACTTCCTTCCCGACCTGGTGGCGTGTTGGGAAGTGGACACTTCAGCTTGGTTCACCTCCGTCGGCTCATGGGGTGGCTCTTCTTCTTTTTCTTCCAGGGAGAGGGCAGTGTCGAATAGCGCCGAGAGGGTGTTGCAGGCGATGACGACCTCCTTTTTCTTCTTGCTCCTGGGTCTCCTCTTCTTCTTCCTCTTTCCTGCTGCAGCCAGCGGCTGCTCTTGGGGAAGCTCACCCCATAGAGGAGGCTCTTTCTCTGCTTCAGCTTCTGTTCCTGGAGCCAGTTCGAGTGATTCGAACTCCTCCCAGGGGACATACTCTTTCAGCTCCACGGGCTGGATTTCGGGCTGTTCATAATCTTCGAGCCCATCAATAATAGCCTGGAGCCTTTCGACCGCCGGGCTGGTCTTCTTATGCATCCGCATCGGGACGCAGCTCTTTTTGTTGTGAGTGGGCCGCCTCATGACCAGCCGAGGCGCCGTGTCGTGGCAAACCGGGCTCGCCGGGGGTGGTGCAGGCAGAGGTGTCACATCCCTCAGATGAACTCCCAGGGTGGGCCGAGGGACATGTGCTCTTCTATGTTTGCTGGGTACGGTCTGCCAACCTCCTTGGTCTTGAGCCGGGGCCATGATAAAAGTCTCATAAGTGGCGCGGGCGCAGGCCTCCGCCCACTCCTCGGGCAGCTCCTGGTATAACGAGACCATGTTGACAGTGGAGGTTATGCTAGGCAACTCATGCGGTTGCGGGGGGTCTACCTTATGCTCCCCCATGTCCAGTTCCCCGTTCTTGATTAAGGATTCAATGACATCCTTGAAGACATAGCAGTCCTCAATGGTATGCCCGAGCATCCGGTGGTACAGGCAGAAGCGCGGGTGATGCGGGACGGGACCACGGACACGGCAAGCTCGCGATCGTCCCTTGATGAGGGAAGCGCCGGACGTGCACGGTTGAGAAACCGGCAAGAGCTAGGGTGGTCGGCTCGCACTTTCGTGCCCGGATCGGGTCACGGGACGGCTTCGCTCTCTCTCGCAGCAGTGATATTATAAATTGAAAGCGAGCTAGGTATCCCTACACATGCTCTCTAGCAGCGGCATATAAAGCATATAAAGAATTAAGCTAATGCCAAGTGTAAGGGTGAAGGCGATACCTCCACGCTCTCGGCGTGGCGAAGATGGGACCCGGCCGGAACTCGTACCCCCGAGAACTTAATACATTATGGTTACAGCAATGCAATTAAGCCCACTCCACGCAGGGAGGTAAAGGGCGACACAAGTGGGCCCGGGAGGACCAGTTTTGGGTTGACGGGCGGTTCCGGACGATGCTTCGGCTTCACGCGTACTCGTGTTAGTGGGGGCCCACGTGTTGACCGGAGGGGTCGTGTGGGGCCTGATGACTCCTCTATTGTGGAGACACTTGGGAAGCGTTCCCCTGGGATGGCGAGCTGCTGGAACGACCGCCGGACGTCGGGCGGCCCTCGGACGACGCTCGCGGGGAACTCGGCCACAAACCTGAAAGTTCTGTTTGCAGGCACGCGACTTGGAGAAAACTGCTGCTGCGATCAGCCCCATCGTCGGAACGCGACGAAATTAGAGCCGTTGGAAAGAGGACTCAAAATACTTCGACGTAGGGGTCTTCAAAAAAAATAATCAGATCTGTATTTCTGATTGTTGAATTTACAATCTTGCTGAATTCGGGCCAGAACTGCAGGGGCAGGATCTATCTTCTCTGAAGATCGACGTTGACCGGTGAGAAGACCTCCGAATCTGGAAATGATTTCTTCAGAAAAGTTGAAGGTCTCTGAGAGCGGAATCAGGGACTATTTTTGGTTTTTTGATTGGAGAAGAAATGGATTTTCTGGGATTTTTTTACTAGACCTGGGTCGGATCTGGGAAACTGAGGGCAGACTGTTCTTGGGAACTTGGACGAATTTTTTAAAATACTTGGAGGGTGAACCAAAAATTAAGAAAATTCCTGGTGGTAGAGGGATGTGGACAAAACTCCCAGTAAATTTGGGCGTCCCAACAAAAATCAAAATATGGTTCGAATGGGGTAGACTCAGAGCTTATGAACAGTGAACAGAACCAGGACAGATCTGGAACTTGGACTTGGACGAAAATCAAAAAATAGCTAAAGGATGAATTTTGACGTGATTTTTTTTGTGGGGATAAGGGTTCTAGAGGGGAACCAACCCTGAAATTTTGAGCTTCAGAAGATGAATGGAGTGATAGAAGGAATTCGGAGAAGAAGGATCTGTCCTGAGTGGACAGAACACCGAAACCGTTGGCAACGACGCGTCGGCGGCGAGACGATGGCGGCGGCGATCACCGGAGTTGCTTCAGATGCTGGAGGGGATCAAGGGGGAAGGGATTACACTCTAGAAAGGGGAGAGGGGGTGGAGGAACCAGGGAGAGAGAGGGGAGGGGCGCAAGCTTCACTTGGGGGCAAATGCCTTTTTTTCCATTCATTAATTCATTCAATATGAAAAATACAACCTTATATAAGATGCCAACCAAACTCACCCTCAACCCTTGGATCTAGGGGTTTGGATTGAAGGGCTGGGATACAATGTGAATCACACATTTAATACATTAGTTTAATCTAATTTGACCATACTTATTCAACCTTGGACTAGATCCATTCAAACACCACCTAACAAGCCTAATAAGGCCAAAAGAGGGGGCGCCCCCTTCATGGGCCTCTCTTGGGCCTAGGCTGGTCCAAGGGCAGCCAACCCAACCCATTAACTCAAGTCTAGACTTGGGCCTTCCAAGTCTTGGTGGCCCATGAGAGGGAGTGGCCCAATTGGGCCTTAAATGACTAATATGGTCCATAAGGGTGGCACTTGGTCCAATATGAACTAGGCTTTCTAATGGACTCTACTAATGGCAATCTAACCTTGGACTTGATATAACAAATGGCCCATTGGCTTGATATAAGCCTTACAAGGAGCCCAAAAGAAAGAAAATACACAATTACAATCTCATACAAGCCATAACTCACAAATACACTCCACCCGTGTATGGAAATCGCCTTTGATGCCCCATCAATTCTCCCCGGGTGGGAGGAACTCGACCCCGTCGAGTAGGGGTATGGCTGCGCGAGTACTCCGGCGGATCTGTCACCGTGCTAAGTAGCGCAGGTATGCTCCACTCCAAGTGATCGGCACCTGCTCATTCCATATATACTCGATATGCGCACTGCTATGGCTAAAGGTGGTCACTCCGAAGGGGCACTCTTAAAAGGAAGGAGACAGCTCGAAGACTCACTAGGAATCACCGCTGAGTCCCTATAGGTGACTGATCCGGATATAGAAGTAAAGCCAATCCCATACTCATCAAGTGAGTCCACTCGCCTCTTACTCGTAAGAGACCGACAACGAGCTTGCACAAGACACATGCAGACTCACCATGCGCTGACACACGAATGCAAACTACGCAAACAATCGACTCAAAATCACCACACAAACAAACCACATAAAGAAAACACACCGACTCATGCACGACTCTAGACTAAGGTGGTAGCATCAAGCCCACTAGGTGGCGACATCCTGGGCGGCCGAAGGGTCGCCCAGCTCTTCCCCCATGGCATAGTATTCATCGGCTAGTGCCTCATCGGCCTCGTAATCGACATGCTCAAGCTCGGGAGGTGCGGATCCTCCAACACCTAAGGCTAGGGTGGTGCGAGCGGGACACTCACTAGCGATGTGGCCATACCCGTGACAGTGGAAACACTGTATTCGCGACTGACTACTCTCTCCTAAAAAAGGGGCCTTACCCTTATCATCCCGTCGGGTAGGGGGTGTAGGCAGTAATGGGGGAGATGTAGGTGCTTTGGACAATAGTGGAGGGGGTGCCGGTGCCAGAGGATGGGCTATAGGAGCCGGGGAACGGGCAACGGGTGCCGGTGGTTGGGGTGGAAATAGATCCCGAGGTGGAGGAGGACGGGGCCGTGGAGCGAAGTGCTCCTGACGGGTGGACTCCTGAGGTCGAGCCATGGGAGGCCGCTGATGCGGGCCTATGGAGTGACGTGGCTCGGTACTACGGAGAGGGGTGGGGCCTAACCGATGGCTAGACTCGAACTCTCCCTCAAATTGCTCCATCTCGAGAGCAACCTGGTATGCCTCTTCCAACGTCTTGGCATTGCGACGGAAAAGCTCATACTGATAGTGTGGCCGCAAACCACGTCGAAAGCGAGAAACGGGCATGGTACTCTCCTCCGTGACACCACATCGTAGAAAGTACTGATCAAACTCCGCAATGTATTCGGAGACGGACCGGTCTCCCTGGCTAAGACTTTGCCATCTATCGATGAGTCGTTGGCGGTATGTGGGAGGAAGGTACTTTTGCCAAAGTTTATTCTTCATTTCGGCCGAGGTGTCGATCGGGGGTTCTAGCCGCTGAAGTAGCAGGCTCTCCACATTCTTCCAATAAGTTTGTGCCTGCCCCATAAGTTTCATGGTGGCAAATCGGACCCTTCGACGCTCCGACATATCATACCATTCAAAATAACGGTCCATGCCAAACTCCCAATCTAGGTAGACTTTCGGATCCAAAGACCCGTAAAAAGCGGGAGGATCCGCTCGCACGGTCTTAAGGACCCGATCATCATCCTCATCTCGTTGTGGCTGAAAACCACGACGGCGTTGACCATACCCCTCGTAGGCATTGTCGGACCCATAGTCCTCGAGACCAAGGTCACGGTGTGGTAGTTGGGGAACCCGAGGAGGGGCGGGTGGAGGAACCAGTGGTGGCTGGTTTTGGGCCGCGGGAGCGGCCTGGACTTGGGCCATGGGAGCGGGTTGGACTTGGGCCCCCGCGGGAGGAGGTGCGGGTGGACCTTGGGCTGCCCCAGGAGGGTCCCCGTGTGACATCCTATCTAACCGCCCAACGAGGTCTTGGACCGACCTATCGGAGGTCTCCATGCGTCCCTCCATGGCCCTAAGGCGACCATCCATATTCTCGGAGAAGGTCCGAAAGTTAGCATCGGATTGGTCCAACCTAGCCATAATGGCCATCATCGCCTCTTGTAGGGAGTGGAAGTCTCCCGAGGTATCCCGTGGGTTGGCCATAGGTGGTGGTGGTGGGGGTGAGTACTGAGTACCCCGACGAGTGGGCATGCAAACACACCGACTAGAAGACGCCGACTAAAGCAAAACACACTAATGCAAATGATGCGCCTAGACTTAACCAAAACTCGATACGTGGCGGAGGCAATCGATCCGAAGATCACTCGCGCAAATGTGCGGCCTTCCCGATAGGCGTAGCTTAACGTTCGGACAACACCTTTTGATATACCGAGTAAAGGGATGTATGCGACCCAAAAACGACTCTTTTTGTTGTTTTGAAAATATGATGATCCTAGACTCGACTTAAACCGACTAATGACTCGATGTAAATGACACTCTTTTTTTTCTTTTTGACACCCTAGACTCAACCTGGCTCTGATACCAAATTGATGCGGGACGGGACCACGGACACAGCAAGCTCGCGATCGTCCCTTGATGAGGGAAGCGTCGGACGTGCACGGTTGAGAAACCGGCAAGAGCTAGGGTGGTCGGCTCGCACTTTCGTGCCCGGATCGGGTCACGAGACGACTTCGCTCTCTCTCGCAGCAGTGATATTATAAATTGAAAGCGTGCTAGGTATCCCTACACATGCTCTCTAGCAGCGGCATATAAAGCATATAAAGAATTAAGCTAATGCCAAGTGTAAGGGTGAAGGCGATACCTCCACGCTCTCGGCGTGGCGAAGATGGGACCCGGCCGGAACTCGTACCCCCGGGAACTTAATACATTATGGTTACAGCAATGCAATTAAGCCCACTCCACGCAGGGAGGTAAAGGGTGACACAAGTGGGCCCGGGAGGACCAGTTTCGGGTTGACGGGCGGTTCCGGACGATGCTTCGGCTTCACGCGTACTCGTGTTAGTGGGGGCCCACGTGTTGACCGGAGGGGTCGTGTGGGGCCTGATGACTCCTCTATTGTGGAGACACTTGGGAAGCGTTCCCCTGGGATGGCGAGCTGCTGGAACGACAGCCGGACGCCGGGCGGCCCTCGGACGACGCTCGCGGGGAACTCGGCCACAAACCTGAAAGTTCTGTTTGCAGGCGCGCGACTTGGAGAAAACTGCTGCTGCGATCAGCCCCGTCGTCGGAACGCGACGAAATTAGAGCCGTTGGAAAGAGGACTCAAAATACTTCGACGTAGGGGTCTTCAAAAAAACTAATCAGATCTGTATTTCTGATTGTTGAATTTACAATCTTGCTGAATTCGGGCCAGAACTGCAGGGGCAGGATCTATCTTCTCTGAAGATCGACGTTGACCGGTGAGAAGACCTCCGAATCTGGAAATGATTTCTTCAGAAAAGTTGAAGGTCTCTGAGAGCGGAATCAGGGACTATTTTTGGTTTTTTGATTGGAGAAGAAATGGATTTTATGGGATTTTTTTACTAGACCTGGGTCGGATCTGGGAAACTGTGGGCAGACTGTTCTTGGGAACTTGGACGAATTTTTTAAAATACTTGGAGGGTGAACCAAAAATTAAGAAAATTCCTGGTGGTAGAGGGATGTGGACAGAACTTCCAGTAAATTTGTACGTCCCAACAAAAATCAAAAGATGGTTCGAATGGGGTAGACTCAGAGCTGATGAACAGTGAACAGAACCAGGACAGATCTGGAACTTGGACTTGGACGAAAATCAAAAAATAGCTAAAGGATGAATTTTGACGTGATTTTTTTTGTGGGGATAAGGGTTCTAGAGGGGAACCAACCCTGAAATTTTGAGCTTCAGAAGATGAAGGGACTGATAGCAGGAATTCGGAGAAGAAGGATCTGTCCTGAGTGGACAGAACACCGAAACCATTGGCAACAACGCGTCGGCGGCGAGACGATGGCGGCGGCGATCACCGGAGTTGCTTCAGATGCTGGAGGGGATCAAGGGGGAAGGGATTACACTCTAAAAAGGGGAGAGGGGGTGGAGGAACCAGGGAGAGAGAGGAGAGGGGCGTAAGCTTCACTTGGGGGCAAATGCCTTTTTTTCCATTCATTAATTCATTCAATATGAAAAATACAACCTTATATAGGATGCCAACCAAACTCACCCTCAGCCCTTGGATCTAGGGGTTTGGATTGAAGGGCTGGGATACAATGTGAATCACACATTTAATACATTAGTTTAATCTAATTTGACCATACTTATTCAACATTGGACTAGATCCATTCAAACACCACCTAACAAGCCTAATAAGGCCAAAAGAGGGGGCGCCCCCTTCATGGGCCTCTCTTGGGCCTAGGCTGGTCCAAGGGCAGCCAACCCAACCCATTAACTCAAGTCTAGACTTGGGCCTTCCAAGTCTTGGTGGCCCATGAGAGGGAGTGGCCCAATTGGGCCTTAAATGACTAATATGGTCCATAAGGGTGGCACTTGGTCCAATATGAACTAGGCTTTCTAATGGACTCTACTAATGGCAATCTAACCTTGGACTTGACATAACAAATGGCCTATTGGCTTGATATAAGCCTTACAAGGAGCCCAAAAGAAAGAAAATACACAATTACAATCTCATACAAGCCATAACTCATAAATACACTCCACCCGTGTATGGAAATCGCCTTTGATGCCCCATCAGCGAGTCGTCTTTCTTCTTTAGGTCGCCGGGCCTCTTCGGCTCTGGCAATGTGATTTTGTTGTAACTGGTTGCCCACTCAAACAGGAGCTTGGACTTGTCTCGGGAGAAGGAATATAGCTTGTTTCTCATCTTCTCCCTTAGTGAGGGGCCCTCCCGCCGTTCTGTGGTTCTGGGCGGAGGAAGGTTGCCAGCTCCCTTGGCTTTCTCCTTCTGTTTCTCAAAGGCCTGGAAATCTAGTGTGTGCACCTCAGGGGGAGCTGGTTTCTTCTCGGCGTGTCTAGCTCTCTGGCTTGATGCGGCCGGGGTGGAAGAATATCGGGTGAGAAACGCCTCGATCTCGGCTACCACATTATTTAGGCGGTCAAATGTCTTGACTTCAGTGCCGATCATCCTTTCCAGGATTTCTTTCTTCAGGTTCTGCTTGCAGATCTGCACCGCATCCTCCTGGTGCAGGGGACGCCTGCACCTCATGTTGAGGTTCCTCCATCTTTTGATGTAGTCGAGGGCCGACTCATCATTGTTCTGCCTTGTGGCATAAAGTTCTGCCACGGTGACTTCCCGTTCTGCGACATAGAATCTTTCTTTGAACTTCTTCTGCATGTCGGGCCAGTCAGCAACCGACCCGGGTGACAGGCTGGAATACCACTCAAAGACAAGCCCTGTAAGTGTTGAGCCGAAGAACTTCAGGAGGTAGGCTTCATCAGCAGCCAGATCTCCCATGACGTTCACATAATAAGCAATGTGCTCCCTAGAAGACCCTTGCCCACTGA
Organism: Amorphophallus konjac; assembly: GCA_022559845.1. Lineage (NCBI taxonomy): Eukaryota > Viridiplantae > Streptophyta > Magnoliopsida > Alismatales > Araceae > Amorphophallus > Amorphophallus konjac. The sequence continues at coordinate 36,229,115 of CM040121.1, read as the reverse complement.
ACTTTTCGAACTTGGGTGGCTTGGTGACACCGACCAGCAACTTCTTTGTAGCATGGTGAGCCGGGTAGGGCACTCGGTAGACGTCAAACGGCGTCTGATCCCCGTCACCTCTCTCGGCCAGTTTCATGTTTATCATCTGTTCCAGCATCAACCGCCTAACTGTTGCCGGGTCGACCGGACTCGGATAAAAATGAGCGGGCTGCGCGCTCGGGGTGGCCAACACGGTCGCCTGGGGGGCCATGAGGGACCCTTGGGAAAGTGAGGCCTGTGGCGGGGCCGGTGCGGTGCAATGTGCCTGCTGCAGGGACGCTCCCCCGAGGGGGTTGAGGGCCGCTGGAAGAGCTGCTTCTGAAGATTGCCCCCCATCCCTGGGTGCTTCGGGTAAAACCTCGGTCTGCCAGGACCTCGGGGGCGGTGTGTTCTGCTCATTCAGTTGCTTTTTAAGTGACTCAATTTCTTGCTGGAACCGCTGCATCATGAGCAGTATTGCCGGGTCAGCTGCGGGGAGACTGGGAATGCCCCCTGTCTCTTCGGCCGGGGCGTCCTTGGATGATGTAGAGGGTCCGCCGCTCGTGTCGCCGGCGGTGACCACGTTGGCCATGAGGGCCGCAAGGGGCTCTTCAGGGAAGGTCCCTTCGGCGCCTGTCGGTGTCGCGTTGCCTGCCGCTCTCCCTCTTCTAGTAAGGGGTCCCGGCCTGGCGGCGAGTCTGGCCATCTCTTCAGGATCGGTAGGCAAGGCCCCATACCGACCGCGAACTCCTGCCATATTGCAGGTGAAGGTTCTCCAGTTCTTGTTTCTCTTCGTCGCCCTCCTGGATGATCTCCCTGGGAACACCAGCCTATTGAAGATCGATCGTCGGGGCGGCGCTTCCTCCCGGACAGGGGACTGGCGCAGCTCCTCCGAGCGATTCCTCGACTCCGCACTGGGTGCGGGTCGGGCTCCTTCTTCCTGGAAAGCGGAGGCTATTGCCCCCAGCAGTCTCTGGCGGCCCGCGGGAGTGCTACCTGGGCCCCAGAGGTAGTTTCTCATGGCTTGCTCGATCCCTCCCCACTCCTGGTTGGGGAGAACAGCCTGTGGTTGCATGTCGATGACAGCGGCAGGAGGAGAGTAGGCCCTGGGTGTCGGGCGGGCAGCATTGTGTCGGCGCCCACGGCGACGGCAGTAGGCATTCTCGGACAGCACCGGCATGACGGGTGCTGGTTGGCGGGTTGGGGTCGTCAGTCCGACCCTTTCATCTCTTCTGGCCCTTCTCGGGCGGAAAGTGCTAGGTCCCGCCTGGGTGGGTGCAGTGGGCTGGGCCTCCTTGGGGACCCAAACTTGTTTCAGTTTGGCCGGCCTGCGAGCCTGCGCATTCTTCGGCGCTGCGGCCGGGGTTGCGAGTGTCGCCTTCTCTTTCAGCTTCTCCAGTCCTTGAAAAGAGTTACAGACCGGGACAGTCGGGACGACGCGGTCCGGTGTCACCTGGGACCTCCGCCCGTCCAGGCGGACTCGGAGGGTCCCGACGGCCACAGATCTCCCAGAGTTAGACATGCGGCGCCCCGAGATGGCGCCGATATTGTTCCTCCGGAGCCTTCTCCGGTGAGACGCCGACCCTTGGTGGGATGGGCCAGCAGTCTGATGCACGTGGTGCACATTGCAGCTTAGCGTCGTTGTCGAGACGCCGTCGTTGTTCTTGGCCACAGCTTGGCCGATAGCAGCTTCAGAGGCCCCCGTAGCGGGAGCGTTGGTCTGGGGCTCCTCGTGTGCCTTCACATCGAGAATGTTCGCAAAGGCCACCCCCAAGAAGTTGGGGAAGCCCACAGTGGGAGGGAAGCTCCCAAAGTTGAGGGGGACCGCCAGGTAGCCGCCTCGAACATGGTTCTCAACGACTTGAGGGCCGCAAGTGACAGCCATCGTCGGCACCATGATGCAATTCTCTCCTGCATTTAAGAAAGTAGCGCAATTAGTGTTACAAGAAGGGGGGCCGCGGGGCCCCTAATTCTGGCAAAGAGATGAAGGGTGGATTGGTCCCACCGGGCGTGCCAGACTTGTGGACGCACTAAAATTCGCTGGTGCGGGTGTTTCGTCTATTAAGTGCGTGGGCGTGCCAATCACAAAGTGACAATTTGTTCAGGCTCCGAAGAGCCCATGGTGCGCTCGATCTGAATTCGTCAGACGATTGTGTGATTCGTGTCGACCAGATCCCGTCATGCCATAAAGGTCACGACGTCATTTACATCCCCCATACGAGGGAACACCCTTGATTAATTGCCGAAATTAGGGGCCCTGCGGCCGAAGGAAATAAAACTAACTACGCGAGAAAGGGGCAGGAATAAATCACACTAAAGTCCGCATCAGGATACGAGCCATTAGCCATGTCGGTCACTCGTGGACCTTTTTCATATCCAGACACGGGTCCGTAATAGAAACGCAACGGAAATCGGGGTGGACCCGTTCAAATGTCTGCCGAATGCGCGGCAATTTTTTTTAATAACGGCTCGGAAGGGATCCGGGGCGAGAAACGAATCCGGTCTGATTGGGATGTCGGCCCAAGACTAGGTCGGGGCCTGGCCACGTCAGGATAATTCCCAAGACCCGGGCCCGGCCTGAAAGGGCGGCATTATTGTTCCTCCAGCATCGGGTCACGGGGGAGACGGGGCTGCAATGTAGAATTATTAATACCTTATATTGTTTTATCATTGTTGTTCTTGCTACTCCAATGCTTATTCCCCTTTCCGTATTTGTTCCGGGTGATTTCTCTCATCTTGCTCATTGTCATTGTTATCCTTTTTATTATCATTATTATTATTGTCACTTGTTTCATTCATCATTTTTTTTTATACGGATATGTTCAGGTTTACTTATTCATCATGATTTTTATTAGCTTATCAGTGCTGCCATTATATGCCCGTATATATGTATATGTGCATATGCATTCATGTATTATTATTCTTTGGGGAGAGTTGACCCTTGGCGGGTTGAAAGGGGGCTAAAGGGAGTGTACCGCTGAGGAAAGGTGGGCGGAAAGTGTGCCGGCGAAGGGCTGGAGATGTGTGCCGTTGAAGGGCTTAAGGAGGGTGCCGCTGAAGGGCTTAAGGAGGTGTACCGCTGGGGCAATGATTGGAGGGTGTACCGGTGAAGGGAGAAGAGGGTGCGCCGGGGAAGGCTCGAAGTCTATACGTTGACGTGCTATTACGACACGAAGTCTATACATCGGCTGTTCAAAGTCTGTACATGGGCTGTATTCATTAGCCCAGAGTCTATACATCGTCTATTGAAGTCTACACATTGGCCAGCTCAGAAATTTGTACATTGGCCATTGGCTGCAGCTCAGAGTCCATACGTTGGCTATTGGCTGCAATTCAAAGTCTATACATCATTTATTAGAGTCTATACATTAGCCAGCTCAAAGTCTGTGCGTCGCCCATTGAAGTCTACACATTGGCTAGCTCAAAGTCTATACATCCTCTATTAGAGTCTATACATTAGCCAACTCGAAGTCTGTACATTGCAGCTCAAAGTCTATACATTGGCCAGCCCGAAGTCTGTACGTTGGCCAACTCAAAGTCTATACACTATCCATTGGCTGTAGCTCGAAGTCTATACATTGCAGCTCAAAGTCTATACATTGCAGCTCAAAGTCTACACATTGGCCAGCCCGAAGTCTGTACATTGGCCAACTCAAAGTCTATACACTATCCATTGGCTGCAGCTCGAAGTCTATACATTGCAGCTCAAAGTCTATACATTGCAGCTCAAAGTCTACACATTGGCCAGCCCAAAGTCTGTACGTTGGCCAACTCAAAGTCTATACATTATTCATTGGCTACAGTTCAAAGTCTGTACATTGCAGCTCAAAGTCTATACATTGCAGCTCAAAGTCTGTACGTTGGCCAACTCAAAGTCTATACATTGTTCATTGGCTGCAGCTCGAAGTCTATACGTTGCAGCTCAAAGTCTACACATTGGCCAGCCCAAAGTCTGTACGTTGGCCAACTCAAAGTCTATACATTGTTCATTGACTACAGCTCGAAGTCTGTACATTGCTCGTTGATGTGTTTGTACGTCAATCTGCCAAGTCTATACATTGAGTTCCACTGAGACGGTGGATGAGAGTGTACCGGCGAAGGGAGAGAGAGACAACGGGAGGGAGTGTGCCGCTGGAGGGCTGACCAGGAGGGTGTGCCGTTGGGGGATGTTAGAGTGTGCCGCTAAGGGTGAGCAGTGGGTGTACCGCTGAAGGTTCTTTGGGGTGTGCCATTGGAGGTTGGGAAGGGCGTACCGCCGAAGGTGGTGAGTGTGTGCATGTGTCGCTGAAGAGGGATGTGAAGGCGTACCGGTGAAGGCCCAAAGTAGGTGTACCGGTGGAGGAGTATGGGGATGGGAGTGTGCCATTGGAGGGTCAATGGAGCGCGCCGGTGAAGACTAAAAACAGGCATGATGAAGGCCCACTCCTCCGTTATTTGTTGTTTTTAAGGCTTTTCTTTTCTTCTTTTCTCAATTTTCATGTAGTCTTGTATAAATTTCTCCTTTCCTTTATTCAGTTCAGCCTCTTCTCGCAGGTCGGACGTTCAATCCACCATGTTGTTAGTCGGTTTAGTCCTCATGTCACCAGCAGTGTGTTGCTTAGTTAGAAAATTTTATCATTGATTGTTCTGTTCGTTTGTTGCTTCCTTTTGCCTTTTAACGTCTTGTTATTTTCTGACGAAAATTCGGCATCATCTCCCCTTGACCCGAGCGTAAGGGAGATAAAGGGAACGCGCCCACATGGAGTGGCGGAACCCGACAACTGGAGGTGGGCGCCCGAGGGTGGCAACACCTTGATAAAACCTCGGAAAACACGGGAAAACGACGAGCCGAAGATCACTCGGGCCAGACAGGATGGACTGGGGGTCAGCCAGTGCGTACCAGGCTAGGGCGGGGCCAGGCGTGCCGCTGAGGCACTAAAGGGGAGGTGTACCGCTGGGGGCTACTATATGGGTGTGCCGGCCAAGGTGCCGGAAGGGTGTGCCGCTGGGGGCTGCCATGGGTGTGCCGGCCAAGGGCCGGAAGGGTGTACCGTTGGGGGCATATGGAGGGGTTATGTGCATGCCGGCTAGGAGGGTCAAAGGGTGTGCTGGTCAAGGAGCCATGGGTGCACCGGGCTGGGGTATTGGGTTTGGCAGGCCTCAAAGGAAACTTGGCAGGACGGGGAAAGTTCAATAAGGGACTCTAAGGCAGAGGCATGGGCACACAGAGGAGAGAAGAGGGGCATCTCCCTTTGGGCATATGAGCAACTATTAGGGCTGGAGGCTCTAAGGGGGGGAACCACAACAGGAGGAGAAGATCGGTGTAAGAAACTGTAACCGCCAAAGGGGAAGGAGGAGATGGTCAAACGCACATAGTGATTCAAACCAACGGAGACAAAAAGGGAAACCCAAAGAGGGGTAGTTTTAATTCATGACGAGAAAAGTGCCGTAACCGGCCGTATACATTATGGAACATGCCCGAGCTAAAGCTATAGGCAAAGGAGAAAACCAGAGAACGCGACTACGGAGTGGGGAAAAATAAAGAACAAAAGAGGAGGAGGTGTTGGAGATCGAAGCAGGGACGATCGTCCACTGCTCTTTCCCCCACCTTCCCCTGCTACATCGAGCCCTCTCTCTTTCTTGCTCTCTCTTCTCGTTGCTTGGGTGGCTGTCGGAAGACTCCACGCCGGAGCCCTCTCCCTTTTCTTCTCTCTTCTTCTTCTTCTCGTCTGCAACTCTCTATTTGTCTCTGCCTCTGGGTCTCTTCTCTCTGTGTCTTTCTTCCTCCCTCCCTCTCTCTGCCGGAATGGGAGGGATTTATACTCCCAGCCGCGGGAGCCCTCGAGCACGGCAGTCGGAGGCGGGAAGCAGCTTATCATGATGGGGTTTGACTTCCCCTGTCCTGGCTGTCAGGGGAGTAGCCTGCGTGGCCCAACCGTTGGTTGACACCTCGGATAGCTCACTGCGCGCCAAGGATATGTAGGGCATGGGCTTCACGTCGTTTGGCCGTTGAAAAACTTTCACGCTGTACCGCTGGCGGGCTGAAGAAGTGTGTCGCTATAAGACACTGTAAGCGTGCCGCTGAAGAGGGCAAAAGGCGTGCCGTTGAAGGCCCAAAGAAGTGTGCCGCTGGGCAGGGCAAAAGGCATGCCACTGAAGGTTGCCCAAACGTGCCGCTGAAGGGGGCAAAAGGCGTGCCGCTGAAGGCCCAAAGAAGTGTGCTGCTGGGCAGGGCAAAAGGCGTGCCGTTGAAGGCCCAAAGAAGTGTGCCGTTGGGCAGGGCAAAAGGCGTGCCGTTGAAGGCCCCTTTGGGGTGTGTGTTAAAGCCCCCCCTGGGGTGTGCAAGGCCCCTGGGGGTGTGCCGTTGAAGCCCCCCCCTTTGGGGTGTGCCGCTGGAGGCACCTGGGGGTGTGCCGATGGGGCTCTCAGGGGGTGTGCCGCTGGGGCTCCCAGGGGAGTGTGCCACTGGGGCTCCCAGGGGGTGTGTCGCTGAGAGGCTAAATGGGCAGTTTTGGGCCCGTTGTGAGTACGGGTTGTGGCTCGCTTGATTCCCTTCGGGGGCAACGGATTGTGAGCTTCCCGGGGGTTGGTTTCTCTTGGCTGTCGCGACTCCGGGGACGGCTTCGCGGCAGTGTGCATATTTGGGGGGGTCCGGATGACCAGTCTCTCCGGGGCTTCTCCACTTGGTGCCGTTGTTGGTGCTGGGCCGAGTAGGATACCTCGGTCTGCAATTTTTGGTGTCCACACCTTACCAGTCACTCGCAGCCACCAACAGGAACCCACAGCCTGCCAGAGATCACTTCTCTAAAAATGATCTCATCCGAGGACACGACTCGGAACACAAGTCGGGCACCAAGCCACCGACTCTGACCAACACGTCCTCGACCTCTTTCAGGCGACGTCCTCAACAACCTCATCCAGGTCCAACACCGGCGCCTGACACGACTTCCATCACAGGAACATGGTACTCATGCAGCGCACTAGCCAGCACATTCCCCAACACTCCATCCATCTTGCCAGTGCCAAGAACAGTAATACCTCGAGCAACGGCACGGCAACAACACGTTTCACACAGAGGAACCAATCATCCAATGCTCAACGCAAACTCAGGAATCCGCCCGCAGCAACCAACGCTACGATCCTGAACCAGTGGGTCACAAGCCCACCACGCTTCCGCTGCGCACTCTGATCCGCACGCACAGTCATAAATTCTCGAGAACACCGCCCAACCAGCACTCGTCCTTTCGAAAAAGCGCCAGCACCCTTACACGACAAGGGAATGGGCACAACTCTCGCAAGCAACCACCTTGCCAAAACAAGGAGCACGTCTCGCACGGACTTCATGGCACACAAGGCCAACCAATCCAAACATACAATGTAAGACGATGAACCTTAGCCCAACACAATCTCTCCAACCAAAGGAGAAACCAAACGCCCTTCCAGCCAACGGAAGAACTCCACGCTCGACCTGACCTCGAACCTTACGCACGCTGGGAACAGCATCTCCGAGCACCGAGAAAACCATCACCACGTCAGGTCAGCGCCTCCGACACGCTCGACGAGTGTCACGTCGGACCACGATCACATCTCTCGATGCACCACCGCTGTAATTCCTCGAACTGCAACACACCACGCCAGGAGCCGCAACATGAGCCATAACGATAACCGCCGACGCTCATCCTCGAGTCCCAAAACTCGCCGTGGAGCGTTCACATCTCAAGCCAACTCCAGGGCGGACACAACTCATCCACTGACAGAAACGCAGGAGCAAAGACTTACCGGGACATCTCTGCCAAATCCTGCCTCAAAATCCGCAGAACAATCGGGATCGACACGTCATTTCTGACGCCACAGAGTACGACAAGAACACCAGGCTCGACGAAACAGCAGCTCACCGAGAAGATCCTCCGCTCACCCGAGCACACTTCTCGACCAGAGCACCCGCTCTGCCAACTCAAGCCACGACCTGAACACCACAAGGGCTAGATAGACCTCAAGCTGGAGTGGCCAAAACCGACAGCAGCTCTCTCGAAGCACGCTCACGGCCACTTAACCACGAACAATCCTCTCCAGCCACCTGACCATGCCGCAGGTTCCTCGAACGCAGCACCGCGAGTTCATGCCTGCCAGCAACCTCTGCCCAACGCAGCACAACCAGGGCCACCACCGATGAGGGAGATGGCTCTCGACCTCGATCCTTAGACCCCATGCTGGCACGAAAGCCGCGGACAGCAACCACCTTCACAGCGCCACATAGCGCACTCAAGCTCTCAAGCGAGAAACAAGGCGAAAAGCGAACACAAAACCCTAAGCCAGATGTCGACTGTACTGGACCTCATGGACTCTGATCATTACAATATTTCAAATTCCTATGTACGTCCACAACCTCCGCTCTGATACCAGCTGTAACGACCCGAGAATCTGATTACCGGGAGAGACCCGATAACCCGAGACTCGAACTGCCGCCCACGAGCCGGGAGGGCTCGGAAGGGCTAAAAGGAGTGTGGAGGCAAAAAGAAATAGGAAATAAAGTAGTAAAATTTAACAAATAACAGAAATAAATAAACAACTATAGCTACAACAGAGTCCAGTCCAACAGAAAGTACATTCTAAAGTAGTAAAGCGTACCACATGCCGAGTGAACACTCGGCCCGGCGAGCTGGCAACCGAGAACCTCCGAACAGCACCCTCGAACCTCGAGGAAGAACCGCCACACCTGAGAAGTAGGGAATGAGTCTCCAAAATAGAGACTCAGCAGGGATCCCGCGGAACCCCACCAAGAACCAACGGCGGCATAGAAAGCTGTAACTACGAGAGCAACAGTAACAGCAGGAACAGTGAACCCGGTGGCCGGTCGAAACTCAACACTACAACTACTCCTACTGCATCAGAAAGCACACCCCGATCTCGCAGTCGAGGCTACCGAACTACACTAGTACCGCTTACCGAAGTGAAAACCTACGGCAACCACGCCGTAGAGGCCTGCCTCTCAGAACACGGCCAACATGGACACACTGTCCAAGGTGCAACCCTGACTACCTGGTCACGGGTAACGCACAACAAAACGCAACTTTGGTAAAGCTAATAGCACCAGTCTCATGGCACGAAAACCGACACACGTGCCTCGGCGAGACAACCGAAACTCAATTGCCAACACGACCGAAAAACCGAAGGTCGAAGTCGCGGAAACTGACAGTCTGTCACTCTCGAATCGACAGGAGTACCTCCCACTAGAAGCACAGTCGGTAGCGTCCCCTGACGTCTTACACCGCACCGCAGGTGAACTGCCTAACGTGGTAGCTCCTACCAGAGGCACGGGCACCGAACAAGAACCACAACGAGCGACTAGCTGGGGTCACGCCCGTCGGCGTGGGTCCAACCGCCCCCAACCACGTGTGCACACACAGACCATGCGTCCTAGGTCTGGCCCTCTGACCGGTTTTCCCCCGTAGCCGGACTCTGGCTAACGACGAGGGACCCGACGGAAACCAGTCTAAAACCGTCTCTAAGGGTAGCCTCTCCACCACTCCCTGGTGGGACCACACGCGTGTAAGCAGGCTACGACTAGTGGAGGGTCACTGAAGGAGTAGACTCTCAAGTCAACGGAAAACAACGTCCGAATCTGACGACGTACGGGGACCATCCCGCATAGCAGCACCGTCGCACGACGACCACAGTCGGAGAAGGAACAGGACTCGCAGCCCACGGCCACGCACGCACTCTGCGCGAGAGTCGAGAAAACCCAAGTGACGCTAAGCCACTGGACTCTGGATAGTCCTCTAGACGCACTACAGCCAACGGTCCTTGAGTTAGAAGACTCGAGGTCAAGACCGTCGCACGCAACAGCACAAGGCCGTCAATCTAGTCCAATCTCTAGGTCTAAAACCACGGTAGCACGAGTACCGAGACAACTTACGAGCCGCCAAGACCATTCCCTCGGGAAGGGAACTCAAGGGGCTAAGGCCACACACACGGCCCGCTCGGAAATCGCTTTCCGGAGAAACCCACGGCGTGCGGGGAACCCTCGCCGCACTCACACTGACGTACGGTGACACAAGTCGAGAACACAGCAACTCGGGACCACACCGTACCCGATGAAGTGCATAGCATTCGTCAGGCCACAGGTCGGCATGTGGATCGAGACCTACACACCCGGGACTCGAATCGGTCAAACGGAAACGCTGGTTAGACCAGCCCCTTGGGCGGTCCACTCTGGGCCGCTCAAGGAAGTACGGCCAGGAAGGGGCCGCACCAGGGGATATACGGCCAACAGCAGGCCGTTCTTCTCCTGGCTCAAACGAGACACAAGCGGCTGGTCTCCTGCCGCACCAAGGTCGAACGGCTGACCCTCAGTCGCAACTGGGGGATGAATGGTCCAACGCGGTCGTTTGTCCTCCAAACGGGGAACACATTGTGCGACTAGCCCCTAGCCGCGCGAGGGAACGAGCGGCTAGGACCTCACCGCGCAAGGCTTGTGCGGTCAACCTCTGGCCGCACAACAGCCCACGGCACCAGGGGATGTACGGCCAGCTCCAAGCCGTACAAAGGGTTATGCGGCCATACCCTGGCCGCACAGCCCAACAACAGTCAAAACAGGAGGGAAAGGATGGCTCAACCCTGGCCGCACCTGGGTTATGCGGTTGCACGATAGACCGCATAACCCTCACTGCACGCCAAGCCGAACGTTGTGCGCCGAGCAGATGAACGGTCAAGACGGGGCCGCCCATGGGGATGGACGGGCCCTGGTTCGACCGCCTAACCATCACGGCGAGCAAACCGGGGGGTTGGCCCAACGGTGGCCTCCCCACGCCCCATTCGTGCCGAAACGAATGGGAAACATCGGTAAACCCCCTAGTAATCATCTAGACTCCGACCGGGGTCAAAACGATGCACGAATCGTGAGAAACGGGCGATTCTACCGAAGTTACCCAAAAAGGGTTTCCGGGCTTCCCGGAGCCCTACCGGCCCAACGGGACCACCAATCAAGATGAAATCAGGGGGAAAAGAACGCTCTCGCCCCAAGGAATCCATTGACAGTAACCGGTCTGGAAACCGTCGCCGTTTCCCGACCGACCCTACGAAACCTACAAAACCACGGTTTCGCTAGAACGGACCCAAACATAGCCGTTTCTACACCGAACGACGTGCAATGGCAGGGAAAATGAGTAGAACGCAGCAGTGTTCCGTCACCCTACCTCCACCGAAGAAACCGCGTGCCAAAGCAACTAATCCACGCCGAAAACCGCCCGGAATGCGAACGACGCCATCTCGGAATCCACCGAGGGATCGCGCCCGCAACCGCCTCGATCCTCACCCATCCTCGCCCGCATCCTCGCCCGCGCCGCCTCCACCTCGCCCCCGCCTCGCTCCGTCAGCCGCCGAGAAGAGAGGGAAGAAGGAGAGCGTGAGAGAAGAGAGAGGGGGAGAGAGTGAGAAATGAGAGGGGAGAGAGAAAGGGTTAATATATATAGAAAAATTTAAAAATTACAGAAATTCAAAAAATTACGAAAAATTACCTTCGCGATCCTCAGGAGGAGCACAACACAGTGGTACTGTCCCGGAGTCAAAGAACGCCACGGTTCACCCTGCACAGAGTTCCGAAGGCACATCAGGGAAAAACACGTGTAAAGCATAAAATGCACTCCGAGACCCACTAAAAGATCCGAAAAAAAACCTGGGGCATTACACCTTTGGCGCTCGAATACCGGCACCTAAACATCTCATGCTAATCCTTAAGCGCCTACGAATATTCTCGAGCCAAGTCTTCGCCAGTTAGATGCCAAGCAAAGCCTTCGACGGCTGAAGATCCCGAGCAAAGCCTTTTGTACCCGCAGATGTTCCCAAGCTAGGCATTCTGCACTCAGACGACATGCAAAAGCCTTTGGCAACCAGAGATCCTAGGCCAAGCCTTAGACGACCACGGACACTCTCGAGCAGAGCCTCTGGCGCTCGGATGATCACAAAAGATATCCAAAACCTTCGACACCCAAGAAACTAAGCAATGCCTCGAGAAGTAACTCAAGACATGCGGAATAAGCAATTGTCTTTCTCAAAGTTTTTCTCAAGCTACTCAACTACAACTGTCGATAAAGGACCCTCCTTAGGGCCGTATGGTATGAAGGCTCAGATCAAACCCATCGGTCCAAAGAGCCACGGACAAATGAGAAATCTACCCTAGATAGTCAAGCACTTGTAAGAAATAAAATTGCAAGAAAAATGGGGTCAAATGTTCTCACAAAAAGATAGTTACATTCATAAAGCCCGGGAGGGGCCAAAGAAAAAATATGCAAGCCCTTCCAAAGGGTCACCTATCAGAAGAAAGTTTATCGGACAAGATCATCCGGAACAAGACAAGGGAACTCCTCTACCTTTGCCTCAGGATACCTCGACACAAACGCAGCCACAGCTATAGCCCACAGTTTCTAGCATACGTAGCGGCTGGACACTTGCACCAGTGCAATTTGCCTCGGTGATGAACTGCCAAAACTCCTCCAACCCTTGATACTTCTCGATGGCCTCCCGAGGCCCAGCGCAATTTGCCTCCTAAAAGTCCCACTCAAGCCTAGAGATGGCATCTCGAGCCATCGGCTTCCTAGGATTGAAGCAACTCTTCCCACAACCGAGTGATCTCCTTCTGGGTGACAGCAAGATTGACCCATGCACAAGCTGACTCATCCTACATTAGGGCTACCTCAGTTTCCTTCCCTGACAACTATTGGCAGACCTCACCAAGGGCCGTGTCTTGGGAGGCCTCTGCTTCCTTCCTCCAAGTCTGGAAGGCAGTCTCGGCCTTCTGAAGATTGGCTCGAGCACTTGAAGACTCCATAGATATGTGAGTGGACAAGATATAGGCCTAGACGGCAAACTCCGGGACTTGCAATATCACCCTCTGACAATAGAGCGTCCAGAGGAATCTCGCCTGCACCGAGGATGTCCCCAGGAAGCACCAAGAAGTCCATCAGAGCCCCCAGGTTGGCATCATGGCGGCCGTCTACCCCATCCAGGCTGAAAAGTGAAGGGGGCACCAAGCCTTTGTCCTTCTTCAAGGAGGGCCACGCCTCCGCCTTGCCTTCCTTCGATGGGGCAACCTCTCGTGCAGGCATACTCATCCCGGGATCCACAGGTTAGAGCATATGGTGACCTCCTTCGTCTCCCTCCTTGGCCTCTTAGGGGGTGGCTCCACTACCCCACCCACGCTCGTTGCCACCGGGAGCACCGGACTTCCAGGACCCAAGATGTCCTCCAAGGAGATCTCCATGTCGCTTGCGAAACAAATCAAGAAGGCTTAATAAGAAAATGAGGTGACGAGAAAAGGTAAAGTGCGCACCCTCTGATGCCCCCTCTGATGGTTCGACACACTACCCCTACGATAACTAGAGCGCCACATATTTCTCTAGGCTGTGTTGTGCGTCCTACCACAAAACACATATCGCCTTCTCCCCTGAGGATAATAAACAGACTACCTCTCGCAGAGGATCAGTGTCCATCGACACGGTCAGAAATGACCAAGGATGCTTAGATTCAACGAAGAAGAAACAACCCTTCCATTCGTGGATGGAGCATGGGGCAGAATTAAATAGTTTTTGTCGCCTCACATGAGGTAGTACCAGTTTTGATAGAGATCATTCTTATAGATTGAGAAAAAATGACATAAAATAGAAACCCTCGCCTTCCCATGGCACTCGGAACATAGAGCCAAAAAATTCAAAACAAAACGCTAGGAGTTAGGTGTGAGCTAGGAAGGTGCTTTGTTGTACACCCTTAACAAACAGGCAACAAAATGTAAGACAGGAACACGGAAACCCACCTTAAGGCACTCCTCATATATACCAAAGGAGGAGTCCGTAGCATCATGCGCCCGAATGTCCAAGGACTTTGGGGTGATCGCTCCAATATCCCCCCAGAACCGATACATGTCTACCAGCTCATTTAAGCAATCTTTAGATAGCTCTGGGATGCTTTTCTCCACATACTTTTCAGTCGTAGAAGGAGAGTTAGCTAGACCACCAAGATCTGCACTGGAAACAACTATGTCACCCGCTCCACGCTCTATCACCTCCAATGATAACAACCGCACTGGAGGGCTTGTGTCTACATCTACTTCCACGATCTCACCTGTTTCCCCCTCAAGAGCATGGCTCCCCATAGAAGCCTCCGCATCGTGAACAATAAGTTGTCGCCAGCGTCGGCACTGTGCCTTCCACCCCATCTTCTCACCATGGGCAGAAGAGGCAACAGAGAGGGACATGCCACTCACTTCTAAGAACGGATGATCCAACCGACCCTTGGCCACACATCGATCATCTGACAGCGAGCTCCTCTCAACCCTCTATTCAGGGAACTCTGGTTTCTCAGGCGTAGAGATAAAGGCAGTAGGGTTCACACCTACGCCCTTAGATTTCCCCTCCTGAGAATAATGGAGCATCGGTTGAAAACAAACTGTTGTAACGAAAAAAATCCAAACTGAATCGTATGTTCCAAAAACCGAGCACTCCCCCCCCCCCTGAAAAATCACCTCCAACTCGGGTGAAACACTAAACTGAAGGCTAAGGGATAAGTGATACGGGCAGATCCTTGAAACCGACAAGTGACTTGTTTCCCTTTCTGAAGTAGACTTCCCTCTTATTGCGAATCCAAGCGATACGATGACAGTGACAACATATCGTCGTATAATGATGTCAGCCGATCATGGAGGCATCATTCGAAAACCCTCCCTCCAATTTACCCTATCACACATGACTCTCACGTGTTACCAAAAGTAGGTAACCTTACAATCTTGACATGATTTTTTGGATTTACGTTCTCCTACCATCAATCGACTCGTGACTCCAACACAATATAGTTTATTCCCGCGATTGCATGATATCTCTCTAGAAAAGTAACCATATATAGACTCGGATTCTTCCCCTATAAAAGGTTAGCCATGACAACCCCACAAGTTCCGCAAGCAATTAATTGCCCTCTACAGATCTCCTCTTTTCTGATCTCTTCCCGCCTTCGCTGATTTAAGTATTGGAGAATTTTCCTTGAGATATAATCTTCCGATGAGAACTTCTCTTTCTGTGCAGGAGAACCTGCTTCGACGATTGGAAGACATCTCTAGATGCTCGGGACTCCTATCTTGAGGCTCGGCCCTCGCCCTCTGCACTGCAGTCAGCCGTTGATGTTCCCTTATTTGGTCCTATCAAATAATTCAAGTGTAGCATATGCAACGGAAACAATTTTTGCAACTCAGTGAGTGTTATTACTGATGCAACATTGAATGAGAGCTGATCATCATCCCGTGGGGGAACGAACTTCATGCTGAAAACTGAAGGCTTTCCCTGCAACCATGGCAGCACACTTCTGAGATAAGCTGGATCAATCAAAGTTGCCAAAAGTCCCAATCGAACCTAAGAATCTTTCCCGTCAGTGAAGTATCGCATATCTGATATCTTCTGGGCATTTACTGCCTCCTTGGAGTTGGTTTGCCATTTAGAAGCTGGTTAAACAACTGGAAGCTTCTTTGCACTACAGGTTGAACCGATGCTCTTATTCATACACATTATTTCAGGGAAAGAATAGGGTATGCCACAGTAAGACTTGGTAAAATACTATTAATAAATGCACTACATTCTCCACCTCTTCATGAATCATATACTCAAAATAACCCAAGATTGTGAATATTAGAGCCATGAACCATAAAAAGCCTGATCCCTATAAAGCCCAACAAGGCAACAAGAAGCAACATCATAAGAAAATTGTTAGATATTTAAACACAGGCACATTCAACAGTGAAATCTGAGGCCATGAAACTGCAGAACAAGTACCATCTTCTCGTCGTGTCTTGATATTTCCAAGTTGATGCAGGACAAAAACGCTTCACTCCATCAAAATAAATCGAGCTCTCATGGGTATTTAATCAAACAGATATCATGTCACCAATAATTAAAATCACCCACTATTGGCCACCAATGAACAGTAATAACTTATTAATCATACTGTTCATATTAGTAAGTCGCTGTGCATAACATTGGTACTAACCGTTGATTCACTGTGGCATGTATCCGAGGGCACTGCATTTAGTTGTAGAGAAGACAGATATATAGCACCACATATATGCTGCCTGACCAAGCTGCACTTTGACCCTTTGATCAATCTTCATACTGCTGGTAACATGACGGACGGTTGCCTTGTGTTTATATACCCCTGCATTATGCTGCTTCCGAAGATGGCAACAGCTGCTATGAAGGAAATCCTTGGCCAATGTGCGGCAAATGGAAGACAGATGGAGGGCCGACAAAGCAGCACACTCAGGCTGCAGCGATGATCGCTTGCAGGGCCGGTGGCGCAGATGAGCGGCGGCCAGCGAGGAGACCGACCACGGTGGTCTGCCGCGGGAACAGGGACCAGGATATGATGCACGGCGGCCAGCAGTTGTGGCAGTAGGTGGAGCCCAGCGGTGGCGGCGTGCCCGACGCTGGCTGGGCTGCCAGTCGAGCGGCGGTGCCGGAGCAACAGTGGCACGGGTGGGCGCGGCCGCGGGTGATGCAGGCGGGTCTTCACGGACGCACGAACGGCGGAGGGCTGCGGCGGGGTCGGACCACCGCGGGTGGCCAGCGACGTGCCGCCGGTGTGACGACGCCGGTGCGAAGCTTGGGCTCGCCGGTGGGGCCGTCGGTGCAGTCGTGGATGCGGGGAACAGTGGAGGTGAAGAAGATCAACAGTGACAGGGTAAAGACGTAGGTGCAGGGTGAAGGCTTAATGATAGGAGAAGTTTAACTAGAGTGGAACAGGGTGGCTTATGGCTTACGGTGGAGGCGGAATGAAGGCAAACGAAGATGCGGTGGAGAGAGAAATGATCACGGTGGAGCGATGGGGGTTACGGAGAAAAAAAAACAGGACGATTAAAATCAAAAGAAATAAAGGATTGGGGGTTTCGGCTTCCGCCAGAAAGAAGTCAGAAGGGTTTGGCCTCCGCCAGAAGAAGAAGATGGAGGTTTGACATCCTGTCAGAAGGAGAAAACACACATACGTGTTTCACAAATTTTCTCTAACCATTGATTGACCCTAATTAGGGTTAGCTTCTACTATTTATAGAAAAACACAATTACAAATAGACCTATTATTGTTCCAACTTTAACACCTACAATATCCAGACTATTAAAATAACAAAACGACATAACTGACTAAATAAACTCTAAACTAAAAAAATCTATAAATTAACTACGAAAATACAGAAAAATAATAAAATCAATCTTCATGTTGAATGCCTTCGATGCTTCCGCATAAATTAAGATCCTCCGTTGTAACATGTGCATCCCGCTCCGCATCACAAGTGCTATATTCACAGGGGGGGGAAACTAAGCTTGAATAGAAGAATATATAAAAAATTCACACCTGTGGGACATAAGCTGCCTTGGCATGAAGTGGATAAGCCAGCAGAACATAAAACACTAAATTCACTAGAAAGTAGCGAAAGGGATCTGGTTTATCCTTTGCTTCTGACATACGCAATTGCATCCTCTATGCTTCTGACTGACCCACCATCTGAAAATGATAAAACTAGACTGAGAATGATGAGGACATGACTAACAAGAGACATCATAATGCTGAACTTTCAACAGCAAAAAGAAAATAGTTTACTTTCATGATATAGGTGGCATGATAATATGCAGAAATGGTATCATTTTGCTTTAATTATTTTCATAACATCATTCTCAGTCACGAAGAATGTCTAGGTTATGTCATATTGTAGTCTAAAAAGAAAGCTTGCAACCTCTCGCTTACACATGTTGAATCAACTCAAGCTCGCCATTTGCTTTAGAACTACTTCTGATCATTCAACTGTCCTTTTACCTTTTGCTTCTGTCTAAATTTCTTGTGACTAGCATATAGAGCTTAGAATTCTTGGATTCACTCTCTCTTTCTCATCAAATACCATATTGAGTCTTATGTTAAAAAGCGGATATAAAAGAATCAACAGCAACATTAATGAAATTACACTAGCATCCTTATGAGTTTCTTAATCAGCTTCCTCAAAAAATATAATATATTATTATACATTTGAGGCTAATGCACATATTATCTGGTAAATGAGAAAAGGATGGCAAGGATTCTATGCATAGTTTAAAAGGTCTTGAGTTGGTTGTGAGGTGTTTTCTATAAGCCTCTTAAGGCATAACCCTTAAGACACAATGAGGCGTAAGACTCAACAGTCTAAGAAAATAATCTTAAAACCATCAAAAGAGATAAAAATGATATTCATTTTCATGTGTTAATGCTATCTGAACTCGATGATAGATCCATATTATCTCAAAAATACTGAATCATATTTTAAGGACAATAAAAAACATAAAATTTAGGTCTACCCTATAACACCTCACTACATCAACTTCTCAATTGATGCACGAGTATCAAGCAAATACCTTGAGGGGGTGAATGAGTTGGGGTGTACCACCTAAATCAACAAAAGACATAAGCATCAAGAAAAAGTCCCGAGGCGCATGTCTCAAGGCGTTTTTCTCGAGGCTTAAGCCTTATTGCCTTGAGAATGCTTATATGTCATTAACTGTCCAAGTTCAATTCAATTCAATAGTTTTTACTCTTCACAGCATCGTTGGAGAAACATTGATGACTATGATACCATTTATATTTTACGAAGACATATATAACTATTACTTCCGTTTCATAGCTCAAAATTGTAGGCCTCGGAAAGAACAGAGCATATAAGTTTCAAGAGATCTGGTGATACCTGGATATGGATAATCATGTGTAAGAATAGGAAAACCATCAAACCATATCTTTCTGATGCCAATAAACTCGCTCCAATCCCTCTGGAACCATTTTATCAATAGCGGACAATCACTGATATTCACATACTGAAGCTTGGGTGGCAACTGTTCCTCTGTTCTGAACATGAGTTTAGGACAACCTTTGACAGACAGAAGCTTGAGAGAGTATAAGCCACAGAGAGCTGGTGATGAAGACGTATTCACACAACCGATTGAGACAAGTTCTTCACAATCTAGAATGTGAAGCTCTGTGATCCCGGATAGATTACCTAATGGAAGGGATGCCAGACTCTTGAAGTTAGAAATGCATAGATAGGAGAGACTGGAGAAGCATGTTGATGATGTCCACAATACAGACTCGTTGCATTCTTTTAACACTAATCCAAGGATAGATGGTGGAAATCTTGGAAGGGTTGTCATTCTATTACATTCTTCTACCTCGAGTTCCTTCACATTTTGAGGGAGAAAATTGAGTGTGAATTTTCTGAGAGAGGGAAAATAAGAAATGCACAGGGAGACACAAGATGTCAGTTGAGATAGTTTCCTGAGTATCAGATCATTCTCAAATTCTCGAAGCTTTAGCTTATAGGAAGATCTGATCCTGCAAAGTGGAATTTCTACTCCTCTTAGTTTTGGGCACCTCTTAATGACAAGGTTGCAGAGAGAGGGAAATGAGCCTTCCTCCACTCCTTGCCACTCCACCCATTTTGGCATATTCATGAATTCCAATAGCTCTAGTGACCTAAACTTACCACCACCAAAGAATTGTTGGCCTACCAATTCCACTTCATGCATATCAACTATGGAAAGCTCTTTCAGTGATGGCAGATGTCCAAGTGGTGGGAGGGAGTCACATCTTGTGCAATCGGAGAGGAAAATTTTCACGAGTTTGGAGAAGGAAGGGTCCCCCACCCAACTCACAAAGCTGGAACCTCGGTATCCTTGTATCACAAGTTCTTCAAGATTTGTGTTGGGCTCAAGGCACTCAAGAATCTCTTCATGTGGATCCTCATATTCAAATTTTCCCAAATACCATCCCACCTCTAACTTCTGAAGGCCATCATCATGTTTCAAGTTCTTATCCCTCGCTTTCTCAACAGAAATCACCTCACTCAGACATAATTCTGTACCTGCAACTGCAATCAAGGAAGACTCATCTTGAGTTCCATACTAGAACAGCATACATGTGAAGAAAGAAAACAAATGATAAATGTAAAACATAAGATGCACGACACAGTGTAGCAGGAATACCTGTCAGGTCAGGGATATGCACTAGCTTGTCGCCATGAGCATTACACCAATCCCTTAGAAAGGGACACTTGTAAATATATAAAGTCACAAGTGAGGAAGGAAGTTGCTCATCTGGTGAGAATTGCAGATTTAGGCACCCCGAGAGCTCCATTCTTTTGAGGAACATAAGCTCATGTTGTAGTAGTTCAACAAAAGAACAAGAACTCAGGCAGTCAATGGAAGTGAGTGATGTGCAGTCCTGGATATAGAGCTCTTCAATTGCGCCAAGGTTATGCAGTGAGAGGGCTTTTAGCTTGGGGCACCCATCAATTTTAAGATTGAAGAGATGAGGGAATCTATGATCCTCTGCTGTGACGCTCCATAGCTCCTCCAACTGTGGCATGTCTTCAAGAAAAAGGACCAACAGTGATGGAAAGCTGCCATCACCAAAAAATTCGTTACCAATATGTTTCACTTTCTTCATTTCACTTAGAGAGAGGAACCTGAGGGATGGAAGTTGGCCAAGTGGTGGGAGGTGTTCACAGTGGATACAATCACGGAGTGCCACAAACTTCAGGTTTGAGAAGGAGTGATCACCCACCCATCTAGGAAACCTGATACCCCGGTATTTCTTGTCTATTATAAGATCCTTGAGATGTGTGTGAGGCTCGAGGTTTTCAAGCACTTGTTCGTCTTGTTCGGATGCTGAAGCTGTTTCTGCATCATCAACATCGTCCCAATCCAAACGTAACACCTCAATGTGTTTCTTGCTCTTCAAATTGGCCACCTTTGCATCCTCTGGTTTGTGGACTGCATTATGGAGGTCTAGAATGAAGAGTTCACCCCGAACATTATTCAGGTCCTTCAGTTCTCCAATGCTTGCACTTCCATGATCTTTGCCTACAACAAATATGGGTAATGTTTGGAGACTGGTCAATTTTCCAATACCATGTGGCATCATCATCAGCTGGCATTCTGTGTCCAACACAAGGTGGCGCAAGTTGATCAGATTCTTTGTACTTTTGGGTAACTCAAGAAGATCACAACCTTTCAGTTCTAAAGTCTGCAGATAGAAAAGGCTCCCAATTGCCTCTGGCAACTTTTCAATATTAGTTCCTCTGAGCCCAAGATACCGCAAATGTTTCAAGTTTCCAACTGAATCTGGCAACTCATCTATGCCAGCTTCACTCAGATCCAATACACGCAAACATTGCATAGCAAGGAATAAACCATCAATAAAATTGACATCTAGAGAGTCAAGTGACTTGTCTATGAATAAAAATGTTCTTAGAGCCTTTAGAACAGTAGTTGGCTCAAATGGTAATGGAGATTGCAAGTCAGACCATATGAGTAATGAGTGCCGAGCATCTCTAGGGATATTATGCATCTTACCTTTTTCAATTCTACAGCACTCGTCCTGTGAAGCAGATTGTGCTAAGTCATAGATGAGATCATGCATTGTGATCTTTTCACTTCCCTCCTCATCTTCTGAGCACTGAAAGAAAGAAATCCCTAGCAGATCATGAAAATACTCATTGCCCACGTCTTCAAGTAGTTCTCTTTCATCAGAGTGAACGAAACCTTGTGCGATCCACATCAAGACCAGCTGATCTTTATCAAAGGGCTGGGCTTTAGGGAACAGAGCACAATATGCAAAACATTGCCTGAGATGTGCGGGCAGATGCTGATAGCTCACTCTTAGAGCAGGCAAAATCTGACTTTTACTGTCATCCACATTCCATACATCACTGCCCAAGATGCTCTCCCATACTTGCTCATCAGTCTCACAGCGCAAAAGGCCTCCAAGTACCTTCACTGTGAGAGGCAGACCTCCGCATTTCGCAACAATCTGCAGGCCAATCTTCTCCAAGTTAGGCTGTGCCTCGGAGCTCTGATATCTAAATGCATATTGGCTGAACAGTGACCAGCAATACCCATCTGACAGATGCTTCAATCGATGCATGGTCTTCGTCGCCCCCATGATGCTTGAGACCCTTTCAGCTCTTGTAGTGACCAGAACTCTGCTCCCTTTGCTGCCTGCCATGAGGGGCAGCTTGAACACATCCCAGTCGCTCTGCTCCTCGCTCCAGACATCATCCAACACAAGGAGAAACCTCTTTCCCGACAGCTCGCACTCTAGTTCTTCCTGAAGCGGGTTCAGCTCGACAAGTTCACTCCTTTTCTTGGTGATGGACTCTATGGTCGCCCTCGTCAGCCTCACCACATCAAATTCTTCAGACACATGGACCCAAGATGTCAATTGGAAATGCTCACGCACCCTCGCATCCTTGTACACCATCTGAGACAGGGTCGTCTTCCCAAGACCACCCATCCCAACAATAGAGACAACAATAAAGTTCTCCGTGCCCTGCTCATCTGACAGTAGGTCGCCTATTATGATTTCCTTCTCGCCGTCCCTCCCGTAAAAACGGGTCTCATCCACCAGGGCACCGGTGGGCGGCCTCACCGGGGCACCCACCCGCCTGACCACGCCGTCTTCCTCTCTCACATGGAAAGCCTGCCGCTCCTTCTCGATC
Organism: Amorphophallus konjac; assembly: GCA_022559845.1. Classification (NCBI taxonomy): domain Eukaryota; kingdom Viridiplantae; phylum Streptophyta; class Magnoliopsida; order Alismatales; family Araceae; genus Amorphophallus; species Amorphophallus konjac. The sequence continues at coordinate 36,206,587 of CM040121.1, read as the reverse complement.
TCATCGAACCGCTCCATGATCCCTTTAATCCTGGATCCCACATCATTTCGCGCTGAAGTTTCGCCCAAACGAGTGAGAGGGGGGGCCCCTCCACCGGCCTGGTGCTTCTTCTTGCGCTTCTTGGCAACCCCCGGGGCTTGGGACTGCAGCGGCAGCGCGAGTTCGAGGTCGTCCAACAGGTCGTCGGCGTCGCAGGCCACATGCTTCACCTCCCGGAGCCAACGCTTGACGGCGTGCTCTTCCCTCCTCTCTGCATCCTCGAGCAAAGGCAGAACTCCGCGCAGCGACCGCCCCAGCTCGTCCAGGTCCGCTGGGACACCGGACGGCGGCCCGAAGGATCTCCGGATGGGAGTGGACAAGCTCGAGAGCCTCTCCGTGAGGTTGAGAATGGTTTGACAGGCGCCCGCCATCGCCCTTCGCCCTGTTCTGCAGAGAGGTGGGCAAGAACAGGGTTACATGCAGGAGGAGAAAGAAACCAAGGGAGGTGTTGGTCACTCCGATGCACGAAGCCATGAACTATGTATGGAAGGGGAACTTTACTCTTTTTTATTATTAATTTTAACTATAACCCCTATAATTTTATATATTTACGAATTATCCTTACTATAATTTTATATATTTACGAATTATCCTTACTAACGGCAAGAAAATGATTCTTAAGTCACGTATCACTTTCTCTATTTATTTGTTAGGAAAGTCGTCTCGCGCCCGTAGAAATTTACAAACACCAAGAAACCAAAGAGGTGTCAGAAGGAGTCCCAGTGTTACCGTAGGAGACAACCCTATGATGTTTAAGTCAGTAAGGGATCAATGAGCAATAGAGAAGAGCGAAGTGAGAGAGAAGTAGAATTCGTAGTAGTTGATTCGAGAGACGTGTATGTCCTTTGCACGCGTGCTCGCCGCTCCCAGTGGGTACTCGGAGAGTGCTCGCTGGGTGGTAAGGCCGTGCAAGAGGAGATTTCTCTCTAAGCGAAGCGGGTAACCTCTCTGTCGTTGTAATAGGTATGGTTGCTCTATTCTCAGTAAGAAACTCTTATGGCAGAAATATCCACCTCTCTCCTTCTCCTCTGTCGATGTCCCTTTTATATGGGATGTCCTGGAGTGAGGGACCTTATCTCTTGAGAGGGAAAGGTCCGCTTAGTAGAGTAACGTTCCCCCGCTATATTGGCGGGAGTTTCCTGTTGGAGGGTGATAGCCCGGCGCCGGCCGATCCTTGGGCGAGTCTTATGGCACTCATGGGGTGTGCTCGCCCGTTACGGGGTCAAGGCCGACGTCGTGGGGGTAACGGTCGATCGTCGGAGTGTTCTCCGGCGAGAACTGCGCTTCCCCTTACTATAGAATCTAATATCGGGTCGGATTGGGCCGCTCTTTGGTGGGCCGCATATGTCGGTTACTTCTTAGATGCGTTTATCGAGAGCTCTTTGACATGGACCGATCGTTACTGGACCGAACGTGGATCAGACTGGATTTACCCTCTTCACTAATATTTCTATATAACTTTTTAAAATTTCAAATTATTTAATAAAATTCCCCTATCATTATGAAAAATTATCTCATGTATACGAAAAAGCCCCTAAAATAATGTTTAATAAACATATGGAAGGGAAACTTTCCTCTTTTAATTTTTTTTATTAGAGATTTTTAGTTATAATCAGACAAGACTATAGAGACTTTTTCTAAAAAACTCAGAAATAATATGCCCCGATTGAACACAAATTAATGGTTATCCGTTATCCATAGGGCTCGTTGGCGGACCGCCTAGCTCCCTACATTTCACCTGTACCTGACGTTTTACGTGAAGACGTCTAATTAATTGTCTTGCTGAGGTTAGAAAGCAATGACAAAGTTTGCTCGGATGGCTGGATAAATGGAAAGTGGGTACGTGGTTTTGCTCGGCTCAATTTGGCAGATGAACCTGCAAAAGTAATGCTCAAGTGGATGCGCCAAGGTGGACCGACCGAAGCTAGGTATTTTGATGGTTAAGTCGGGATCGAACCAAGTTATTGAATAAGACGAAGAGGTAAATGAAGACTACAGAAGTAGTTCTACACATGACCTTCTATTTATTGGGATTTTTACTTATTAATCTCTTCCATCTAACCTATTTACTTATTAGTCATTGAACTACAAATGTTTGTCCGTAAGTCTGAACAATCTTTTAACTCTTACTAAAAAACTCAGTTCGTAGTCGTTACAAAAAAGGAGTACACTATGGAATTCTTCATCTTGAGGGTGATAAGGCACTGAAAATCTCAGAAATACCCTAACTCAACATGCCCCCTCCCCCACTCTCACTCCACTTGGTCCTCGTCTCCGATAGCGTCAGTGTGGGCGTCGATGGTATCGACGTCGGCCCTCCAGGCTGATGCGGAGATGAGGGGTCGACTGAGAGCTGTGGTCGGCAGAGGAGGGGATGTCGGTGCCAACACGACAACCCTCGAGTGTGAAGACGATGTTAGCCATGGAGAGGCAATCGAGGGGTTCAGGGGCAATGCAAAGCAGGCCGACCTTGATGCCCAGCAAGAACTCGTCCCTGCCATGGGTGTGGGGCCCCTAGGTCCCTGACTGGTCCGATTTTGACAACTACCGAAAGAGCTGGTAGGAGAGGTCCATAATAGAGAACGTGTTGAGGTCTACGATCCTCGCTGGGTTCGACCCTATCACGGAGTTTCTGCTCAGGTTGAGAGCTATGTCGAGCCCCTTAATCTGGCACAGCTCCAGGGGTATGCCCCAGTGAGTTGGTTGTCACTAAGGTCAAGCATATCCAAGTTGGAGAAGCGATCGAGGGCACCAGGTATTGGCACGAACAAGGCGTTGCTGTTGAGCACGAGCTTGCTAAGGGAGACAAGGCACTCGAAGCTCTCCGAGACGGGACCAGTGAACTAGTTCAGGGATGCGTCGAGCACCTGCAACCCACTGATGGAGAAGAGCGAGGATGACCGGCTCCCGCTGAGAGTGTTGATGCTGAGGTAACGGAGGTGTTGGTTGGGATCTCCCTCGAGAAGGCATTGGAGGAGAGGTCGAGATAACGTAGGCTGGGCGGGAGGCCGAGGAGAACCTCGTCAAAGAAGTGGCTCCCGATTAGGTTCAGGACCAGTGAGTTTGGAGGGAAAACTTGTGAAGCTGCAATGGGCCCCACAAGGTGGAGTCACGAGAGTCAGACCTCGACAATGCGGGGGTCCTCACCGACACTTGCAAAGTAGAGAACCCCGCCCCATGAGTAGGGGCTGGAGCGGTGATGGGTTCCCCCCCCCCCCCCCCTAGACACCCCCTCATATCCACCTCTGCCCGGAGGGCTGACCCCCCACCTATGTCAGTGAGCTCTCTCTCTCTCTCTCTCTCTCTCTCTCTCTCTCTCTCTCTCTCTCTCTCTCTCTCTCTAATTAGGGATAGTTTCATCTTTTGATATTCTTGGGTGAAGGTTAACCTACAGTTTGGTTAACTTTTGTTGAACAAAATAAATGGCAGAAGTTTTTCGTATAACAACGAAAATTATTGGGATTTACAGAAAAACAATTATAATTTAAGAATCAATAGATAATTAAGTAAGATTATAAAGACTAATAAGTAAAAATCTCTTATTTATTTCTTAAAGTGTGCGCCCCAACGTATTCAGATATGAGGTTGTTCTATTGCTTCTATGGTTGCTTCTCGTGGGGAGTAGATCCATGTGCTTACTTAATTGAGTCCCACTTGTGGTGTAGAAGTTGTAGTGCGTTCACACGATGTAAGTAAATAAAAAAATAAATTATTTTTATTTCTTTGATAACCCCTTCCTCTAATTACTCACTCATCTCATCTCATCTTTAGATCAAATACTAAAAAAACTTTCCTCACCAAAACTAGACCGACCAAAATTGGCCCATTAAGGACATGTTTCGTATCCATCCGATTTTAGATTAGATGATACGGATGGGTAACTGGGGGGCATCGGTTACTTTTTTTTAAAAAAAAAATACGCTATAAGAGAGTGGAGCAAGTCATTGCACGATCCATAGTGCAGTGGGTAACATTCTACGGCCCATTTTGACATAAGGTAAGTCAGATTAAGGTGAATTACTCGGGATGAGGTGACTTAATTTTAATTTAACTCTTTTTATTTTAATCAGAGTCGATTAAGATAAATTTGAGTTTTTTTACTCCAACCAAAAAGATGAATAAGTCACGTTAGAGGTGAATCACTCAGGGTGACTTATCTACCCCTAACTCACTCTGTTATCAAAGTGACCCTACTTGATTACCGTAAGAAATCTCGCCTAGCCATTGGTTGACGGTCAAATACAAGCTGCAACTTCCTTGCACTGTTAATTGTTGTGCAGTCCGGTGGTGCAAGTAAAAGAATAAAAAAAAAATAAAAAATATCATATGAAATTTCATCCGAATTACATGCATGTCCATACAATCTGTTTGATGATTGGATGGCCATAAAAAATTTAAAAAGATGTCACGCGCTTTAAATGAGTAAAAAGTGATAGATCCGCTATTTAGGGCGTTCTAAAGTTTACGATCTTATAAGGTGTTTGATTATATTTTTTTCTCTCTTTTTTCTCTCAAAATTAAAATTAAGGAAGACGAGAACACTTAAACACGTTTGGTAAGATATATCTTATTTGTTAGGGAAAAATCTTACTCTGTGTAAATCTTCCTTAAAAAAAAGTCTGGAGCAAATTTTTTTTTTAAAACGCTCACGATGTCTCGGGACTCCCCCTCCCTCCCATGCGCGACCCCCCTCCCCTCCCATGCGACCCCCCTCTCCCGCGGCTCCCCCTCCCCCGCGGTCGGCGCCCCTGCGTAGCCCCCCTTCCTCACGGGCCCCCCCTCCCCTCGCCCCCGGCCGGCGCCCCTGCGCAGCCCCCCTCTCCTCCCCTGCGGCCCCCCCTCCCCTGCGGCGGGAGCCCCTGCAGAGTCCCCCTCCCCTCCCGACACTCCCTCCCCCTCTCTCTTTCTCTCTCTCCCGGTCCCCCTCCCGACGCGGCAGCCCCTCCCTTTGCCCCGGCATCCCTTCCCTCGCGGCCCCCCTCCCCCTCTGTCGAAGCCCCTGCACAGCCCCCCTCCCCTCTCCTCCCCTCCCGACACTCCCTCCCCCCCTCTCTTTCTCTCTCTCACGGTCCCTCTCGCGGCACGGCGGCCCCTCCCTCTCCCTCGGCGGCCCCTCTCCCTCTCTCTCCCTGTGCTCCCTCCCTCTCTTTCCCGATCCCCCTCCCGACGCGGCAACTTGTGCTCCGCCCTCTCTTTCTCTCTCTCACAGTCCCCCTCCCGACGCGGCAGCCCCTCCCTCTCTCCCGGTGGCCTGTGCTCCCTCCCTCTCTTTCTCTCTCTCCCGGTCCCCCTCCCGGCGCGGCGTCCCCTCCCTCTCTCCCGCCGCGGGGGTTGGCGCTGTTCAAGACGGTGCTGGGGGTGGAGATGCCCAGGGACAAGTGGTACCGGATGACCAACTCATGGTGTTCGCGGCCATCGCGCTGTCGGACCACCGAGTGACCAACTGCCTCAACGGCATGCGTCGGGGACATGGTGATGGCTACTGTCAAGAAGGGGAAGCCGGACCCGAGGAAGAAGGTCATGCCGGTGGTCATCGTGAGGCAACGGAAGCCCTGGTGCCAAAAGGACGGGGTGATTTCAAGGATAAATGTTGGGGTACTTGTCAATCCGAAACCCAGAATCGCCGGTGCCGCCAATGCCCTCATGCCAGCATGCCAAACGTGCATGTATAATTTTTAAGAATTATGTTAGTATTGTCAAACATGTGACTAACAATTTACACCACTTTTAAATATTGAGTCAAAAATTGACATGGATTAATTTTTTAGAGAGAAATACCTTTAAAAAAATGTTTTCAAACACCTAATTATTGTTTTTTTTAAATTTTCTTAGTTACGGATATGTAACTTAGATGAGAGTTGATACGATAGTTTTTTTATAAAAATATGCTTGCACCGCCGACATCGAAACAAGTATTACTCTTGGCCGACGCATTGCAGATAGAATAATACCTTCTGCACCAACAGCTTGCTGCACAGCCTGCACTGCACCGCAGTGCAACAGGTTTTTTTTGCCCCAAACAAAGTCAAACCCAGTCTAATGTACATGAAAATCAGACATCATAAATGGGTTTGAAGTAGTCAACCCATTTTTTTGGACAAATGGAAGTGTTCAATCTTTATTTTTTATATTTAGATAAAATAGATGGTATAGACATGTAGGTCAGATTGGTACCGATATGAAAAAAATGCAAAAAAAAAGAAACTAATTAACTTCATCGCACAAGCTGCTTCATCGTCCTTCATCCAGCAAGTCAAGACCCTTGCATATATGACCAGCTAGGTCAATCATGTGTTGATCTAACTAAAATGGGCTACGGGCTACCCAACTAGTGCTCGTGAGAGTTCTCTATACCTACTGGCCCGGATCATCTTGGTACTCATTAAACTGGGCAGATTTTATGGTGCGGGAATTTGCCTCGGAACTCAACGAGGGGTTGAGAACACCTTATGGCAAGGTTTTATGACGGTAGTAATCATAAAATTGGTCTTGATTACCATCTTCAATTCAGAGAGTGTGATAATCATAAAACTGGTCTTAATTACCATCTTCAATTCAGAAAGTGTAGATGTTAGTTAAAAAATAGGATTTTTTGCATGAAAATTATTATTAAACGTGAATTTACAAAAAAATCACTCTTGGAAATGTATTATCGGACGTATCACTCTGTAAACTCTAATTGTGCAAAAATACCATCCTAGTTAACTTCCGTCGACGGAAAGATGAATATTCTATATATATTCTGTTATCCCCAACAGTTAGATGTAAAATGACAAGAATACCCTTAGAGAAAGAGAGAGGGAGAGAGAGAGTGAGAGGGAGACGTCGGGGGACTCACAGTGTCGGGATGGGGGGGCTTACTCCGGCGGGGAGGGGGGCATGGTGGGGGGGGTGACTTGTGTATTCCCGCCAGGAGTTTGAGGCTGGTTCTACAATGTTGCCTCAGGTGGAGCAAGAATGAACCATGATGGATTCCATCCTGGAGGCGGAGGTGGCATCGGGGGCACAGGGGAATGATATGGGAACACTTCTGTAAATAGCAAAATTTAACCAAATGCAAGACCCAATGAGAAAATCATATGAGAACAAGAAGAGCATAATGAGGTCTAGATAGTTTATGCCCCACCTGCAAAGCACGGGCCAACGGGAGGGGCAAGGGTGCCCATGTAGGGAGGAGCAAGGTGGGGGTTGGGGCCCCATTGCAGAATCGACATGGGGTTGAATCCCCAATCTGGAGGAAGATTGGGGAAGCCCATCATCGGCTGGTTCATCGGATGATAGAAGTTCTCGTTAACGAACTGGGCAGGAGGCTGCTGGTGAGGAAACACGGTGTTCCAGTGCTACCGGGGCCGCCGTTGCTGGTGATTGCCAATGTTCCTGTTGCCACTGTGATCGCCATTAATTGTTTTGGTGGTAGGGGACCCTTCCCCTCCGGCCGTTCTGGGGTGACCTCCCCTACTGATGCCGGGGAACCGGAAGAAGAGGCAGACACGCCGCTCTAGGGTTGCTGTTGGCAGCAGGCGGAACTGGGTCCGCCCGAGGGGCGGCCACGGTAGCGGGGTCCGATCCCCGCGGCCGTTCCTCCCGTGCTCCCTTCTCCATCTGTAGTTGCTCCCGCGGATCCGCCGTCGGGACATCTGAATCACCGCTAGGAGCATATTCTACCAGCGAAGACGACGCCGATGCCGTCACCGCGGCCACCTGAACCGATTCCAACAACCATCAGCAACAATCGCGAACAGATCACAGCGAGCAGCAACAGGGAAGAGAAAGGAGAGAGGGAGATTAAGGTGACACAGACCTCTAAGGAGCGTTGCGGCGGGGGCTTCTTCCTGCCGAGGGCGCCGTCGCCGGAGGGGGCGAGTCAGGAGGGGGGTTTCCGACGAGAGGGAGGGGAGGGGTGTTAGAAGATATTTTTATTTTATTTTATTTTATTTTAACTAGGGATATCTTGGTCTTTTCTCATGTCAGGTTAAGATTAACTATGGTTAAGTTCTTGGATAATAACAGATAGTTACGGAGATGGCATTTTTGTACGATTAGAGTTTACAGAGTGATATGTCTGATAATGTATTTCCAAGAGTGATTTTTTTGTAAATTCATATCTAACAATAGTTTTCATGTAAAAAATCTTAAAAAATATTAAGGGCCTGCTTGGTTGGGGGTTAAGAGGGGGATATCCCCGTCTTAACCTTAATAATCGTTTGGTATGATTAAAACTGACGAGAATAAAGGGGTTAAGAAGAATGATGTTATCCTCAAAAATGGGGTTAAGACTTTAGGTGGAATGACTTATTCTCACATTCTTAACCTCGTTTTATCCCTTAATTATTAGTGATAATTAATTCTATTATTATTAATTAATATTATTAGTGTTAATTAATCATGTTAATTAAACTCATTAGTATTAATTAATAAATATATTATTTAATTATTATTAAATAATTAATTATAATATTATTATTTAACCTTATTGGTGTTAATTAACTATATTAATTAATTTTATTAATACTAATTAATCATGTTAACTAATCGAATTAGTGCTAATGAATAAATATATTATTTAAATATTATTAAATAGTTAAATATTACAATGTTACTTAATCTTATTATACTAATTAATATTATTAGTGATAATTAATTATGTTAATTAATAGTATAAGTGCTAATTAATGATATTAGTTAATATTATTAGTGCTAATTAATATTATTAGTACTAACTAACCATGGTAATTAATCTTATCTATACTAATTAATAAACATAATATATGTTTAGCATTAAATAATTAATAATTACAGTGTTGTTTAATCTTATTATGATAATAAATATTATTAATACTAATCGGTTATGTTAATTAATATTATTAATGCTAATTACTCGTACAGATTAATCTTATTTATGTTAATTATTAAGTATATTATATAATTATTGTTACATAATTAATTATATCTATCTCGTTATTACTAACGAAAAATTAATCATGTTACAATTAACAATATTAGTGATAATCATGCTCATTAAGAATAAATATATTAAATAGAATTAATAATATTAATGTTTCTTATGATCATTTAGGAGAAATATTAGCACTAATCATAATCTATAAGAAGGGTAATTTAGTCATTTTTCAACACTTATTCCCGTTCGTATCTTTATTTTTTACCAAACGAGTAATAGGGATATCACCATACTTATTTCTCGCAAACTAAACGATCACAATAATAAAGATATAAATAAATTAACTCAGAATGACTTATACTTATTTTCCTTCAAATTTATCCTCGAACCAAATGTGACCTAATGGATTATGAAAACAAATTACTTGAGGTTGTAAGAGTCATTGATCGTCTTATTTGACTGTAGACTCTAATAGGTGAGAAGTCACTTGAAATCAGATCAACCTACATTATTTAAGTCATTATCTATCATTCAGAATCTGAGTTAGTCAATTTGACTGGTTCTGAGTACCAGATCCGCTGCTGCATGTGATTGATCCCACTGTTTATCTCTGATTATAATGCTGCTTGATGTTTGTACCGCCCCGGCTATGAACACGTGGCCACATCCCGCCAAATCTGGCGCCCCGTGCACGAACGAGAAAGTGCAGATGCGCCATGCTTACCCACGCTCATCAGCGAATCAGTATAGCATCCAAGACCGTGATTCTCTCCAGTCCATTGGCATTCCCTGTGCCTCCACGTAAATTTTCCCAGTTACCACGCCGCGCTATAAGGTCTTATCGAAAGTGTTTCCCTTCATCCCACATCGGATGATAGCTATGAAAGGGAGAGCACGGCAACCCCTCCAGGCAAGAGGAGAACATGGCGCACAAGGTTAGGGAAGTGCCAAAATGAGAGGAAGAGAGAAACCATCTCGTCAGAAGTCATGGCCATCTTCCTCCATCCTCGTCAAGTCCCCCGCATGAGTGTAAGTCATCTCTACCTCTTGAGAACTTCTTATTCTCTCATCTATATAGGGCATGACTTAAGAATCAGAGGATTCTCCTGAGGAGACTAACCCCGGTGAGAATTGCGTTGTAAGTTGCAACTTGACAAGACTCCGCCTAAGATAGGCACCCAGAGGAAGAAGCATGGTAAGGGGCTCTCACATCTACTCACAGGAGAAGCTGTACGATCAACCGAAGGAGGGAAGAAGACGGGCATCAAACTAGGCCCTACCATAGAAGGCCTCCTCTCCATCCGATTGAACTTCCCCGAGGACATATGAGCAAGGAGATTGCACCACCTGACACCACGCTATGATGCTGCACTCGACGGGTCATCTTCCAACTCTGCGATCCAGTCGTAAGAGTCTCCTGAGCTCCCCACTCCTAGGGCAACCCCTGCAAACTTCACTCCATATGATGGCTTCGGAGAAGATCTACTAGAAGACACAGTAAGATGTATGTCCTTGCCATTTTTGGGGGATCCGAGTCCCTAGGAGTAGCCTGGTCTGGAAAGCTTGAGAGTCATCCCCGATGAACCATTTGCAAGCTCTTCCACATGAAGCTTTTCTCAAGACACTGATGCAAGCTAGGTGCCAACACGCCATCCCGGCCTCCTACTTCTTCCAGAAGATCGGTCCTATGCAAGCGATGATGGCCGCCACGAGCAAAGACTCGAGTTCGAAGACATTCCCGGATGGAGGAGAGATCCATCTCTCATTTCTCTCATGCTCTCTAAGAGAGTCTAACCTCTTTTTCTCAAGTTATGTATTCTCACTCATGTAACTCTGGATCCTATCAACACACATGTGAGGGTTCTAACATACACAACACTAATATAGAGGGGGGCTCTAATACATGGCACAAAAATCATAACATGCACAGGGCATCTTTCTGGTAAAACTGTTTGCATTAGCACAAATCATACTATTGCAGCTTGAGTCCTCATCTCTTTTTACCATGGATTTGATAACAAAGGCCGGAGAACCGGAAAGCAACAGAATCGGGCAGCTGGGAAGGCCCTCCAGGCCCCCCACTTTATCATGTCCACCACAGAACGCGAATCCCAAGCAGCAGTTTGAAACACCAGCCCAACAACCAACTCCAGAGGATCGACGGAAGAAAAAATGCAAAAATTGGCAACTGGGTATCTATGGGCAGGTGCTGATAGGTCAACTAGCTATCTACGAGCAGATGCTGATGGGCACATGGTACGAGCTCGAGCTCATGGAAGGTGGAGGAAATAAGTCCTGCTCACCAGCTCCGACGGCACCACCCGCGCCTCCTCCCAGCTCCCCAGGGAGGTCGACCTCCTCCGCGCTCGGCTTACCAGAGACGCCTTCACCGCCCGTGTGCCCACTCGCAGCTCCAGAGCTGTCGGCACTGCAGCCGCCGGCTCCCTCCTTACTGCTGTCGTCACGTCCACCTTCACCGCTGCCGCCGTCCTGGAAGAAGCATTCGATGTTGTCCTCGAAGGCAGTGTCACCGACCAGCCCATCTAAGCAATTGTACGAGTCGAGGGTGGCGACGGGAGTAGGGTAAGTCTCCATCTCGGGCTCCATGGGGAGGGTCCAGGGGTGGTCCCCGACGGCCTCGAGGTCGACGGGGTTCTGCGGCTCCTGCAGCTCGGGGACCCCCGGCGGGACGTCGTACTGCTTGGGGAAGGTGATGTTAGCAGCACCATCAGCACCACGGGCACTGGCGCGCAGGGCCTGCGGATTCGGCAATGGATAGTACTGGAGCTGCATCTGCTGCTGCTGGAACTCTTGCAGGTGCTGGAGCTGGCGGCGGGTCGGTAGCTGCAGGGCATTCTGCTCGTCCTTCAGGTAACAGCTGATGCCGAAGTTGGTGACGGCATTGGGCCCTCTGTACTCTAAGGCCGCGCGGTCATATGCCCTCGCCGCTTCCTCCTGCGTACCTTCTCATATGCAGAAGAAACAGACACATCACAAATTAAGAAAGAACCCATACGAGAGAAGCCAGGAAATATGAGCAGAAGAAGCAGACACGTCACAAAGAAAGAACCCATACGCGAGAAGAAGCCGGGAAGAGTCGGAGGAAGGAGGAGAACAGAAAGATGCACAAGAACAAGGAGGGGAGAGAGGAGCGGTACAATGGTACATGAGAGGAGGAAGGGGGGGGGTCCGAGTAACGAAAAGATGGAACGCCGGTTCACGTGAAGGGCTCAGGCTTGGGGGACTCCGCTGAGAGGAGCACGTGGAGGATCCGACAGTTACAAACTGGGGCCCAACTGGCGTGGGACTGTGTGTGCCGCACGTGCTCTCGACTCCAGGGTCAGAGTGGGTCCCGCATACCACGTGACCTCGCAATCGAGGGGAACCACTAGTTTTTGGTAGTATAGGTCAGGTGTGTGTCAATGCACGTAGAAAGAGAGAGATAGTGTGGATGGGAGATACATAAACACGAAACTACGAATCTGGCTCGGAGTTTATTAACGAAACAACGCAGAGGTCCTGTCAATGGATCAGGTACAGGTCTGGTTTAGATTGAGTTGGTCCGAGTCTGATTTATTAATATCAGGTCAAGATCTGGTTTAAAATCAGATCAGATTCACGGATCTATCGAGCCAGCCTTGTCTATTAACCACCCTACTTGTGGAGGATATTTTTAGGTGCTCTGGATCACGTGGATGCACTTTGTTCCCGAGTGGGGTGGATCCAGCCAGATTCATCAATCATCAGAACTCCTCCGGCACTGACTTCGTCTTGTTGTCGTTGGAGTGAGCCATGGAGTGTCATACAACTATACAAGTCACACCCACCCATGTACGACAGACATTTGGAGGGGTGAGAGAGGGCTCGAGTAGGAGCCCATCTGCTCATAGACGACCAAGTTGGACATTATGGTGAGAACAACTGGCATATGCTTACTCTTTCAAGGACACTAATGTAGTCAAACCTTGGATCTGCATGCTTAATTTTTTTTCCCTAGCGAAGTATGAACATATTAATAAAAAAGAAAAATAAAGCAAAATTAATATAAAAGGAAGAACAACAAAGCCACTCATGTGCGTGTCCTCTTTACTTCTCAAGAATAGAATAAAGTAAGCAAAGTCGACGAAGTCCAAAAATATATCTTTTTCTTTTGAGTAACGATCTGTGCACCGAATACGACGTACAAAATCAACTCAAATTATAATATATCCTCTCTTTGGTCTAACAAAAATTGAAATGATCATTTTCACGTAAAATAAGTGTCTCGCATTAAATTCGTACGGTCCATTTTTTTCGTTCGACGAGAAAACATAAAAAAAATATATTATATAGGGTTGAAATATTTTACTATATGAACGAAATATTTATTATAGAGTTGAAATATTTTGTTATGTCATATTTCATTAGGACTGTCAATAGATCGGATCCAGACCGGACTTAAGTCGGTCCGGCCCGGGCCCGACTTATCAAGATTAAGGCCCGAGCCCGGCCCGGACCCGACCTATGTCGAGCTGGGTCGGGTCAGGCCTGACATTATTTTAAAAATACAAAATCCGACTAAAGTCCGACCCGACCCGACAACTTAAATAAAAAATAAAAATAATATATTTAATAATTTAAAACTTATAATCTCACTAAATTAATTAGAATTTTAAAATTAATTACATAATTTGTGTGAAAAGAGAGTTTTAAAATTTTTAATCAAGTAAAATAAAATAATTTTAATTAAATAATTTTTAAAATTTGAAGTGAGAATAAAAAAAAGAACGGGCCGGGCTGACCTGCGGGTCTAACTCAAAGCCCGGCCCGCGGGTCTAATCGGGCCAGACTTTTAGGCCCGACTAAAAGTCCGCGTGCCGAAAAAGATTTTACGGCCCGAGCCGAAATCGGGTCAGACCCGCGAGCCTGTCAGACCGACCCTGCCCATTGACCGTCCTATATTTCATAACAAAATATTTCATTTATGTAATATTTTATCCTTATAACAAATATTTAATTCTCGTAATAAATAATTTTTAATAAAATATTTTATTAATTTATTTTATAGTTAAATAAAATATTTTATTTATGTACCAATATGATTCATCCCTGTAACAGAATATTTTATTCTATCGAATGTATTTCGTATTTAACAGGTGAAAAAATAGACTGTATAAGTCTAACGCGAGATGTCTTTTTCTTTATGAAAATGATCATTTCACTTTTTTAAGTCAATAAACAAGAGAATATGGTATCATTTAAACTGACTTTATGTACCGAATACGAATATTACTCTTTTCTTCTGTGTGTGAAGGAAAACTAGCATTCGCTTGCTCTTTCGAGCACTAGAGGTTCCATAAAAGCCAAAATTTAGATGCGTGTGTCCTTGCTCTTTCGAGCACCAGAGGTTCTATAGAAAGCCAAAATTTAGATGCGTGTCCTTTCCTTCTAGAAAAAAAAAAGTGAAATTCTCAAAACCCAAATAAGAGTGGAGAGCAAAGCCGACAAATAGTTGTTAATGAACAAGAAATCAGAACAAAATGAAGCAACCAAAGACAAACATGCATGTCTCCTCTACTCCTCAACAATGGAACGACTAATTTTCAAAAAAAATTCTTCTTTAATAGGAAGCGAAAATCGAAAGGAAAACCAGAGAGTGGGGAAGAAGAGGATGGTAAAGATAAGAGGAGGTGAGAGACGGTTGTGAGAAGCCATACTGAAGGTGCCCAGGTAGAGATACTTGTTGCCGAGCACGCGGCCGATCCTGGCCTCCCATCGCCCGTTGCGGTGGTGCCTGCGGTCACAAAACAAACCCGGCCAGTCGATGCGGCGGATCAGAAACATACCGAGTGCCCAACATGCAGACCCAACAAAAAAAAAAAAAAAAATCCGTCAGCTCAGATTGATTTAATCTTTTATGCTCCCAAATTGAGTCCCGTTGGCCAGATTGATGGGCATTGTAGATATCCTCGTCTGACATCGATTAGTTAATAATTAAAATTCCTAGATTAATCAGTGGTATATGTTGATACATATTAATGGCAAAACAAAGTTCGCAGCTAAAGACATGGAGATCTTAAATGTGGGGAGCCGTTGTGGTTTACCTGGCCACCCCTCGGTACTTGGAGACACCCCTGGAGAATCCGCTGCTCCTGCGCCTGAGCGAACCCAAGTACTCCTCCTTGGACATGGTCTGCATCTCCATGAAATCCTGGGCATATGCGTTCAGCTGCGCACCACAACAAAGTTGGACCTTTTTACCCCAAAAGCAAGAGCGGGATCGAAGAAAAGCCATATGAAAAACAACCCCCCCCCCCCCACCACCTAAACACCCCAAAGTCATATATATACGTGGATCATGATGCTGATACAAACGAGCAAGGAACTCACAGGGAAGTTTAAGATGGCGCTGGGGCCCCAGTACTTGAGGGCAGCAAGATCGTATGTGTGAGCAGCAGCCTCCTCGTCGTCGTATGCTCCTGCATTTTGATCACCCATGCAGCCGAGAAACAGATGACACGAGGAAGGGGAAAAGACACAGTATCAAGAACTGGCTGGTGGAGCAAACAAAAGGGGTCTCCTCCCTTTTCTATCATTCTTCACTGCTATGATTCTATGAGATCGATCCTCCGTGAAGTACACTTCTACGGGGAAAAGACACAATACCATGGTCCCCCGTCCCCCACGGCCACACACTTGCAAAAGGGAGAAGAATTAAAAAGGGCGAGAGAGAGAGAGAGAGAGAGAGCAGAAGGTGTAAATCTTTAATGTAAAGAAGAGGAGGAGAGGAGACATTTTAAACTCACCCAAGTAAACTAGCGAGACAGCCACGCCGGCAGGGAAGATGCGCACCCAGGTTGGAGCCGTAAAATCGCATGTCGCCAGCAAGAGTCGACAAAACGAGGCAGAGGGGGTAGAGATAACAGAGTAGTGACAGGGCCAAAAAATAGGAGACGATCAGAGCAGAGAGAAGAGCCCCATCGACATGTATACAAACAAATATGCGGATCGTGATGCGGGAGTTGGTCCTCCCTTGACCAAAATGCCTCACCTTGTCTACCCTTCTTCTTCGTGATTGGGTTCCAGGCCTCCTTGTCCCAGAGGTGAGCTTCATACCTCCCCGTCCACCTGTGCCTGCATGCAAAAATCCCAAATTAAGGTTCAGCACCCCACGCCAGAGGAAGAAGAAGAAGGAGAAGAAACAGGCTGACATGGTGGGGGAAGAGCCCCATCAAAAAAGACCACTTCTTTTGAGGTGGGCATGCTCTTCTTACTTAGTCACCCCTCTGTACGCTGAGCTCCGCTTCCCACTGCCACTGGGCCAGAGCAGCCCCGAGCGGCCGCCGGTTCTCCTAGCCCCCCCGCGCTTGGAGTTGGCGACTTCAGAAGCAGAGGCGGAACGGGGCAACTGGGAAGAAGAGGAGGCAGACGAGGAGTAAGAGGAGGAGGAAGCCGGGGAGATGGGACGAGGAGGGGACGCCGGAGGAGGAGGAGGAGATTTCCCCATCGGGCCTCAGCTGCCGAGGATCTTCTCTGACTTGGGCGGGGGGGGGGGCCCGGCTGTGTATTTGTTATGGGGGAGGGGTGGGGGGCGGGTTTGCCTAATACCAAGCTGTTCACCTAAAACTAAAAGTGGGGACATTATATACCGAGAGTGACGAGGGGTAGGGAAAGGGAGGGGGTGGGGGGCACAGGCTTAAACGCCCGGAAGTGAGTCCAAGACCAGCCTTGAAGCACTTCGGGACCTTGGCCGACTAGTCGGCCAACACTTGTCCCCGGGGCTCCCCCATGCTCCCAATGGCGCTGCGGCTTTGCTCTGGCGCCCATGCACCCCAGCTGCATAGTTGGGAATCTCCTCTCTCTCTCTCTCTGTGTGTGTGTGTGTGTGTGTGTGTGTGTGGCAAGAAGGACGGGGAAAATTTTTGAACAGCGGCTGTTGCGGCATTAAAGTGAGGAACGTAACGCGTGGAAAGGCTAAAGGGGGAGAGTGACAAAACGAACTCCCCCTCTGAGGGTATCAACTTGCAAGGGGTTCGAAAATCTTCGCAAAGGAGTGTTACAGTAATCGTTGCCCATTTACTCTTCGGGGAAATGGTATGCTGGGAGTGTAGAGGATGTGAGAAACGGTCTATCTAGGAGTGGAGAATCATGAAACATGGTTTACTAGGGAGGTAAAATAGGTATTTATAGGTCTCATGGGAAAACGACCGGGGACTTATTTGTTTCATCATAAAATATTGTAAAACTGTGTAATTATTTTATTTTACGGTAATTTTTCTAATTGTTCGTTCGGCGGTAAAATAATGTAAATGAGATTACCTCGGTCGACGTAGCACTAAGATTTTCTTGCCTTAGTTTACTGTTCACATCAACCGAGAATCGAAATTGAAGAAAAAATGAACTGTAATTACAACAAATTAATAAGATACCTTGTTTTTATTTTACATATTTTAATATTAAAAAATATACCAACTTTAAAATTGAAGACTTTAAAATCACAAAATGATGTCAACTTAATATAGTTAGTCGACTCGTAACATATCATAGTGAACTCCGATCGTCACACTGTACAGGTTGGCCAAAGTTATTTAAAAGAGAAAATTATTCTTATACCTCTACAATCATTCAAACTTATTCACATATCCAACCTTTATTGCGTTTACTGTAATACTCTTGAAATTCTTAAGAAAATAGTCATTAGGCCCCTTCGTAATTAACGGTATTAGAATAATTTTTTGTTTTAAAGATAGGGGCAGATAGAACACAATAGATATTTTCTTAAAAATTTTAGGGATATTGTAATAAATACGATAAAGATAAAGATATAAGAGTAATTTTACAATATTTTAAAAGTATAGAGGTAATATTTTCCTATTTAAAAAACTCAATTTATCTCGGTTGAACAACTCGGCTTGACATTTATCCTACCGTGACAAAGCAAAGTCAGTCCATCCCAACGAGTCAATGAACCTGATTTATAACAATCACAACATAAAGATGGCAATTCTATATGATTGTTAAAATAAGAGATTTATTTTTACAAATTTCTCTTGTGCTGCTGCCTACTCCACTTGACAATGGTTGTTGAAGTCCATTGCCGACCGTCGAACTCATGACAGCCGACGGTAATTGTTATATTAACCTACGAAAGGTGTTGCATGTAGTGTTGCAGCAGTAAATATTGTAGCAAGCACTATATACGTGCACGAAAGGCAGACCATGTGGACGCCCAACTACTGGAGCATTCACCATGTGCAGCCTTCTTTTGGTTTGAACTTACCTATCAACCCATGTTCCCTTTTGAGAAGAAAACACACTAACAAAAACCATTGGATCTTATCCAAGAAAAAGATAAGAAATCTGAGGAAATATTTTTGACCTTCTGATTGACATAAACCTTCAAACATCTAATCAAATAAATCCACATAAGATTTGTTAATAAGTTCATTTAAAATCAGTTGTTAAGCTGATATGTAATAGAGTCGGGCGATGACAAACTTAAGGTGTTACGAAGTTGGGCATTATGTTAGAGAAGTTAGAGTTATGATTAGGATTTTTGTTGAGTTTGTTGTGAGCTGTTAAGCCAAATGGCCCTATAAATACCGGAGAAGGTAATAGCTTACGGGGGTGGTAATTACTAACTAGCTCTTTCTTGAATACAATTCTCGCCTTCCACAAGTCTTTCATCGGTTGCTTCTTCTTCCTTTCCCCTTCTGCACTTCCGTCTGCTTGTTCTCATGTGCTTGTTCTTCCCCCTTCTATTACCTCTGTTCCTGCATCTTCTAGTGTTCTTGGCATAGTTCCATCACTGTCGATGATTCCCAGCCGAAAGAAGTCCACCTTACCTACAATTGCATCAAAAAGATTAGCCATTCTTGAAGAGAACCCAAGCTCTGAACCGGAGGGTCATAACAAATTGGTGTCTAAGCCTCTCTCGAGTAATCATAGCTCTTCAAGATCCAATGTCCCCTGATGACCTCCTTTTGTTCCAGCAAGCAATCCAATAGGCTGTGCAGTAGGCCGTGTCTCAATCCATGGAGAATGTAGCACAGAGACTTGCCGCATTGGAAGCCTCTGCGCCTAAACCAGTTCCATTTGATGTGCGTAACGTTGTGTTGGGGATATGGACCGGAGTACCCAGAACAGGAGGACAAACAGCAGAGGAGGAAGAAGAGAAAAAACCAATCACACAAGAACACACAGGGATTTTTACGTGATTCGGAGGCAAGATGCATTCCTACGTCCACGGCTGCAACAGGATTCCACTAGATAATCACAGACTTGAGTTGTTGTTGTTCCAATACAATGAGAGAGCCCATCCTTTTATACTAGGAGATTAGGGTGTCATTAGTCAGGGTATTAAAGACAATAATATCCCGGTTAAACAGAAACCCTCTTCCGGGATACATCAGTCGCGTATGCTCGTCTATCCCCCCGGATGCTCTCCTGGGACCGAGTATGCCCTCCAGCGACTGTAGATGCTCCCCCACCATCAGACAGATCAAAGCATTGCCAAGGCAAGGTCGACGCATTGCCAAGACAAGGTCGACGCATCCCAAGTGATATCAACTTGCCTTGAACCCGCAATGCATGCTTCCATGACGCCAGTGATGCTCTCCTGGGACAATGAATGCCCTCCAGTGACAGCATGTGCTTCCCTGCTAGACCCGGACATCATATGCTCCCCTGGAGTAACGAATGCTTCCCTGGCACTGAAAGATGCTTCCCTGGAGCAGCGAATGCTCCCCTGGAGATGCGATATGCTCGCCATGCTCCCCTGAGCTGAGGATGCTCCCCTGGAGCAGTGGATGCTCCCCTGGGGCAGCGATTGCTCCCCTGGAGCAGCGAATGCTCCCCTGGAGATGGCATAAGCTCGCCATGCTTCCCTGATGCTGTGAATGCTCCCCTGGAGCAGTGGATGCTCCCCTGGGGCAGAGTGTGATCCCGTGCAGAGGCGCACGAACAAAAGAGTTCTGACTCCACACTCTAATAATCTCCCACTTGGAGTCTGAACTCCAAAGAAAGGTAAACCTCTCACTGTATTAACCATGCTCAATATGACAATGGAAATACTTCTACGGCATCCCTCCATCAATCATCCATGGAGGCCAACTGAGGACTTGCACAGCCTCAGTTTCTCTGTGGTAACCACCTTGGTGAACATGTCTGCTGGGTTCTCTGCACCAAGTATTTTCTCCAGCAGTAAAACATCATCTTCAAGCAGACCACGAATGAAGTGATATTTCAGTTGTATGTGCTTAATCCTTGCATGAAAGACTGGGTTCTTGGCAAGGTGAATTGCACTTTGACTGTCACAAAACAGCACACTGTTGCTTTGTTCCTTGCCCAACTCCTTCAGAAAATTTTTCAGCCATACCATCTCTTTGCTAGCTTCAGAGATGGCAACATACTCTGCTTCTGTTGTTGAGAGAGCAACAACCTTCTGAAGTTTTGAAACCCAACTTACTGCAGTGCCACCCAAGGTATAAACATAGCCAGTGGTACTTCTTCTGGTGTCCAGATCACCACCAAGATCTGAATCAACAAAACCTTGTAAGATAATATCATTTTTCCTGAAACAAAGTGACTTGCCTGAGGTGCCTTTTAGGTATCTCAGAATCCATTTCACTGCCTCCCAGTGTTGCTTGCCCGGATCTGCCATATATCTGCTCACAACTCCCACTGCATGTGCTATGTCCGGCCTGGTACAAATCATGGCATACATCAGACTTCCTACAGCTGATGCATAAGGAATTTTCTTCATGGACTCACATTCTTCAGCAGACTTTGATGACTGCCTTTTAGACAGCTTGAAGTGACTTGCTAGAGGGGTGTTAACTGATTTTACATCTTCCATGTTGAACCTGCTCAACACCTTCTGGATGTAACTTTCTTGAGATAACTTCACAATACCAGCTGTTCTATCCCTCGCAATTCTCATCCCAAGAATTTGCTTTGCTGCTCCTAAGTCCTTCATAGCAAATTCCTTTGATAATTGCATTTTCATATTGTTAATCTCTATCATGCTTGATCCTGCAATTAGCATATCATCCACGTACAACAGTAGTATGATGTAACAATTATCAAACTTCTTCAGATAACAACAATGGTCCATATTGCATCTAATGAAACTATTGTTACATATAAATCCATCAAACTTTTTGTACCATTGTCTGGGGGCTTGCTTCAGACCATATAAACTTTTGTTTAATTTGCAAACAAGATTTTCTTTACCATGTTCATGGAAACCTTCCGGTTGTGCCATATAGATATCCTCCTCCAAATTGCCATGGAGGAAAGCAGTCTGAACATCAAGTTGTTCTAGGTGCAGGTTTTCAGCAGTAACAATACTCAACACCAATCTAATGGTAGTTAGCTTGACAACTGGAGAGAAAATTTTAGTATAATCAATACCTTCCTTCTGTTGGAAGCCTTTCACAACCAACCTTGCTTTGTACCTCTTGCTGCCATCATGTTCTTCTTTTATCCGATAAACCCATTTATTGTGCAAAGCTTTCTTGCCAGGTGGTAGTTCAGTCAACACCCAAGTTTTATTCTTGTGTAAGGAGTTCATCTCATCTTTCATTGCCAACTCCCACTTGATAGAATCTTCCACCTGCATAGCTTCATCAAAACACTCAGGTTCACCAGCATCAGTCAACAACAAATAGTACAAACAAGGAGAAAACCGCTCAGTCGGTTTAAGCAATTTGCTTGATCTTCTTGGTTGAACCTCGGGTATGATAAACTCTGGTTGCACTACAGTGTTTTCAGGATTTCCTTGAAATCCCTTCAACACATCATCTTCTGAAATTTCCTCCAACTCAACATGTTCAGATTTCTGAGATTCCTGACATGCATCTTCAGATTTCATGACAGATCTATCCTTGTATAATAAATTCTCATTGAATATAACATTCAAATGGACCGGAGTACCCAGAACAGGAGGACAAACAGCAGAGGAGGAAGAAGAGAAAAAACCAATCACACAAGAACACACAGGGATTTTTACGTGGTTCGGAGGCAAGATGCCTTCCTACGTCCACGGCCGCAACAGGATTCCACTAGATAATCATAGACTTGAGTTGTTGTTGTTCTAATACAATGAGAGAGCCCATCCTTTTATACTAGGAGATTAGGGCGTCATTAGTCAGGGTATTAAAGATAATAATACCCCGGTTAAACAGAAACCCTCTTCCGGGATACATCAGTCGCGCATGCTCGTCTATCCCCCCGGATGCTCTCCTGGGACCGAGTATGCCGTCCAGCGACTGCAGATGCTCCCCCACCATCAGACAGATCAAAGCATTGCCAAGGCAAGGTCGACGCATTGCCAATACAAGGTCGACGCATCCCAAGTGATATCGACTTGCCTTGAACCCGCAATGCATGCTTCCCTGACGCCAGTGATGCTCTCCTGGGACAATGAATGCCCTCCAATGACAGCATGTGCTTCCCTGCTAGACCCGGACAGCATATGCTCCCCTGGAGTAACGAATGATTCCCTGGCACTGAAAGATGCTTCCCTGGAGCAGCGAATGCTCCCCTGGAGATGCGATATGCTCGCCATGCTCCCCTGAGCTGAGGATGCTCCCCTGGAGCAGTGGATGCTCACCTGGGGCAGCGATTGCTCCCCTGGAGCAGCGAATGCTCTCCTGGAGATGGCATAAGCTCGCCATGCTTCTCTGATGCTGTGAATGCTCCCCTGGGGTAGAGTGTGATCCCGTGCAGAGGCGCACGAACAAAAGAGTTCTGACTCCACACTCTAACACGTTGGTCATCAAGAAATCATTTCAGCAAATTTGTCAGTGCCTCAGGTACCTCATCCCATACCCATGGAATTGTCGATGTTTGATGGATCGAGATTTGAAGATTTGTGATTTAAAGCAGAGTTGTACCTCAGATATTATCAATTGAGTCAAGAGCATATCCCCTTGCATGTTTAGTATTCTTTTTTTGATAGAGTGGTTCTATCGTATTTATAAAGAACAACAGTTTAGAACTTGGGATCAGTTACTCGCTGCCATGGAGGCCAAATTTGGGTTGAATGATCGGAACAACTGACCTATGGAAACCAAATTTGGTCATGTTATCTAACCACAAGATCCATGTGTGTGGCCACAAAATTAGGTTCTATTGTTCTTGGATCTTCTGTGCCAAATTTCTGTTCCCCATCGACTTTTACTTCAGATGTCACCAATTTCTCTTCATCTTGTGTGACCGATGTCCATAAACCTCTCTATGTCAAGACCATTCAAGAACTCATACCCAAGTTGATTGTTGCATGTGCTCCAATCGCTAAGATTCTTGTCGTTCCGATCCACCCAAAATCCGCCAGAGGTGTTAGTTTCAGCAATGTATAGATTACATTCCATCTTCTCCTTCGTTCTCTGCTTCTAGTGATTTTCTTGATCTTATGGCTGACTCCTCAGAGAAAACTCTTCTGTCAAACTTGAATACCTCAAGTGTCATTGCAGCAAAACTTGTTGCTGCTATTGCAACACTTATTTCCCAGACTTGGCAAATGACTGAACATGTGTCTTCAAATCTTAGCACGAATGCACAGCCATCTCCTAATTTGAACTCTGCAACTGTCCAGCCTTCATCCAACTTCATCGGCAATGCTCTCCTTGACCAATAGCTCAAAAAAAGCCTTCTATCCATCTTCGCTCACCATGTATTTGTTGAAATGCCCCTAGTCATGGAGTTCAGAGGTCATGAACCTCGTCTACCACCGAAGCCTCCGCCCTTTATACAAATTTGAAGAAATGGAGATCACATCACCTACGGGTCAACAGGCGCTCAGTTGATCAAATTGGCCATCCACTTTCAGATAATGCTTCTGTTCTTCGCACTGACTAGTCTACTTCACTGAATATGTTTATTGATGTTACTCCTTTGTGCAATGATGTTGGGGCGGATAAGATTCAAGTTATAAAGGGAATTTCATATGGTGATAATCTGGTAGAGGACTCTAGTAGACATTGTTGGAAAATGTATTTTTCCATAATCTATTATTTTGAATTATGATAAAATAAATTAATTATCCCAATAATTAAGATTATAGATTTAATCTAAATACAAGTCTCCATAAATATCTGAGATAATAGGGTGTTTAGAAATAAATTTTTAAAAAATTATTTCTATTTAAAAATTTATGTTATGTCAGTTTTTGACATAAATTTTAAAATTGATAAAAATTGACACTTCCTATTTGACAGTAGTGTCATAATTTTTAAAATTTATGTAGACCTATTTAGTAGATAATTTTTTATAATTTAAATTTTTTTAAAATTTATGTAGACCTATTTGATAGACATTTTTTTATAATTTAAAATTTATTAAATTGACCAGACATTCCTATATGGGGTTATGATCCTACCCAAATTGAACTTCTAATTCCATTCTGACGTAAAGATCTTCGGGAGCACAAAGAGTAAACCCAGAATTAGCATCTGGTATTACACAACATCCAGATAAACACATACAAGCATTACGATACTTTACATCGTGAAAAGCGCTACACATTATTTGCTACATTTATGTATCATCCAAACCCATCAGATAGAAACTACACATGAACAAACCGGAACTGTGTCTTTACAAAGAGATCAAAGCATATGCATGATGCATCATTTGAGAGAAAACCTATTCTCCTGTATTCCCTTCGGAGAATAAGGAAATGGAGAATGGGATCCGAACATAAAAACCTAGAGAGCAGATGGTGTCTCTTCAACCCACGAAGAAGCACACAACAATGAAAACAGTAAAGAAAAAGGTAGAGACGATACAAGCTAGGCAAAAGGTGGAGGCGAATCGATGACGAAAGCCATGGAGACATCCCCCCACCACTCCCCAACCACCGCCACCACCAAATGCAAAACACCGTCCGAGGAAGGGCCGAATCAAAAAAAAAAAAGGGAGGAGGAGGGAAGCAGCGGTGGGGAGGGGGGGGTGGAGAGTGGAGGAGAACACGAGAGGGTGGGTGTCGAGAAAGGAAGGAGACGATCGTCCGTTCCGCGACGAGAGAGTTCCTGTCCTTAAAAAAAAAAAATAGTAGAGAGTTAATTTTATTTAAAAATAAGTTATAATAGGATAAGATTTTTTTCTCTGAAATCTAAGATAAGAACATCAAACAGAGTGAGATGGATCTCTTACTCTTATTTTTAAATTTAAGAGAAAAATGAAAGAAAAAATAACAATCAAACATCTTATAAATATCAATTAATATCACATAGGTAAAAAGTACGAAAGAAAGGCGAAAGACAATCCGATTTATTCACCTTAATTTATAAGGCACAATAGAATGATGATAGGGAAAATGAAAGAAAAATTTAATCATTTACATGATTCTCTAAGAAGACGAAACATTTATCTTAGTACATAAAGAAAGCGAAACATTAGTCTTATAAGATGTTTGGGAATAATTTTTTTTTAAACTCTCCGTCTAAAAAATTATGTTAGATCAATTTTTAATTTAAATTTTAAAATCGATAAAAATTGATACTTTCTATTTGATAAAAATGTCGTAATTTTAAAATATAGGTAGACATGTTTGGCTCCACCGGTGACGGCGGCCCCGATCCTCCGACGGAGCCCTGGATAGCGGAGGCGATGACGTCGAGGACCACAGGCAGTGACTGCGCCGCATAAGGGCGGAGCGTCGTGCGCGGCTCAGGGACATGGTGGAGGGGATCCTCTGGGAGATGAGGACCCCCCGCCGCGACGTCGTCCGGGAGCACGTCCTCCCCCTTCTCCCCGTGCAGACCCTGCTCTGCTTCGTCTCCGTCTTCGCCTCCGAGTTCTTCCACCAGTTGCTCCCGGGTGTCCCCGCCTACTTCCCCTTCGACCCCCTAGCCGTCCGTGTCCCCGATCCGCCTCTCGCCTTCCTCCCCGGCCACCCCGACATCGCCGCTCTCGCCTCTTCCAACGGCCTACTCTGCTGCGTCGGGGTCCTCCACTCGTTCTACCTCTGCAACCCCTCCACCACCGAGTGGACGCCCCTCCCCGAGCCGCCCCCGCCACGCCTGGCCTACCACGACGGTGCGCCCCTGGCGGAGGACGCCCACACCGCCGTGGCGCTCGTCTTCGAGCCGTCGGTCGTCAACCGGGAGGGGCGGCCTTCTGGCGCACGGCGATGCAGACGATGATCGCCTACGACCCCGCGGTGGCCGGGGTGAGACCTGGGGGTCGTCGCCGTCCGTGTTCCGAAGCCGGCCGTGGCCGTGGGGGAGGGGAGGGGGGTCGCGCGTGGGAGGGAGGGAGAGTCTCGTCGTTAGTCCTTTAAACAAAAATTGATTAAGCCCTATTTTTTTTCTAGAAAGATTTATACGGGACGATATTCTCTCTCTAAAATTTAAAAAATGAATATTAAACGAAATTAGAGAATCTCTTACTTTTTTTTTAATTTAAGAGAAAAAAGAGAGAGAAAATAACAACCATACACCCTATTAATATTCAAAGAAGGTAAAAATAACTGAGGAAGACAAAGCGTTTGTCTCAGTGAAATATTTGTCTTAACATCTGCCTCATCACTAAATAACAGAAAGTCCTATAAGACGGAGCATTCAACTTGGCACCCTAATAAGGAGTAGCTATTCTATCTCAACATAAAAAGCAAAAACTTAGATGAGGCGGAGCATTCGCCTTAGCTCCCTATAAGGCGAAGCATTCGTGTAAACCAAAACTTCCACCTTCTCATAAATGACAAAATCTTTAACAAGGCGAAGCATTCATCTAAGGTCTCTCACAGGCGAAGCATTCACTTTAGCAGGATGGAAGACAAAGTATTTGCCTTAGCTGAAACTTTCGTCTTATCACATAATGATAGAATCCTTAACAAGGCAAAGCATTCATCTTAGGTCTCTAGAAGGCGAAATTTTCGCCTTAGCAAGATGAAATGTGATGTATTCGCCTCAACGTAAAATGACAAAACTATGGAAGGCAAAGTATTTGTCTCAACAAGAGCATGCACTTTATCACCCCGATAAGGAGTATCTATTTCGCCTCAAAAGAAAATGATAAAATTATTCGTAAGGTGAAATAATAACGGTCACTCCGCCTTAACACAAAAAACAAAACTCTTAAATAAGGCAGAACAATAAAAAGTACACTTTGTCTCGATACAAAATGACAAAACTATAGGAGAAGTATTTGACTTAACTATCTTAGTAAGGCAAAACGTCTCTAATATTCCACCTCAACATTAAACGATAAAATTCCTTAACAAGACATTACACTCTTTGTTTCCAAAGAAGGCGAAACATGTATGATATTTCATCTTAACATAAAACAATAAAATTCTTAACAAGGTGGAACCCCTTTTGTTTTCTAAAGAAGGCGGAACAAATCTGATACACCGTCGTAACATAAAATGACAAAAACAAATATGTATTTACACTATATTGTCTGGAAAGGCGATATTTCACCTCTCCTCTTTATTGGTATATTAATCATTAACGATAATATACAAAGGCGGTGCACGTGCATTGCTTTTGACTCCTTGACCATACTACATGACGGATTATATAGTAGGGCACCTACGTAACACTTAAATACTATAATGCCATGCACTTAAGTGATTTACAAATATATTGAAAAGAAAAGATTACTTATTTCTTGTGCACTTCACAATATCTTAAGATATACTCTTAAGTGCTAAACTAAAAATATTTATTGCATAGTTTCCTCTCGTACATTTGAAATTTGAAATTGCCTACCTATTTCAGGTTCCAGCAAGGGATCAATATCTTTAGTATTGTTTCAGAAATAACATGTAGCAACATTCAGGAGAAAACTTGCACAAGAGAAAAAATAAGTTAACTAACAGCGACAACATACATTTAATTCAACTGCAAACTTAGATTATGATGCAAAGCAGTTTGATCTGTTGAACGTTAAGATTGAGATGCTACTGTTGGAAGAGCACATGTATCTAATGGATACCATGAGGTTTGGAGTTTTATATAGCCCAAAGACTCAGATAGAAACATAACGCTTCAAGTAACAAACGATCAACCATTCAAGTGCCTTCCTGCAATCAAAGCGATCTTAACGTCTTGCTTCCTGCGCACTGACAGCCAAAGGAACTTCACTGCATTTAAAGCTCATTCTTGAAGTTCATCATCCTAAGAAGTATTAAAGAGGAGAATATTGCATTGTAACGATATTCTACTTTCCATATTTTATTTCATTCATTACAATCATATGTATTTACTCTTTGTTGATCCTGTCCGAAAGATAATGGGTAAGAGCATTTGTTGCTCTGTATAACTAGCACTACGTGTGATTGGTTGGTCTGTTGATACATGAGAATCAGTTGGATGACTAGCTCCTGGAAAGCTACTTGGTGCGAGATCACCAGAAAAACTAAGTCACTGCGAGTGATTGTTGATTGGTTGAGACATGATCAAACTCAGTTGGTGACTAACTCTAGGAAAGATAGCTAGTGTGAAATCACCAAAAAAATTAAGTCACACAGCGTGACTGTCGGTTGGCTGAGACCTGATCAAAATCAATTGGGTTGATAATTCTTGAGAAACCACTAAGATTTATTGAGTCCTGTAAGATCAGCTGGGGAGCTTGTCTTGGAAATAGTACTTGTTGTAACATTTAACGAAAGGTTAGTGAATATCCCAAGCAAGTTATAAGGGAGACGGTACGTAGGGAACCCAGAGGGCTAAGTGAACTAATATAAAATCTTGTGTCTCATGTGATTTGGTTGTATTATTACTTTTTATATTATATTACACAACCTATACAATTTTAATATGTGATTCTTTTTCAAAGGCACATTTATTCACCCTTCTCTGGAGTGTACCCGACTATTAATTGACATGCAGTAGCATTTGACATACAAGTAAATATTATAGTAGCATAATCTGTCAATGATGTCATCATGGACATGTCGTCCATTATCTCGAGTGATCTTGAGGAGGCATCTGTGACACAAACGGATGACAATCCTGAATAATAATTTCAAACAATCTCCATATTACAAATTCAGACTCCTCTCAATTGAGTTTTGGTATTTTTGAGTCTGATGATGATGCGGATTCCAGTTCTGAAGTTTGAAAATGGCTATTCAATTAGCTGCTTTATTCTTCAATGTAGCATTTGTTTTTCGACGTTGCCCGCCACCTAAGCCACCACCTGTCACGTGATAGAACCATGTTTTATCCTGCAGGCAATGCACCTCCTTTACCAAAAGATGTTTGTGGTTGCTCAGAATGCAAGAATTGTCGGAAGGTGACAGTAAAATGGCGACTTGAAGAAGCATGCATGCCTGTCCTTGTTGATGTTCCAAATTCTGAGGCAACCTGGATGGATTACTCGACGTTCGAATGACTTTCTCCTGCATCCAACCTCGAGGATGAGGTTGTTTCTCATGGGGAGAAGCATTTGATATGTAAATAGAATTAGTCGATGACAAACTTAAGGTGTTACGAAGTTAGGCATTTTGTTAGGGACGTTAGAGTTCTGATTAGGATTTCAATTGAGTTTATTGTGAGGTGTTAAGCAAAATGACCCTGTAAATAGTGGAGAAGGTAATAGCTTAAGGGGTGGCAACCAGCTCTTTCTTGAATACAATTCTCGCCTTCCACAAGTCTTCGTCTGTTGCTTCTTCTTCCTTTCTCCTTCTACTCTTCCATCTGTTCCTTCTCCCATGCATGTCCTTCCCCCTTCTATTACCTATGTTCCTGCATCTTCTAGCATTCTTGGGATAGTTTCATCACCGTCGGCGATTCCCAACCGGAAGAAGTCCGCCTTAGCTACGATTGCATCGGAAAGATTTGCCATAGTTGGGATTGTGAAAGTTCGAGTGAGGGAGCCCTAGGGCCCGGTCGCCCCATCTTATTAAAGGAAACTTAGGGGAAAACCCCTCATAAGTTAAAACATTACAATACTCCCCCTCAAGATGGGGCGAATATATCATAGACTCCCATCTTGCACACCAAACTAGAAAAAATAGAAGAACTAAGTCCTTTAGTAAGAATATCTGCAACCTGATCAGAGGATTGAACAAAAGGAATACAAATTTGGCCATGATCAATCTTCTCCTTTATAAAATGACGGTCAATCTCAATATGCTTGGTACGATCATGCTGCACTGGATTGTTAACAATCTCGATCGCCGCCTTGCTATCACAATACAGACGAAGAGGAGACCTATTCCACAGCTTCAACTCTTGAAGTAGCTTCTGTAACCACAGGAGTTCACAAACACCTAGTGCCATCGCCCTATACTCGGCCTCTGCCGTTGACCGAGCAACAACAGACTGTTTCTTACTCCGCCAAGCAACTAAATTACCTCCAACATACATACAGTATCCAGAGGTAGACCGCCTGTCATCAAGAGAGCCAGCCCAATCTGCATCAGCATATCCTTCTACCTGAAAATCATGATGTCGAGTAAACAATAGTCCCCGACCTGGACATCCCTTCAGGTAGCGCAATACTCTATAAGCCTCCTCTAAATGTCTCTCCCGTGGATCATGCATATACTGACTAATCACACTGACTGCATATGCAATATCTGGTCGTGTGTGTGACAAGTAGATCAATCTCCCAACAAGCCTTTGGTATCTCTCCCTGTCAACTGGTGCACCACCATCTGCCACTAAACGATGATTTGGGTCTATTGGGGTAGCAGCTGACTTACACCCCAACATCCCAGTCTCAGAAAGTAAGTCTAGTACATACTTGCGCTGTGATAGAAAAATCCCTTTAGTTGATCTGGCAACTTCTATACCTAAAAAATATCTCAAGGGACGCAAGTCCTTCACCTCAAATGCTTGTTTTAGCCTTGACTTCAAGTGTTTGATCTCCTGATGATCATCTCCTGTAACAATAATATCATCAACATACACAAGGAGAATAGTTCTCTTTCCCTTGAGATGTTTGTAAAATAATGTATGATCTGCATTACTTTGCAAGTACCCTATATCTCTCACAGCTCTGCTGAATCTATCAAACCAAGCACGAGGAGACTGCTTAAGTCCATACAACAATCGCTTCAATTTGCAAACTTTTCCAGCACTTGTTGTACTATCGAAGCCAGGTGGCACCTGCATATAAACTTCCTCTTGAAGATCACCATGCAGAAAGGCATTTTTCACATCTAACTGATGTAGCTCCCAACCAAGATTAGCTGCACAAGAAATTAGGACACGAATAAAGTTCATTTTTGCCACAGGGGCAAATGTCTCATCATAATACACTCCATACGTCTGTGTATAGCCCTTAGCAACCAGCCGAGCTTTGTATCTCTCCACTTTGCCCTCAGGTGTTTGTTTCACAGTAAACACCCATCTACACCCAACATGATGCTTCCCAGCTGGTAAGGAAGCTAGTTCCCAAGTCTGATTTTTGGATAAGGCATTCATCTCCTCTGACATAGCTTCTCTCCACTTTGGATCTTCCATAGCCACCTGCCAAGTACTTGGGACACAAATAGTATCTAGTGTAGCTGCAAAACACTGATAGGAGGGAGAAACATACTCATATGACACATAACTAGCAATTTCGTAACGGTAGCAGGCAGGGGGAACAGTAGAGTGAGTGCCCTTACGTTGTGCAATAGGAAGATCAAGATCAGACACAGGTGGAGTAGTGGAAGGGATGTTACCATTATGACCCGATGTAGAAGGAGAGTATGCAGCTAGAGCTTCACCCGAGGAAGACACTTGATAGTGGGATGCGGATGCACATAGGACTGGATTCTATCCTCCACTGTAGGGCCATGCCCTCGTTCCCCCTGAAGACCATCGACATACTCCCCCTGGACACCAGGACCAACAGGAGTGCTAAGAAAATCGCCTGGAAATAGGAGAGCTGAAGGTCCACCATCACATTGGTTAGTCCCGTAGTAAGCCTCATGCTCTCGAAAGGTGACATCCATAGTGACAAAGAACCGCCGCTCAGGAGGATAATAACATCGATATCCTTTCTGGGTAGCAGAATAACCAACAAAAACATATTTTAATGCTCGTGGATCTAATTTGCCAACCGATGGCCTATGATCTCTGGCAAAGCACACACAACCGAACACCTTAGGGGGAACTATATAGCTAGTAGACCCCATAAGACACTGAAGGGGAGACATAAAATCAAGAGTCTCGAGAGGCATTCGATTTATTAAATATGCAGCAGTCAACACAGCCTCTCCCCACAAAAACTTAGGAACATGCATAGTAAACAATAAAGATCGGGTCACCTCCAATAAATGTCTATTCTTCCTCTCAGCCACTCCATTCTGAGCTGGGGTATCAACACAGGTGGTCTGATGTATAATCCCATGAGTATGAAGATACTTACAAAATTCCCCATTAGTATACTCTGTCCCATTATCAGAACGTAACACCTTGATCTTAGTGCTAAACTGTGTGTCCACTAACTTATGAAATTCTTGAAAGCACCTAAGAACTTCTCCTTTGCTTCTCAATAAATAAACCCATGTAGCCCGGCTGAAGCAATCAATAAAAGTCACAAACCATCGATGACCTGTAACAGCAGACATGCTACAAGGTCCCCATACATCAGAGTGCACAATCTCAAAAAGTAAGGAACTTCCATTTCCAGAAACAGGATAAACACTTCTTGTATGTTTGGCCAACTCACAGTGATCACAATACAATTGATTTTTATTGTATTTATTTACTAAGGAAGGAAATAACCTAGCAAGAAGTGAAAAAGGGATATGTCCCAGCCTTCGATGGTATAGCATCATCTCTGAAGTAGCATCCTCAGTACCAAGAGCAAATCTCTCCCCAATAGGTTCCAAACTGTATCCTTTAGCTTCCAAATAGTATAGTCCATTGTGCATTTTATCACATCCAAGTGTCTTTCCCATGTTCAGCTCCTGAAAAAGACAGTGAGAAGGCCAAAAAGTGACAGAGCAATTCAAATCTTTAGTAATGAAACTAATATAGAGTAGATTTGTAAGAAAAGAAGGAACATGTAAGACAGAAGACAATCGTAAAGTAGGGGTACAGTCCACAGATCCCTTGCCTGAGACAGAGGTAAGGGATCCATCAGCAATGCGGACTTTATCCCTACCTGAGCATGGGAGATATGATCGAAAAGAGGTGGATGTACCTGTCATATGACTGGAGGCTCCTGAGTCTATTACCCAAGAGTCAGATTTTCTATCTACGCAACCGAGGGCATAGGCAATGTTAGATGCAGTACCTGACTGGGCAAAAAGAGAAGAGTCAGTATACCCCTCAGGCTGGCTAGGCGTCTCTATTACAGAGGAGGAAGTAGTGCCAGAGAATGCCTCATGCTTTTCCATTAACTTTCGAAGAGTCTGATACTCCTCAGCAGACAAACCAACTGTGCTACCCTCAGTCTCTGCCGAGAGATGAGCATGTCCAACACCACGACCTCGACCACGGCCTCCTCCATGGCCATCACCACGACGACCACGCTGAGCAGGACGACCATGAAGCTCCCAACAGTGTGTGTTATACTATAAAAGCTGATTTCAACGGAGCACTCACAACAGAAGTAACTCGTCGTCGGGTTTCCTCACTTAAGACAGTAGAGAAAGCCTGTGCCAAGGTAGAAAGAGCATCACGGGCTAAGAGTTGAACGCGAACAGACTAAAACTCTGTGTTCAACCCATACAAAAAGTCCTGTACTCGTTCATGTTCAAGAAATTTCTGAAAACCTTCAACATCCGCTGAACATTTAGGAACAAAGGTGCGATAATGATCTGCCTCAGACCAAAGGTGCTTCAGTTCTGTAGCATACTCTGTCACAGACAATTTGCCCTGACGAAGCTCCCTCAACTGGGACCGGATCTCAAACTCCTGTGCAGAATTAAGTTTCTGAGAAAACATCTGGGCCACTGCCTCCCAGAATTCATGTGCAGTCTCCAACAACTGCACACTCCGAAGAACACTAGGCACCATCGTATTCAACAAGAATGCCAAAACAACAGAATTTTCATTGCCCATTGAGTCACCCCAGACTCACCATGAGTAGGCCTTTTCACAGCCCCAGTCAGATATCCCTCCAAACCTCGACTTTGCACAAGCAAACGAGTACTTCTTTCCCAAGTCAAATATGTTGCTGATCCATCAAGTTTGATTGCCACTTGCAAAGTATTAAGAGATGCAATCTCTCGAGGTGAACTACCTGAAGTAGTAGAAGCTTGTACAGCAGATATCTGAGCTGAGATGAGGCGTCCAATCAAATTTTCAAGATCATGTACGGTGACCGGATTATCCATCCCTGTTGAAGTAACAGCAACAAACAAAAAATAGAGACCACCAATTTGACGTAGGACATATACAGACAACTGGATATATACGGGCAGTCTTCGTTACACATGTAAATTTAAGTCACATGTATCATGTCTCATAATCAAATACCACTATAAATAACAGGAGACCAACCTTCAAATATATCATCTCCTAATAATGGATGGCGCAATAGCTCATACTGCATGACCCCTTTTTTTCTATTCTCCACTGAAGGCACCACCCAACCACTAAATCAACAAATCAAGGTCAGCATCCTCTTGCCTCCATCCGAAAGCACACTCTCTGGCCAACAATTGCTGTCCTGAAATTGAGGTTGCAGAAATGTTCCTCGAGCATGAAAGAATTATAGCATGTTATACAGTGTGCCATCTCGGAAGAGTAATGAATTCAAACATAAAAGGGGGTGCCGTTGTGGGAGCCCACGGCTGCGGTGGGTCGTGTGACTGATGCTGCTCTTGTGGTTGGGTATGGGGCTGGCGCCAGCAGAGGGCAGGCGCTGAAGGTCCCGTTCAGGCGGCGGTGAGATCGGACTGAGTTGCCGATGGGACACCGGTCAGCAGCGGCGGCGGCGGCGGTATGGGGATGTGCCGCAGAGGGCAGCCGACGCCTAGAGGGCAGCCTGCGTCCGCAGGGAGCCGGACCCCGGTGGGCCGCGGGCTCCCTCCCAGGCGACGACCACGCGGCTTCTCTCGGCGGCGACAGAGGCTCTGATACCAAGTTGGGATTGTGAAAGTTCGAGTGAGTGAGCCCTAGGGCCCGGTCCCCCCATCTTATTAAAGGAAACTTAGGGAAAAACCCCTCATAAGTTAAAACATTACAATAGCCATTCTTGAAGAAGAGAAGCCAAGCTCTGATCCGGAGGATCGTAACGTAAGCTCATATAATAGGATCACAACTCTTCTAAGATGTCCTAGAGAGTTAGATGAAAAAAAGGCTGTCATTATTTGGAATCGTGTCCAAGTTAAAGTCAGGAGTGGAACACAAGTTTTGAACTAACAAAAAAGCCACGAAAATAACAAAACTTTTGATATTTTTATCATTTAATATTAATTTAAAACTTTTGATAAATAATAATAATATATATGATTATTTGATAATTGAGAATGATAATTTCGATATTTTACCTTCAAAGATGGTATGTATAAAATTAACCGTGTAAAATTAAACATCATCTATCGAATCGGATAGCTATCTGGTTATTGGATGCGAAATTAAATCGAATGTTACCGAACCCTCTTGCCAGTCGTACCAACTCTTCCACCCCGGGAACTGTAGTATAAGCAGGAGCTGCTGGACCATCCAATTAGTCGCGTCGGTCGTAGGCCCCACTCGAGAGTCGGGCACAGCGGTAATGTCTTCGTCAACCAGGTCTCTTTCCACAGATGATGCCACGTCAGTGTCAAGCCCCACTCGTCGTGGGAAACAGCACTGCCACGTCGAGACCACCCCCTTCTACAGTTCTACCAGCCCAAAGCACCTTATGGTTGAATCGAATCTACTTCAGAAACAACTAGGGCCGCCCCAACCAAACATGTAGATATTTTTTTAGATGTACTCCAACAGTTTTGTCATATTTACACCTTTAACCCAACTTGACTGAAACAGCTCGGAAGTCACGGCAGCAGGTGGGAGCTCTCACCTACTCGCGGAACCCTCACCGCCCAGGCGGTGGTTCTTCGTCGAGCCTTCCGACGGCTTTTACCGACGCTTCACCGGTGGATCTTTGGGTGGGGGGAGCTCCCGTCGGGAACTCCCCCCCCCCTCCTCTCCAGGTTTGCTCCTCTCCCCTCTCGCCCCTCCCCCTCCTTCCTCCTCTCCGCTGGTACCCCCCGACCCTCCCTCCCCATCTTCTTCCCTCCACCTCCCCCACCTCCTTGATGTCTCGTTGTCCCCTCTCCCACCCCGTTTACGGTTTCGCTCCCCACCCCCCGCTCCCCCATCCTTCGAATCGCACCCCCGCCTCCCCCGCCAGTGCCGCCCCCACCCCTCGGGTCCAATCCTCTCCCGCCCGTGAACCCCCTCCCCTTACCCTTGTTAGCCCCCCCCCCCCCTTCGCCCGCCCTCTTCCCCAAACGTCCTCGCGATCCCCTTTCCCCGGCCCCTCAGACGGTCTCCCTCCACTCCTCCTTGACCCGATCTCCACCTCGGCCCTCCGCACAGTCCAGCGCCCTCCATCCCCCCCAGCTCTTCCCCTCCCCTCTTTCTCCCTCCCAGCTCGTTTTCCCTTGCCCCCCCCCCCCCCCCCAGCCACCTGTTGACACCTGAAATATGCCAGAAGAGACCAAAGCAGACTCAGGGCTCTAAAGGCCGATCAAAGATGCAGCTCCTGTACCATCCCTGGAAGTTCTGAGAATCAGAATAGAAGAGATCCACTACCCCTAACGCTCTGTCCGGCTAAAGCCATCTCTGGTTAGGCCGCTGCTCAGCACTGCTATCATTCGGATAGTCAGGCTGATAAAAATTATAACAAAATCTAGGCAACCATCTGCCTGCTGGAAAGGATCTTCAGACAATTCTGATCCTCGCAGAAAGGGATTCAGGCAGCCTCACACTCGGCCGTGAATGCAAGGTGTCAAGCAACCTCGGGTAGAGCATCTATTCTGAGAAGCCCACCACGCCGACGAAGGAAGCCCATTAGGTGAATCTGGCGCCGAATGATGGAAAAATGGGCCAAGCCCAACACCAGATGAGACGCGCCGAGGGGCTGTATACCCGGCGCGCCGAAACGTTATGTGATGTCGCGCCGGGGAGCTCGTGCCGAGAGGCTTAGGGCCATCCCTCTATAAAAAGCAACCTGCTGCCTTTCGAAAGAAGAGACGGAACAGAAGATAGAAGAGAAGAAGAGGCAATATACAGAACAGGGAGCAGTAGCCACTGAAAGGAAAGGGAGCTCGAGAGCCCTCTAAGGAAGCTGAGGAGAAGAGAGAGTTGCAGAGATTCGAAGGAAGAGTCAAGGTGGGATCGGTTTCAAGATGCCCTGAGGGGCTACAGTTTTCCTTTCCCCATGTCTTTTATTTGAATATCCCTTTCTTCTTTTGTGTCTGTTTTCGAGCATCCTCGCTCCAGTAGCATCGAATGCTAATGTAGCCCCGTTATCAGGGATAGAGTCTATGTATGATTCTCATTCAGTTGGATTTTCTTCTGAGCTAGATGCGTGTATGCTGTTCGGATAAATAGTTAATAAAAGAGGGCTGAAGCTCGCCTTTTCCTTTTCCTTTCTTCCTCTGCATCCGAGGTTCAACGTATTCAATAGCTAATGTAAACGTATCCCATCTGCACGAGTGTATTCTGCCATAGTCCTTCCCAACCTCACCTCCACATCGAGAGCCGGAGACAGTCTATCTCATGGCTTCTCGTTTGTGAGACGAAGAGGGATAGACTCAAACTAGAACTCACAAGGTTCAGTCTGTGATCAGGCTCCCGGTGAGGCCCCTGAGGGAAGGCCATTTTCTCCCTGGGTCACCGTCTCCAGAACCACCTCCAGTGTTCGCCCTAAATGCCTGAATAAACCCCCTGTGAAACTTCCAGAGCCCCCCTGAATTCCTCACCTAATAAACCCCTTCGAACATCACTCGAGCCTCACTAAAACCCCTGACTTCAAAATCCTATCAGCCTCCCGGCGCGACTCTCTCAGCGCGAGTCTCGCGCCGAGTGCTGTCCGCGCCGGTTGGACTCCTACTGTTGCGCCGAAACCCATTCCTCCTTGTCGCGTCGAGACCTCCACACCTCTCATGCTGAAGCCAGCCGCGCCGATAGATTCGTGTCGATACCCTCAGTACTCCTGAGCCATGCCAGCCTTAGCCACAAGACCCTGACATTCTGAGGAGAAACATTACCCTTCCCTCGACCCTCACGGGAGCTACATCAACGAGGTTGATTCCCCCCTACACTATGCCACCCCATCAAGTCATGGAGTTCTACCACTGTATGTTCTCCATTGGCTACACAGGGGATATCAATAAATCCCACAATATGTGGATAACGTCCCATAAGATTGAGATCCTTTTTGGATCTAGGGCTAGGCCCGCCTCTCTTTTGGCTTCCACCCCGGCATTCCGTGGGTGGATGACTTATACTCCCCTTTTGGCCCAGTCCAAAATAAGGGGAGATGCTGCCAAAATTTATCCGCGAGCTTTACTTTGTCGTGTAGTGCGACGCTTTCACTGAAATTATGAATCTAACCCCAGTTGTGTGGCAGAGATCTGAGCTACACCATCTTATGATCCTCTGCTCACCACCTTCAGAGGGGAATATAACCATCATAGTCACGTGGTCTCCTTAGAATTTCTATGGATGAGCCTACCCTCACTCTCTATCTTACTCAAATACCACCATGAACGAATTCATGAAACCTCATTGAACACAAATGACCCCCTTTTGAATTCGTAAAGCCTCCACAATACTTGAAAACTCAAAAGAACATATTGTTATCGGCGCCACATCTCCTCCCGGCGCAGCCTCCTCTCGGAGCCGATTTCGCACTGGGTGATGGGCGCGCCGAGTGGCCAGCGGCGCCGGTTTGCCTTCGTGCCGAAACCCCAGCCGCGCCGGTTTACCTTCGTGCCGAAACCCCAACCGCGCCGGTTCACTCTAATATCAACCATCACTCAAACATTTAACTTCTCAGCAACTTCACTGAGCCCAAAACCAATCTAGACTTGGTGCCCTAACCTCCATGGACCATCGTGACGGTCCCCACCATATCATGGGGGGGGGGGTTTCATGGTTCTTCGTCCATGTCTAACGGAGCTATATTGACGGGGCCCTACCCCCACATTATGTGCCATTTGATTGCCAGGTTGTCTTCTAACCCTGCCGACTCTTGGAGTTCTGTTACTACATGTTCTCCAATGGTCTCGAAAGGGAATATCAACAAACACCATGGCAATGGATATTATCCCATCACACTCAGATCCTTCTGGATCTCGGGCTACGTCCGGCTCCCCTTTTGGCTTCCACCCCGGCAGTCCGTGGGTGGATGACCTATACTCCCCTTTTGGCATAGTCCCAAAATAAGGGGATATGCTGTCAGATCTATGCCATAACGTTATTGTCATATCCCGTGTCGCATAGTTTTCTATGCATATTTCACATCCTGCTAGTGAAGTTAGAATTATAGTCTTATCTTGTTTTGCCCTCGAGGCATCTTCTCTTGGCAACTAATCAAGGGTGGTCCTCTTTCGTAGAGGACGTAATTAACGGCATAACCTTTATGGTATGGCGGACTCCGAGTCCTGACAAGAATATCACAATCGACTGACTGAGTCAGATCGAGCGCACAAAAAACTGTCACGCCAGTGACTGGCACGCCTAATTAATAAACCAAATAAACAAGCAAAATAAATAAATATCAAATAAAATATTCTAATAAAAATTCCATCCCCACAGCTCTGGCACGCCCGGTGGGACACGAGTCTCCCTTCATCTATTTGCCAAGAGAGTATACCTTAGGAGGCTTCCCCCAAGAATACTGATTGTCTGTATGTTTGTCTCAGGTGAACGATGACATCATTGGGACTTACTGGTCTTGACTTCGGCCCCGCGATCGTCGCCGGGCACGCTGAACACGGGTACCTGGTGGTGCCCATGGTTTTCGGCTCCTCCTCCCCAGCTGTGGGCTTCCCCAACTTCTTGGGGTTGGCCTTTGCCGACATGCTACAGACGGAGTCCCCGAAGCCCGCCGAAGAGGAGGTTGCTGAGAAGGTCGAGGCCTCGGAGACTCGACATTGTGCTGGCTCGCCTGCGAGCCCGATTCAAGTCGCCAGCTGCATGGTACGTCACATTGCTCACGGGGCCCGTCCCGTTCCTGCCAAGACTTTCGGGAAGCGCCAACATCGGAACCCCCAAAGGAAGGCTAATGCTGTTGTAACCGGACGTCTCTCCGCGTCCGGCAAGTCTATGCTGGTCGGTGGCCTCCGCGTCTTTCTGGATGGATGTAAAGCCCGAGTAAGCCCGGACCGGGTGATCCCTGCAGTACCGGTCCGCAACTCTTATCAGGCTCTTGTTGAAGAAGAGCCGAGGAGGAAGAAACCGGCCGCCATGACCAGAAGAGGTTGGCTCCTGAGCTAAGAAGATTCAAATAGGTTTGGGTCCTCAAAAAGGTCCAGCCTGTCTACCAAGACGCTCCAGTCCAGTACCGCTCCAGATTCACCGGAGCAGAAGGAAACAAGAAGAGGGGCCCTACTCCGAAGAAGGAAGAGACGGTTGTGGACCCTCCACGCCGTGGAGCTTTAGGGCCTGTGCCCGACAAGCCATCATCCCCGTTGCGGGAAGAAGATTCCAGCAGACTGCCGAAAGAGCTCGGCTTGTGTTGAACCCCCTCCTTAAGTGAATGTCTAATTTGATAGCTTTTGATGATGACCAAACACTATATGTATATATATATATTGTCTTTGAAATGTTCTAGCATATATAGTCTTGAAAATCTCACCATTCTATCGAGGTCTTGGAGCTAAGAGGGTTAAAGAACAACCTTAACGGGTAAGCCTTTTAAACTCAAATTGCAAGGCTACATCTAATTCTAATTCACAAGTTATGTCTTTACAGGGCAAGGAACATGCATAAGTGCTCAAGGACGGTCGGTGAGATCCACTTTAACTTATTGGCCCTTGATCTTGTGTTTTGATGTTCATCTTTTTTGATCTCAAGGGTCAAATTGTTTTGGGTCTTATCTAAGCTTAATTGTACTGGGTTTCTCTTATTCATGTCTTAGCACATTCCCCTTGATAGCTTAAAACCAACCTTGGAACCCCTTGGCTTGTTCTTGGACTTAGTGGCCTTTTAATCAACC
Organism: Amorphophallus konjac; assembly: GCA_022559845.1. NCBI lineage: Eukaryota > Viridiplantae > Streptophyta > Magnoliopsida > Alismatales > Araceae > Amorphophallus > Amorphophallus konjac. Next base: position 36,165,612 of record CM040121.1, on the reverse strand, counting down.
ATTTGGAAGTTCTGCAACAAGGGTCGACCCATTGGGTCGACCCCTATGCTCTTTAATCCTGAAACAGAATCAGTTACTGAAAGGGTCGACTCATTGGGTCGACCCCCAGCCCCAAGGGTCGACCCCTGATAGCATGATTTTTATACCCGGCGGGTTCCTTCATCACATATGCAAGGGTCGACCCATTCACGCGAGGGTCGACCCCAAGGGTCGACCCCTGATCGCGTTTTTTTAATACCAGCACCGGATAGCCCGAGGGTCGACCCCAAGGGTCGACCCACTGGCCCAGAACCCTTTTAAACCCTCCAAATCCCTCACGAGGGTCGACCCCAAGGGTCGACCCTTTCAGTCTCAAACCCGAGCCGTGATTTTTGACTTGCGTGCGCATGCACCAAAAGTCATACCAATCGAACCTAACCTCCCTAAATCGTTCCAGGAATTGTGGATCTGGTCTCTAGGGTGTCTTTGAACGTTCCAAACTCTTTATATACATCTTATTGGGGTATGAAACTCTAAGGAGATAAAGGTATCTAAAGTTGTGTTATTTTTCTAACCCTTATGAGTGCAGATTCACAGCAGTAGCTCCAAGCTCCACTTCAACCTTGTTCTGAACCTGAAATCGAAGGGAAGAAGCTTGAATCAAGCCTCAAGACCATCTACAACTGAAAGCTGCGTCGGATATCAAGCTACAACCTTTGCTCGTGCAGCACTGCTTCATACTTCCTCCAAGATCTTTCTTCCACTTGCAGAAGTGCTGAACTACATCCGGAGAAGCGAAAGGGGGAGCCTCAACCACGATAAACAATTCTTCAGTCTCCATTTTTTGAATCCTTTGCTTGAGCTTGTGCATCTGTTGTATATCTTAAATCAGATTCTTGTGTGTGGTGTTCGTGATCGGAAACACGAACGTGTGTGTGTGTATGTATGTTTGGCAGCCCAAATCGGGTGCCGTGTGTGTGTGTGTGTGTGTGTGTGTGTGTGTGTGTGTGTTTGCTATTCTACACAGCGTGTGTGTGTGGCTCACTTCATAGTGGAGTCTTAATCCTCACGTGTGAGGGGTGGACGTAGGGGACACGGCAGTGTACCCGAACCACCTAAAAACTCCGTGTGTTACTTGTGGTTTGTTTTTCCAGATTCATTATCGAGTGGGCTTCACGGTGAGTTAAGCGTACACCATTTTTCTTAATCAAACACTCACCTTTATCTACATGCATTCACAAGTGAGATCATGATCGAGTGAGGTCTAGTGCTTATATGTTTTACTTATCATTGTTTTCCTTGGAAGAAATTTTAATTGGCCAATCAATTCACCCCTCCCCTCTTGATTGCCACCGTTTGGGACTCAATAATTGGTATCAGAGCTTTGGTCTCTGTTTCACTCGACCACACGGTCGTAGAGTAGATCCCATTATATGGCAAAAAAGTGGATGATGCCCGAAGGGCATTCGATCCAAAGACCCCCATTTTTTGATGGATCAAATTACCCTTATTGGAAGAACAGAATGTATATTTTTCTACGAGCCCAAGACTATGACGTGTGGCGCGTCATAAGCAAGGGTCCGTATACTCTGTCTCAAAATGAGGATGAGTGGGATGATGAGGATATAAAGAAGTGTTCATCAAATTTTAAAGCAATGAATATAATACAATGTGCCATTCATCCTAATGAATACTCACGAATTTCTATGTGTTCTTCCGCGCAGGAGATGTGGAACAAGCTGCGGTTGATCTATGAAGGAACATCAGAAGTAAAGGAAACCAAGGCGAATCTGCTAGTCCGGGATTATGAGTTATTTATGATGAAACCAGAAGAGTCCATTTCTGATATGTTTGCAAGATTGACAGAAATCACGAATGGATTAAAGGGTCTTGGTAAAGAGTATTCCGATAAGAAACTCGTCAGAAAGGTACTGAGATCCTTGTCATCACAATGGCACACAAAGGCCACTGTAATCGAGGACTCAAAGGATCTCAGCACTTTGAAATTAGACGAGCTAATTGCCTCCTTGATGACTTACGAAATCGACATCAAGAGGAGCGAGGAGGACCATAAAAAGAAGAAGGTAGTCACACCTTTGGCTCTAAAAGTGAATCCACAAGATTCAGAGGGCAGTGACAATGATTCAACTGGCAACACTGAAGATGAAGAGCTGGTTGCCATGATTACAAGAAGGGCAAGAAGGTTCATCAAAAGGACCAGAAATTTCGATGGTCAATTCAGAAAGGGACCAAGAAGGCAAGGTCCGAACAGAGGAGAAAGTAGCAAGAAAGAAGAAGTGATATGTTACGAATGCAAGAAACCCGGTCACATGCGGGGTGAGTGCCCCGATCTGATGAAGAAGCTGAAGAAAGGAAAATTCAAGAAGCCTAAGGCCATGGTGGCCACTTGGAGCGATGAAGATGAGGAAGAGTCCGGGAATGAAGATGGACTAAATGAGCTGGTCCAAAACCTATGCTTCATGGCCAATGACGACGATGGAAATGAGGTAGATTCTGAAACTGAAACTCTTACTTGTGAACAATGGTAAATTGCATATGAGTCGTTATATGAAAAATGTAAAAAATTCAGATCTGAAAATAGACATTTGAAAAAGAAAATTAAACATCTTGGGCATGCTGAAAACTCATGTGGAAATTGCCATGTGTTGAAATCAGAAATTGATAAATTGATAAATGATAAAGAAATTCTTGTGTCAAAAAATGAATTGCTTGAAGAAGAGATTTCATGCATGAGAGAGGAGCAATTCACACTAAATAAAATGCATGATGATTTGAGAAATAATCTGGAACAAGAAAAGCTTGAAAGCATGACATGCAATCAAGGAAAAGAAAAGGCCGAAAATCAAGTCCATTCTCTAATGCATGAAAACCATGAGTTGAAGGATTCTATTGCCATTTTTGAAAAAAGGGAAAACTTTACAAATCTGAAACACATTCAACTCACATGCCTCCCAGAAGTTCATCTCCATCCACGTCAAAAACACATGTGCATAATTCAATCTTGAATAAAGGAAGGAGAAGAAACAAGGACAGAGCTATTACATGCTTTTATTGTGGAAGGTTAGGCCATGATATATATGATTGTAGAATTCTGAAATTTGATGATGACAGGTTTACTAGAATGAGAAATAGATAATACATATCTCATGTTTCTAACCATCGTGGACCCAAGCTTGCTTGGGTACCAAATTTTGCATAAGTACGGTTGTTGTGATTGCAGGTCTGCTTGAGAGCTCAATGGAATAGGTGGTATTTTGATAGTGGATGCTCTCGGCACATGACGGGAAATAAAGAATTGTTTGCGGACCTGCATGAAAAGGATGGTGGAACAGTGGCATTTGGTGGTAAGGACAAAGGCAAAATCATCGGAGAAGGTAAGATAGGTAAGAATCAAAATCATGCCATTGAGAATGTCTTGCTCGTGAAAGGGTTGCATCATAATCTTTTGAGTATAAGTCAACTTTGTGATAAAGGATGCAATGTGATTTTTGATTCTAACTACTGCACCGTTGTGAATAAAAAAACTCATGAGATAAAGTTCATTGGTCTCAGGCATAACAATGTATATATGATTGATTTGGATGAACTCTCTCATAAAAATCTGTGTTTGGTTGCAAGAAATAATGATGATGTTTGGCTTTGGCATCGCCGACTTGGGCATGCTAGTTTTAATGTTTTGCTAAAACTGTCTCGAAATGATTTGGCTGTTGGATTGCCTAAGCTAAAGGTTACTGATGAAGGAGTCTGTGGGGCGTGCAACATGGGTAAGCAAACAAGGACATCATTCAAGTGCAAGAATGATGTAACTATATCAAGACCCCTTGAGTTAATCCACATTGACCTATTTGGACCAAGCAGAACACATAGCTTGGGTGGTAAATTGTATGGCTTTGTCATTGTGGACGATTACTCAAGATTTTGTTGGGTTTACTTCCTTTCACATAAAAATGATGCCCTAACAGAATTTGAAGTATTTTGCAGGGTAGTCCAAAATGAAAAGGGGTGTTGCATCAAGGCCGTGCGGAGCGATCACGGTAAGGAATTTGATAACCATGAGTTCAGCAACTTTTACAGGGCTCAAGGCTATACGCATGACTTCTCCGCACCAAGAACCCCCGAACAGAATGGTATTGTTGAAAGGAAGAATAGGACGCTAATTGAGATGGCAAGAACCATGCTAAACGAGAATAATTTACCGAGGTACTTTTGGGCTGAAGCAGTGAACACTGCTTGCTACATTGTCAATCGCGCCATGGTAAGACCACTGTTGAAGAAAACCCCTTATGAGTTGTACCGTGGTAAGAAGCCAAACATTTCCTATCTTAGACCGTTCGGCTCAGTTTGTTACATTCACAATAATGGTAAGGTGGACCTGGCTAAATTTGACCCCAAAAGTGACAAAGGACGATGAATTGAATGACGGTAATATCGAGATGATGGAAGGAAAAACTAAAAAATAAGAAGTAAAAGAACCACAAGAAGATGATGCAAATCTGGAAGATCAGTTGGAACAGCAGCTTCCAAGGCAATGGACTTTCGAAAAGGACCATCAGCCGGAGAATGTGATCGGCAATGTTGAACACGGAACAAGAACACGAGCCTCCTTCAGGGAAGTTAAAAATCAGGACTATATTACCTTACTTTCCCAATTTGAACCTCACTCTATTGAAGAGGCCTTGAAGGATGAGTCTTGGATCATGGCTATGTAAGAAGAACTACACCAGTTCCAAAGGAACAAAGTGTGATTCCTCGTGCCATGTCCTAGAAACCACTCAGTGATCGGAATAAAGTGGGTTTTTCGAAACAAAACAAATGATCAAGGAGTGGTAACTAGGAATAAGGCCAGGCTAGTAGCTAAAGGCTATAGCCAAGAGCTTGGAATTGATTTCGATGAGTCTTTTGCTCCAATAGTAAGACTCGAGGCAGTGAGAGTCCTATTAGCATTTGCATGCTGTAACAACATTAGATTGTTTCAAATGGATGTTAAGAGTGCATTCTTGAATGGCTACATACAGGAAGACGAGTACGTGGAGCAACCACCAGGGTTTGAGGACACAAAGCATCCAGACCATGTGTACAAGCTAGACAAGGCACTCTACGGTCTGAAACAAGCACCCCGGGCATGGTATGAACGGTTAAGTGATTTCCTCGTTCAAAATGGATTCAAACGAGGTAATGTTGATCAAACCCTTTTCACGAAGTTGAACGGTGAGGAAATCTTAATTGTTCAAGTTTACGTAGATGATATTATTTTTGGCTGCACCAAAGATGCTCTCAGCAAAGACTTTGCCAAATTAATGCAAAGTGAGTTTGAAATGAGTCTTATGGGAGAGCTGACATTCTTCTTGGGATTACAGGTCACACAGACGACTGACGGTATGTTCATACATCAGAAGAAGTATGCATTGGAGCTGCTGAAAAAGTTCAACTTAACCTCTACCAAACCACAACCAACTCCTATGTTCACCTCAATAAAAATTGATCAAGATGAATCAGGTAAATCCGTGGATCAAAAACTCTTCAGAAGCATGATAGGTTCCTTGTTGTATTTAACTGACAGCAGGCCTGACATTCAATTTGCTGTGTGTTTATGTGCACGATTTCAGTCCAATCCAAAAGAATCACACATGTCGGCTGTTAAACGAATTTCCAGATATATTGCTGGTTCAAGTAATTTAGGATTGTGGTTTCCATGTAATTCGAGCTTTGATTTAGTTGCTTATTCTGACGCTGATTATGCGGGTTGTAAAGTGGATCGAAAAAGTACCAGCGGGTATTGCCAATTTCTTGGGGGGTGCATGGTCTCATGGGCCTCCAAGAAATAAAACTCAGTGGCTCTATCAACCGCCGAAGCCAAATATATGGCTGTCGGGAGTTGTGTTGCCCAGGTGCTATGGATCCAACAACATATGATTGATTATGGCATTTCCTTCAAAAATACTTCCATCTTGTGTGACAACACTTCAGCCATAAACTTGTCAAAGAACCCAGTCCATCACTCTCGCACAAAGTATATTGAAATTAGACATCATTTTCTCAGGGATCATGTGAGCAAGGGTGATGTAGAAATCAGGTTCATTGAAACAAATCAACAAATTACCGACATTTTCACCAAACCTCTTAGTGAAGAAAAATTCACATCATTTAGGAGAGAATTAGGGGTTTGTAGGATAGACGAGTATAAGTCATGATCATTTGCATTACTATGTGTATACGTCATTGCATAGCATGCATTTGCATTAGTATGGTGCATAGTTGCATTTCCCCTTGTCATGCATGTGCATTATGATTCATTGAAAAACAAAACAAAAATTAGATATGTGTGAAACACCATGATTGTGTGTATTGCATTCCTTCTATCTATAATATACACCCATGTCACAGTTATTTCTATGGTCAATATTCCCTTGAATTCACTTAAATGTCAAAAAGTGAGCAAAACCCCTCGAAATCTGAAATCCGGAAGCATTGGATAATGAACGTCTATTATGAGCTTAGATTTCATTGAAACATGCTCCCCAATTGATTTATCCTTAAAACAACTCAAATTTTCTTGATTCCAACATGAATTTATCATTGGGGAATAGATCCGAACCTTTTTGCTCTTCCATTACCTTTCAAAAACTTTTTTTGATGAAATACAAAGGAAGGGTCGACCCCAAGGGTCGACCCTTGCGGGATCCGCTTCTGGTTGGGGTCGGGGTTACAGGGGTCAACCCATTGGGTCGACCCGTTACGGTCGGGCGGCCTTAGCCGCCTCCGAACAAGGGGTGGAAACCCTATGTTTCCCTCTTCCCATCTCATAAAAACCTCTCAAGCCCCCTTCTAACCCTAGCCACCATCTCTTGCAAGCCCTCCAAGCACTTCTTGGCACCAAAACTCTCAAGACCTAGCCGCGGTTCTCCAGATGGCGTCCCGTGCACATCCGCCTTCCAAACAGTTCAACGCGTCTTTCTTGAGCTTCAAACCCTCTGAGGTATGTTATTGATGTGTGGAGGATCACTAATCCAAGGCTATAGCTCTCCAATCTTGTCAAACCATCTCGATCTACAACCCCATCATGCGATTCTTTCGATTTGTGTTTTAGATGGCTCCAAAGAGACATTCTTCTCGCAGTGGAGAAGGATCGAGCTCGGCAAGGGGGCATCGATCCAGAGCAGCCGCGCCAACACTCTCTAGCACGGTGTTGGATAGAACCGTACTCCGTCCACGTGCGGTTGACTTTGGTAATCTTAGCCGTTATCTTCTCGGCCTTGTTGATATCATTTGCAGTCAACCAAATATAGACGGGTTTATGTCCGCACATCATCGCATCTATCCGAATCTGGTACATCAATTTTACAGCAATTCGTCCGTTTCGGGTGATGTTCCAGTTACGACAGTAAATGGGCAGCGGATTATGCTTTCACCGCAAATGTTAGGCAAAGCATTTAATTTACCAAATGAAGGCTATGCTTTTGGGGATGTTGACGTTTCTGAAGCCACAGTGTATCGATACATGACATCCGAGGATATGGGTGATGGATCGGTTGCTTGACTAAATGCCAATCATTTTCCTCTCATGCAACAAATTTTACATAGAATGATCACCACCATTTTGTTGCCAAGAGGGGGAGGCCATGATAAGGTCACTGAAAAACATATGTTTTTATTCTGCGGTTTTATGGGTGGCATTCCTATCAAGTTTCCAGCACTTATCTTAGATCATATCTGTTCAAGTGTGAAGCACAAACATCGGACATTACCATATGCTGCAGCCTTAACTGCTATTTTTCAGTATATGGGGCTTAATCTTGCAAGGGAGGCATCTCAAACCATCCGAGCTTCTGATATCTACACCATACATTCCATATGTCACCACATGGGTTATGAAATGCAAGATGGGGTGTTGGTGCGTCAATTGAAACGAGGTACACAAGTTGCTAGCTCGGGAGAAGATGAGGATGATGAAGAAGAACAGGATGGCAACCAACAACCAGATGTTCCTGCTGAAGCAATGCCCTCCGCGGCGGTACAGCTAATCATGGATCGGTTGGATACAATTGATGGTCGTTTAGACAAGTATGGGGAGACAATGGAGGCTATGCAACAAGAATTGTCTGATCTGAAGCTCTTTCATCAAGAAAGCACTCAGTCTATTCAAGACGCCTTGGCCACTCAAGCCGCCATGTTTGGTGACATCGTAGATTATATTAGGCGTCCGCCAAATCCTCCACCTCCGAGTGATGATTAGAGGGTTATGCTCCTGCGAATTGGCACACCTCTTTTGACTTTCACGCCCTCCTTTTTGATGATGCCAAAGGGGGAGAAACTTTGGTCCTATATAGGGGCCCCAGCTAGTCGGCTAATTATATGTATTTGTGTGATGTGTGTTTGCATGCATGTATGCTTTTATCATATTTTCGCATCTCAGTTAGTTGTGTTGCATTTCCATCAGCATTTCCATTGCATCTTGTAATTTGCTTTTGAACTCAGACCATGCTTCCTTTTAAATTCGGTTGTCGACAGATATGTTTGGAATATGCCTTTGTGGTCAATCTCACATGTTTTGGATCGGTATGATGCATGTGAAGAATGAAAGTTTTATTCTTGATATGGAGGTTGAAGGTTGAATCTCATATGAATGCTAAATCATTTTTGAAGTCATATGTTTATGCAAGGCATATAGTATTTTGTCATCATCAAAAAGGGGGAGATTGTTGAATCCCCTCCTTAAGTGAATGTCTAATTTGATAGCTTTTGATGATGACCAAACACTATATGTATATATATATATTGTCTTTGAAATGTTCTAGCATATAGAGTCTTGAAAATCTCACCTATTGAGGTCTTGGAGCTAAGAGGGTTAAAGAACAACCTCAACGGGTAAGCCTTTTAAACTCAAATTGCAAGGCTACATCTAATTCTAATTCACAAGTTATGTCTTTACAGGGCAAGGAACATGCATAAGTGCTCAAGGACGGTCGGTGAGATCCACTTTAACTTATTGGCCCTTGATCTTGTGTTTTGATGATCATCTTTTTTGATCTCAAGGGTCAAATTGTTTTGGGTCTTATCTAAGCTTAATTGTACCGGGTTTCTCTTATTCATGTCTTAGCACATTCCCCTTGATGGCTTAAAACCAACCTTGGAACCCCTTGGCTTGTTCTTGGACTTAGTGGCCTTTTAATCAACCATTTGAAAGTTCTCGAACAAGGGTCGACCCATTGGGTCGACCCCTATGCTCTTTAATCCTGAAACAGAATCAGTTGCTGAAAGGGTCGACCCATTGGGTCGACCCCCATTGGCTTGTTCTTGGACTTAGTGGCCTTTTAATCAACCATTTGAAAGTTCTCGAACAAGGGTGGACCCATTGGGTCGACCCCTATGCTCTTTAATCCTGAAATAGAATCAGTTGCTGAAAGGGTCGACCCATTGGGTCGACCCCTAGCCCCAAGGGTCGACCCGAAGGGTCGAACCCTGATAGCATGATTTTTACACCCGGCGGGTTCCTTCATCACATCTGCAAGGGTCGACTCCAAGGGTCGACCCATTCACGCGAGGGTCGACCCCAAGGGTCGAACCCTGATCGCGTTTTTTTAATACCAGCACCGGATAGCCCGAGGGTCGACCCCAAGGGTCGACCCATTGGCCCAGAACCCTTTTAAACCCTCCAAATCCCTCACGAGGGTCGACCCCAAGGGTCGACCCTTTCAGTCTCAAACCCGAGCCGTGATTTTTGACTTACGTGCGCATGCACCAAAAGTCATACCAATCGAACCTAACCTCCCTAAATCGTTCCAAGAATTGTGGATCTGGTCTCTAGGGTGTCTTTGAACGTTCCAAACTCTTTATATACATCTTATTGGGGTATGAAACCCTAAGGAGAGAAAGGTATCTAAAGTTGTGTTATTTTTCTAACCCTTATGAGTGCAGGTTTGCAGCAGCAGCTCCAAGCTCCACTTCAACCTTGTTCTGAAGCTGAAATCGAAGGGAAGAAGCTTGAATCAAGCCTCAAGACCATCTACAACTGAAAGCTACATCGGATATCAAGCTACAACCTTTGCTCGTGCGGCACTGCTTCATACTTCCTCCAAGATCATTCTTCCACTTGCAGAAGTGTTGAACTACATCCGGAGAAGCGAAAGGGGGAGTTTCAACCAAGATAAACAATTCTTCACTCTCCATTTTCTGAATCCTTTGCTTGAGCTTGTGCATCTGTTGTATATCTTAAATCAGATTCTTGTGTGTGGTGTTCGTGATCGGAAACACGAACGTGTGTGTGTGTATGTATGTTTGGCAGCCCAGATCGGGTGCCGTGTGTGTGTGTGTTTGCTGTTCTACACAGCGTGTGTGTGTGGCTCACTTCATAGTGGAGTCTTAATCCTCACGTGTGAGGGGTGGACGTAGGGGACACGGCCGTGTACCCGAACCACCTAAAAACTCCATGTGTTACTTGTGGTTTGTTTTTCCAGATTCATTATCGAGTGGGCTTCACGGTGAGTTGAGCGTACACCATTTCCTTAATCAAACACTCACCTTTATCTACATGCATTCACAAGTGAGACCATGATCGAGTGAGGTCTAGTGCTTATATGTTTTACTTATCATTGTTTTCCTTGGAATAAATTTTAATTGGCCAATCAATTCACCCCTCCTCTCTTGATTGGCACCGTTTGGGACTCAATAGCTTGCTTACATCCCTCCAATGGGAGGTCGACAACTATCCCCAACCTTGCATCCGAGCCGAGGGCAAGAAGAAATGACCAATATGGTCAGAAGCTATTTTAGGGAACTGGGCAACCCCTCCTTGGGCCAACAACGGCTGTTGCAAGCGGCCATGGCTGAAGAAGACCATTGCCCATCAATGGCAGTGGAAGAGGAAGAAGACAGAAGAATGACGTCATCGGTCGATGACAATGGGTATGAAGATGGCTTTGATATTCAAGCCAATGAAGCTACTCCCCACCAAGGGGAAAGGAGAAGAGTCTCTGTGTTTGAAAGGCTCACCTTCCCGGAAAATGTCAAGAGGAGGGTTCGCAGACAGAGACGAAGGATGCAAATTTTCACATGCAATATGGCCGGGATATATGGCCATTATGGAAGATTGCCCGAGGAGCCCCGTGAGTTGGCCCAGCTGGCCGGAAGATCGGGGTCGAGTACTCGAAGGGTGGAAGCCGCAAAGGAGAAGCTGGCGGCAACCAAGGGGATGCAAACCCCAGCCCACCTCCAGCAACATGACAAGGCCGTTATTCTCACCGCAAATGTGGTGACGACAGGCGAAGAAGAAGATGTCTTGCTTGACATCCTACCTGAGGGTGCATCTGGCGAGACGACAGAGACTATCCCCAGTACAGCAGTTATGGATCCGGCCGTACTGATGATACTCCAAAGGTATCGCCAAGAGATAGAACAGCTGAAAAAGCAATTGACAGAGAAGATAGATCAGTCTTCGGCATCCAAGCAACCTGATATGCAGGCCGAGTCATCAAGGGGAGCCATCAGCCAAAATGACTTCCCACCACTCTATGCCCCGCCTCAACAAGCGGAGCCAAGCTTGGCGACAACTCAACAGCGCCCATCACAGCCGCTGATGCCTCCAGTACTATCACAGGTGCACCAGACACCTCCACTGATGTGTCCTCCTCCGCAGGCGACCACCCTGGTCACCCCCTACTTGCAACCGGCACACTTCTACCCAGAACCGGTTGACCCGACCGTCATGAGCAAAATGATGGTGGAAAGGATGATCGAGCTCAAGCTCTCTGAAAGGGCCGAAGGTGACTATGTCGCATTCGATGCATATAGGGCTCCATACCCGCCGCATCATGCTGCCAAGCGGCTCCCTCCTGGGATGAGCAAGCCGCCAAAATTCGACAAGTTCAACGGGAAGGGATCCCCAAAAGAACATGTCGCTTACTACATGACCATCATGGGTGACCTGGCCACCGACGAGTCATATTTACTGAAGTTTTTCGGGTCCTCACTCACAGGGCTTGCATTTGAATGGTACTCCAGCCTCCCGGCCAAGTCGATCAGTGACTGGTCGGACATGCAGAGGAAGTTCAGAGAAAGATTCCATGTCACAGAGAAGGAGGTCACAGTGGCTGAACTCTATTCAACAAAATAGAGGGCAGACGAGACGGCCCTTGACTACATCAAGAGGTGGAGGAACCTCGGAATGAGATGCAAGCGGCCCCCGCATCAGGAGGACGCTGTACAGATCTGCAAGTAGAACCTCAGGAGAGAGGTGCTGGAAAAGATGATTGGCATGGAGATCCGGTCATTCGACCGTCTGAATAACATTGTGGCCGAGGTAGAAGCCTTCCTGGAAAAATCTGCCCCTACACCAAATATTCCCACTACACAAAAGGGCAAGGCAGCAAAGCGGCGCCAGACACCTAAAGAAGCAAACGCCCTTGACATCAAGGCATTTGAACAACAGAAAGATAAAGGCAAGAAGACAGCTGCTCCTCAGCCTGTCAAGACCGGAGATGACAAAGAAGGCACATCCCTCCGGGATAAAATGAAGAAGGCCTACTCTTTCCCAAAGGAGAAGACCAGGATCTTGTTTGACTGGGTTACCCAGTATGATAAGGTCACCTTACCTGAGCCAGAGAGGCTAAAGGACCTGAAGAGAAGAGATAGCCCAAGATTTTGCCCCTACCACCAGATGCTGGGGCATCCAATTGAAGACTGTTATGTTTTCAATGATATTATCGAAGGCATGGTAAGAAAGGAAGAAATAGAATTGGGGGAGTACAAGGTCGACCCTCCACAACCACATGAGGCGCCCGCAAGAAGTGCCGACGTCAACATGGTCTCTCTGTATCAAGCCTTGCCTGAGGAGACCGCAGAAGTCAGTACTCAGCGCACATATGAAGCCTGCTTTCTGGCCCCAATAAAAGAACAAGAGGGATGGCAGCAAGTCCCTGTATGAACCAAGAAGAAGGGCATGTCCCGCCCAACAGCGGGGGGACATATTCGTGGCATCACACCACGACCCCCTTCGCCAGTGGCAACACTTGTGTGGACCAATCCACCAGTAGTCATCAGAATACCTACCCGCAACTGGAGGAGGCAGACTCCATTGCCGGCAGTCAAGGAGATCAGTCTAGAAGCCCGGCGGCTACAGGACTACATAAATGGGCTCGATGAGTATGTACAGCCCGAGCTAGAACCTCTGCTGGTACGGGATCATGTCCCGTGACAGGAGCTGGAACAGCTTTCACTAAAGCAGGAAGATGAGGCTGACAAAGCATCAGACAGGGATGGCAGCCTGTTCTGGGGGCAAGTGCCAGCCAAAGAAAAGAAAAGAAGACAAAGAAAGAAGAGAAGGGTCGGCAATGCTACAACGGATGTGATCCTTTCTTGCAACACCCTCTCGGCTCTGTTCAATTTACCCGGTGTGGAGGATGAAGAAGAGATTTGCTTCACACCCGCCGCCAAGGAAAGTCAGGCCGAAGCCGCCACTGTTGCACATGCAACCCGGTCAGGCCGAAGGTGGGGGCGTCAGCTGCCCGCCAACCACAACATTATCTTCAGGGGGGAGCAACCCTACAAGATACCCCCTCCGGAGGTCAAGGGAGTTCAAATCCCTCCTCCGTCAGGCTTATACAACCAAAATGAGGGCATCACTGCCACTCCTTCCTTCCTAGAATTTGTGAAGATGTCAAATGGGAAGCAGCGATGCCAGGAGGTCGAACCAGTAATTGGGAGTATATACCTGCAACCCCAGCAATATGCCGAATTACCAGAGGGAGCAGAAGCTCGCCCGGCAACAACCACTGAAGGACAGCAAGGAGACGACCCCAAGCAGAAGGGTGTGGCCCCCGAGTCCAGTGAAGCAGGCCCATCAGGGGCCGCAGTCCAAGACTCTTCCAAGCCCATGTGGGCAGAAGAAATGAAGCTATCCAATGTCCGAGCATGAAGTCGGGTGGTCAAGCTGTTGAAGAAGCTCCCGACAAGATTCACTGTCTGTGAAATCCTCTCTCTTAGTGAAGAGACCCGACATGCGATTATTACTGCTCTGCAGACGCCTGCTCAATATGAAGCTTGCATAGCTGAGGCACTATCGGAAGCCAGCATGACCTTCACTCTGGAGGATATGTTGCTCCCCATTACCAGCCACAACAGACCTCTGTATATGAGGGGACATCTAAATGGCAAGGAGTTGAACAGAATCTTGGTGGATCCCGGAGCGGCTGTCAACATCCTGCCTTACAGGATATATGAGAGGCACTACTTCAACGTGCGTCTCCAGAAAGTCGGAGATATGCGTATTGCCGGCTTCAATCAGAAGTGTGAAGTATCGCTAGGAGTAGCAGAATTCACACTCACTCTAGCAGACTTTGTCACGAGAGTGCAGTTTCATGTCATCGATTCTCGCACCTCATACAAGGCGTTGCTTGGCCACCCTTGGCTACACGAGAACATGGCGATACCTTCCACGCTCCACCAGTGCATCAAATATAGTCTGGATGGGAAGGAGGAAAGAGTATTTGTTGATCTCCACCCGTTCGAAGTGTTCGAATGCCACTTGGCGGATGCCCCTCTATATGCAGAACGATCGCAGAAGGCCCCTGAAGCCAAGACCTCTTCTAGCACGACAAAAAGCACCTCCAGAGTCGGATGGTTCCCTCCGCCGCAGCGCGGATTTGTCAATCCCAAGACGGTCTCACACATCACTGTCACCGGGGATGTAGGCCGGATAGCACCTCCTGCCATCTACCCCGAAGCTAATGAAGTCAGGGTCGACCAGTAGCACGACCACATCGGGATCTCGGAGGGCCTTACCAAGCCAATTCTCGGCCTCGATAATGCCACTGTCGAGCCTTTCAAAGCTTGGGAGGTGGCACAGATAGATGGTCCCAGTAGCCTGTTCTACACAGCCAAAGAGCACCCTACACAGGAAGATACTGATTGTCATCTGCCTGAAGATATAGAAGACCCGCCAGTGCCTATACGGGGGTTGACATTTATAACAAGTCGAATGGCCAAGATGTTCCAGAAGCAGCACATCCCCTCTGGCCAGCCTCGCAAGAAGAAAGAAGCATTCCAGAAGCTATGGTATCCCCCAAGCCTGGATAAAGAAATGAGACGTGTCTCTCAACACCCAGGGTTGGGCTTCACCCTTGAGGAATACTATTACAGTGGACGCTATGAAGTGGATACCATCTCTGCTTTCTACCCAGTTGAGGATAACCCTCTGGGGGCAACTTTTGATGAACACCCAGCAGAAGTTGAATACACTGAGCCAGCTCAACCAAGAAGTCTGGGATCAGAGGACATATCTCCCTGCCGATGCTGGGAGCAGGTCTATCCTGAAGATACGGCTCTTCAAGCCAGATTTGACACAGCTAGCAGTAGTGAAGCTGAAGATGTTGAAGAAGCGAAGCTGCCTCCCTATAGTGGCCCCCCTCTGTTGATGATGTCGATACTTCTTGAACCAGTCAGGGAAGCTTCTCCCAAGCCTGATCAAGAGATAGATGTTGCTAGAAAAGAAATAGCTACCTCCACTAAAGACATGGTGATCCAAGGGAGTGAGACCTCCTCACCCTGTACCATGGAGCTGCAGTGCTACTCTGACTTAATGACAAACAAACACCAGTCCCTAGTGACTGCAACCCCCTCAGCAGGGGGTGAGGCAATCGACTCGCCCCTTGAAGTTGCTATTGAGGTAGACTTGTTGGCAGAGCAATTCATGCAGCTGCTACCAGCTGAACCAGAGATTCCTGACGAAGCTCAGATAAGGCAAGATGAAGAGGTCGAGGTCCTCAACCTCGAAGATGATGTACCAGACTGTGTCGACCTTCAGTCCGCACCCCCTGAGATAGAAGACGGAGGCCAAGTAATAGTCGATGAACTGATAGAAGTCAACTTGGGAGACGAGGGTGACCCCAGGCCAACCTTCCTCAGTGCTCAACTGTCTGCTGAAGAATAGAAGCTGTACATCCAGCTGCTGCAGGAATATCGGGATTGCTTCGCCTAGACCTACAAAGAGATGCCAGGACTGAGCCCTGTAGTCTCACAGCACGAGCTGACCATAAACCCTGAAGCCGAGCCGGTGAAGCAGCCGTCGCGACGCATGAGGCCAGAGCTCATCACTCAAATATGCAAGGAAGTCGACAAGCTCATTGATGTGAGTTTCGTCGAGGAAAATTAATATACCACGTGGCTGGCCAACATCATGCCCGTGAAGAAGAAAAATGGACAGATTCGGATATGTGTCGACTTCCGGGATCTGAACAAAGCCTGCCCCAAAGACGACTTCTCGGTGCCAATAACAGAGGTCATGATAGATGCGACAACCGGTCATGAGGCCCTATCATTCATGGATGGGTCGTCCGGTTACAACCATATATGGATTGCGGAACATGACCGGGTCCACACTGCCTTCCGGACTCCCAAAGGCATTTATCACTACAATAGAATGCCGTTCGGATTAAAGAATGCCGGTGCAACTTATCAGCGGGCAATGACCAGAATATTCGATGAGCAGCTCTACCACAAGGTCGAATGCTACATAGATGACCTGGTAGTCAAGATCTGAAAGAAAGAAGACCACTTGCAAGACCTCCGAGCTATTTTTCAGAGGCTAAGGTAGTATGAATTAAAGATGAACCCTATGAAGTGCGCGTTCGGAGTATCTAGTGGTAAGTTCTTGGGTTTCATTGTCAGATACCGGGGAATTGAAATAGACCCCGCAAAGATCAAGGTAATTCAAGAGTTACCCTCTCCAAGGAACCTCTCCGAGCTAAGATCTCTTCAAGGCTGCCTAGCATACATCCGGCGTTTCATATCCAACTTGTCGGGGCGATGCCACCCCTTCCATAAACTAATGATGAAAGATGCCTCCTTCTACTGGGATGAAGAATGCCAAACGGTCTTTGACAAGCTGAAAGACTATCTAAAGACTCCTCCAGTGCTGGGTACACCGGTTAAAGGACGGCTGCTAATTCTCTACATAGCAGCCACATGCAACTCCCTGGGGGCAATGCTGGCTCAGAATAATGATGAAGGAAAAGAGCAGGCCCTCTATTATCTCAGTCGAAGAATGGTCAGAACTGAGAAAAGGTACACCTACATCGAGAAGATCTGCCTCGCATTGGTCTTCGCGGTCAAGAAGCTCCGACACTATATGCTGTTGCATGAGGTTAAGCTGATTTCTAAAGAGGATCCGCTTAAATACATCATGTCCCAACCAGCCCTCAAAGGCCGCCTAGGCAAATGGGCGATGATTCTTATGGAGTATGATATCTCCTATGTACCACAAAGGGCCATCAAGGGCCAAGCTATCGCAGACTTCTTTGCTGAGCATCCAGTACCTGAAGACTGCCCCCTGGAACCAGAACTTCCTGAAGATGAAACTTTAGAGGTCAACCAAGTGCAGCCCTCTCTGTGGCAGCTGTATTTTGATGGCGCCTCCTGAATTGACACCTCAGCAACTGGATTAGCCAGGGTCTGGGCGGGGGCAGGCATAGTCCTGAAGTCTCCAGAAGGGGAAGTTATACATACATCATGTTCAATAAATAAGCATTGCACAAACAATGAAGCAGAATATGAAGCTCTCATAATCGGGTCACAGATTGCTCTGTCCATGGGGATTCAAATGCTAGAAGCATTCTGGGACTCCATGCTGGTCATAAAACAGTTGGAAGGGGAGTTCGATGTGCGGAAGCAATAACTTATCCCTTACTACCATCTGGCACTGCGCCTAATGACAAGATTCTATTTCATTAGCATCAAGCACATCAACCGAGGACAGAACGCTCAAGCTGACGCACTCGCAAAGCTAGCAAGTTCTCTAGCGGTCCCACCTTATACAAGCCTGGATATAACAGTGATCAACCGACGGCAAGTCCCTAGTGTGACCGAAGCTTTAGCCGATGAACAAGCAAATGAAGCGATAGTTGTAGAAGCAATCCAGCAATCCGATTGGCCGGAGCACCTCCTACGTTGGGTTCAACACCAGCAGCTCCCGAAGGAAAAAGAACAGAGAATGAAGCTCCTGAGAGTCAAGGACTCTTGTGAAATGAGGAATGAACATTGTTCCGGATAATGGCAGATGCCCAAAAGAAGATCTTGCTTCGCTGCTTATCTCTAGGGGAAGCCAGGCAAGTAATGCAAGAGGTCCATGCCGGGTCAGCCGGGGCACACCAGGCCGGTCCGAAAATGAAAATTGAAATAAAGAAGTTGGGCTACTATTGGCCCTCTATGTTCGATGACTGCTGCAAGTTCGCCAAGGCCTGTCAAGGGTGTCAGAAACATGCCATTGTGTCAAGAAGGCCACCTGTGCCACAACATCCTACCATCCCAAGCTGGCCGTTTGCTCAATGGGGTACGGACGTAGTGAGACCACTACCAGCGTCTTCGTCAGGGTGCAAATATATCTTAGCAGCTACCGACTACTTCTCCAGGTGGGCAGAGGCAGTAGCATTGAGAGAAGTGACGGGAGAGCTGGTCACCAGATTCTTTCGACAAAATATAATATTCCGGTTTGGAGTACCCAGCCGAATCATCTCTGACAACGGCAGTCACTTCAAGAATCAGAAGGTGTACCGACTAGCCGATAACTACAAGATTGAATGGAGGGCATCATCTCCCTACTACCCTCAAGCCAATAGACTTGCAGAAGCCTTCAACAAAACGCTATGCACTCTACTAGCAAAGACTGTCAAGGCTAATAAAAAATATTGGGAAGAAAGAATGTACGAAGCACTCTGGGCTTACCGTACAGTCTACAAGACCCCGACTGGATGCTCACCCTACTCCCTCGTATACGGGTCGGAGGCTGTGGTGCCGATTGAGTTAGAGGTCCCCTCGTTACGAATTGCCATCTAGCACGGATTGGTAAGCAGCGAGCATACCAACATAGAAAGAAGACTGGAGGAACTCGCCGAGCTCGAAGGAAAGCGTCTCCGGACGTAACAAAATATCCAACTCTATCAAGCCCGCATGGCCCGCACTTTTGATAAGCTGGTCAAAGGACGTGAATTTAAAAAGGGTGACCTGGTAATGGTTAAAAGAAGAGAAGTAATGGCCTCCAACCCTAAAGGGAAGTTGGTTGAAAATTGGGTGGGACCGTATGTCATCTACCGAGTATATGAAGGGGGTGCGTATGTCCTTGTGGATCACAAAGGAGTCATCCAGTTCTCCCCCCTTAATGGGAAACACCTGAAGCTGTATCACACGGTTCAACCAGCTTTCCCAGAATGACTTATCTCTACACTTGGTCTAGTGGCACTCTGCCCTGGCCGAGCTACCCTTACTTTAGTCTAGTGGCACTCCGCCCTGATCGAGCTACCTTCACCTTGGTCTAGTGGCACTCCGCCCTGGCCGAGCTACCCTTACCTTGGTCTAGTGGCACTCCGCCCTGGCCGAATTACCCTTTACCTTGGTCTAGTGGCACCCCGCCCTGGCCGAATTACCCTTCACCTTAGTCTAGTGGTACTCCGCCTTGGCCGAGCTACCCTTACCTTGATCTAGTGGCACTCCGCCCTGATCAAGCTACCTCTATCTTGGTCTGGTGGCACCCCACCCAGATCGAGCTACCTTCTTCTTGGTCTAGTGGCATGCCGCCCTAACCAAGCTCTATCTGCCTTAGTCTAGTGGCACTCTGCCCTAGCTGATTTTCATCTACCTTAGTCTAGTGGCGTCCCGTCCTAGCTAAGTTTCATCTGCCTTGGTCCAGTGGCACTCCGCCCTGGCCGAGCTACCCATATCTTGGTCTAGTGGCACTCCGCCCTGGCCGAGCTACCCTTATCTTGGTCTAGTGGCACTCTGCCCTGACCGAACTCACATAAAATCAACATCTTTGCCATTACGGGCCTGAAGAGGCGTGATCTCACGCGGTTCCTGAGCTGGGAGGATGATCATCGAATAGTGAACTGTAAAAAAAGGGAAACGAATAAGGGGGCCCAGGGATGGATCCCTGGGGAAAACCCTCTGATGCCTAAGTCAGTAGAGCAATGGTGGAAGATATGGAGGGAGGAAGAAAGAGGTGCACGAGATCCCTCTACACCAAGATGGTGAAGTGGTTCCTGCTCAGGGAGTTTAGGCGTGTATTGCCCTTACCTTTCATTGGAGGGAGTCTCAGGTTTAAATAGTGCACTGGTCTCCTGAGTCCCGCAAGCTGAGGGGTTTCAGGCGGGGGTTACGTCCTCAACGTGGGCTCTTTACGTCCTCATCGTGGGATCTTTATAGCCTTGAGGGATCATGGGTCCCTTATCCTCATAAACTCCTGCTCATAAAGGGCTCTCAACGACAGCATGGATAAGCAATCGTCGGTTAAACCCAAGCATGAAGGGTGCCAACCCTGTCCGGGCGATAGGCATAGCTCGGATGAAGATAGGTCGGAGTGGGCGCTGAGCGCTTGCCTCTATCCCGGTGAGGGGATAACTCGGGCATGGGTCTTCCTCTGTTCTGACCGACGTTCGGGCCTTCTGAGCCTAAGGGCCACCGAGGAAGGGTTTGATCCCGAGTAATCTTATTGGGTTTTTTATTCTAAGTGGGCCCTGCGGGGCTGTCACTTGGATGAGCTGGACCTCGTTTGGTCCTGACGGACCTAGTTCGGCTGCTTTTAGATGGGCTATAGAAATCCCCCTCTCCACGTGTCCCCCTCCTACTCCAGAGCTTTAGTAAGCTCGGAACAGTAGCTGTTTGGGGT
Organism: Amorphophallus konjac; assembly: GCA_022559845.1. Taxonomy (NCBI): domain Eukaryota; kingdom Viridiplantae; phylum Streptophyta; class Magnoliopsida; order Alismatales; family Araceae; genus Amorphophallus; species Amorphophallus konjac. The sequence continues at coordinate 36,144,965 of CM040121.1, read as the reverse complement.
TTTGGACCAGCGTGGCTCAGGTGGGTGGAGATCTGGCGGTGTTAGTAAGCCACGTGTCGTGGTCACCTGGGCCCTTGATAATGATGATCCTGACGGATTTGAACTGAAGGGGCCCCCTTTTCTCGGAGGTCGGAACGACGCGCCGCCTTCCGCGTGGGAATATAGGCGTTGTGCGCTTGCCGTTGCTCCAGACTTCCTCCGTTTTTAGGGTTTGGCTCTCCTTCGTACTTGCTTTTGGGGCCTTTTGATGCGTCGTGAAGGCACGACGGAAGAGCAGAGGCTTGCAGCGATGTTTGCGGAGTTGGCAGAGATAACTGCAGAGGCAGTCCGACAGCTTCCTCTTCCTCCAGAGTCCTCGGGTCCCGGGAGTATTTTTCTTCAAGTCCCTCTCCGAATTCCATGGCGGATCAGCGTCCGGATGCCGAAGAGTGGGAGGGCGAGCCTGCGGTGAGGGCGGTGGCTCCAAACTGCAGCGAACTGGGGGTGGCAGAGGTGAAACGGCTGGAGAACCAGTTTCATCTGCCCCACAAGTTTTGCTTTATCGCGGCTGCTCCGCACGAGACGAGCTTGGACTCTCGTACATGCCATATCTGTACCTTCCTTCTGTCGTGGAAGGGTGGGTTCCGCCTTCCCTTCGAACCTTTCATTCTTCAGCTTCTCAATTTTTTCCGGTTGGCGCCCATTCAGTTGGTAGCCAATTCTTATCTTCTTCTTTCCGCCTTCCGCATCCTCTGCCGTCAATGCGGAGTTCCTCCTTCCTTGGACCTCTTTCACTATTTTTTTGAGTTGAAGGCACATCCCTCGGCCGGGAAGGGCTTCTATTTCATCCAGGCGAGGCGGAATAGGAGCTGTATCTCCTTGGCTGCGAAGGATTCTTCGCATAAGGGGTGGAAAACTCAGTTCTTCTGGGTGGGGATCTGCTCGGTGGAGGAGACCTGGAGGTGCCTCGTTATCCCCAATTTCCACCCGAATATCCCTCCCAGGCAGAACGAGTTCCCTCCACATGTGGAGGAATATGCGACTGTCTTGCTGAAGCACCGCCAGTCCACAGAAGAGCTGGTTACTCTAGAGAACGTCGAGCGGTGTCTTCTTTCGCGGCTGCATCCGTCGGGCTCAGGTGCCACAAACTAGGCTCTTCTTCGGATGTTGAGTCCATTTTCCTTTTTCTGACTATGTCTTCTTTCTGTGTAGACACCAGACGGTCGGCTTTGGAGGAGGCCGCTGAGGTGATCAATCTCGGCAATGACTCGACCACCGACGAGCCACGATCTCACGAGGAGCACATCCGAGCCCGGGGTAAGGGCAAGAGGGCGGCCCAAGAGGGGGCTTCCAGGTCGCTGAGGGCCAAGCGCAAGGATCCCGTGGAGGGCATGATACGGGATGCCGTAAAGGCCAAGAAGCGGGCCAGGAAAGCCGGACCCGTCTTCATTGCTGAGGGCGGATCTAGCTCGGCGGCTCTCCTCCCTTCTGAGCGAGACAGGGCCGACCTTGTTAGGCCGGCTCTCCCATCTGCCGAGCAATAGAGGGCCGAGGAGACTGGAGCGGCTCTTGCGGTTGGTGAAGATGCTGGTTCGGCTCCCCCCTCGGTCGAAGCCGAGGGGGCCGAGGCTGCTTCCGTGATTGGCAGCGTCGCTGGCCCGGCTCTCCCCTCGGCCGGAGCCGAGGGGGCTGTAGACGAGGCGGGGGATGCTGGGGCCGCGGCCAAGATTGACGCTTCAGGTGGTGGTGCAGGTGCCGAGCCGGTCCAGGTTGGAGGGTCGCAAGAAAATCCGACTGAGGCACGAGAGGCGACCGAGGCCGCAGCTCAGTTCGAGACATCGGCCGATGGGGGGTCCTCCATTCCGGCGGCCTTGGAGGGGCTTGGTATCCCGGGCCCTCTGTACCAGGTATGTCGCGGTATAGCCGCGAAGGTGAGGGGGGGAAGTAGGCAGTACTCCCCGTCCGTGGCCCTCGCGAGGGTTATGGAGGGTGGCCTGGTCCTGGCTTCGATGGGGGCTACTCTGGCTGAAGTGTGTACTCGGTTGGAGTCGGAGCGGGCGACCCTGGCCTAGACCCTTGGTGGGTCGGATAGGAAGCTGGCTCGGCTTATCGAGGAGCGTGATGGGCTTCGGCGGGAGCTCACCTCAGTAGGGGAGCTGGTGCGGTCGAGCCAGGCGGAGGCCCGGGCGCTAACCGAACAGCTAGCTAAGGCCCGCGACTCGCTCGAGAGGAAGAATAGGCTTCTTGAAGAGGAGCACCTTGTCCGTGTTGAGCTGGATGGCCGGCGGGAGGCCGAACGTGCCGAGCTGGTGGACCGAGCGGAGGAAGCCGAGCGCCTTCGGCGGGAGGCCGAGGCTGATCAGGCTGAGGCGGAGAAGCAGGCGGCGGAGGCCAAAAAGCAGATGACTGAGGCCAAGCGGAGGTTAGCCGAGGCGGAGCGGGAGAAGGCCGAGCTTGCTGGTAGGGTGGGATCGGCCGGGGCTGAGGCGCTTGAGCAGTACAAATGCTCGGAGGCCTACCGGGTCGACCTTAAGGAGGCTATCCTTCCCTACTACGAGTTAGCACTTCGCCGAGGCATCCTCCAGGGGTTCAAGCAAGGCTACGATCGGGCCATCTCTTATGCCGAGGAGCAGGTGTCTGAGACAATTGATTTCCCGTCCGGGCAATGCTATGACTCGGACTTGTCATCCTCCGGTTCCTCTGCTTCGGCGTTGGAAGAAGAGGATCAGGGGGGCTCTTCGTCCGAGGGGTCGTCAACTCCGGATGCCTCGGGAGGGCGCGCAACCGAGGCAGTTCCCACGCCGGTGGGGTCAGTGCCAGGGTCGGTCGTCGCCGAGGGTGCCGGGGGTAGACCGTCTGAGCCTTCCACTTCCGAGCTTCAGGGTGGGCCAGAGGCCTAATGTATCTACTTTGCTTTCTCTTTTTGCATGTCTTTTCCTTTTCCGAAGGAAAACTTTCCTTGTTGTATAGGAAAAAGGTAAGGCAGTAGCATAATGATGAAGACTTAACTGTTTCGTATCGCCATTGCCGTATTTTGTTCAGCGTATCTGCAGTAGTTGGAAAGTGCCGATACTTTCTGCGTGGTTCTCGCGTGATAGTTGGGCGAGCCTCTGATAGGGTGTCCTTCCATTTTCTCATGCTTTGAATGTTTAGCCGCTTCGTGTGTCCCGCTGGGGCGGAAACGAGGGGTTTGAGGTGACAGTTTCTAGGGAAGAATCATTTAAGGCAAATAGCCTCCCTTCGCCTATAAAAGGTCTGAAGGGCGTCCCTTCCTCTCCACCGCTTAGGGTTTTCCCCGACAGTCTTTCCTCATTCTCTCTTCACGTAGCGTTGTGCTGTTATATTTGAAGCATGGAAGACACTCCGAAAGATGAGGCTGCCGATGACGGGGGGCAGAGAGTTCTTGCTACTTCGGGTTTAAAGAGGGCTCGACGGCCGGTGGGAAAGGTTAAAGAGGGCTCGACGTGCGAAGGCATGTCGTCCTCTTTTATCAGTTCCGACGGCGCTTGAAGGGGTGGGGCGTGATGGTGGACGGATGGGGGCATCTGGTGTGCCTGCCGCCCGTCCCTTCCCGCTCGCCTCCTGGAGGGGATCTCTCTCAAGATTCCTCTCCACTTCCTATTTCTCCTCTCTTCCACAGCCTCTTTTTCTCTCTCCTACCCTTCTCATCATTTCTTTCACTCTTCGGAGGGTGCCTGCACTCTCTTCCTTCCAAAGAGTTGGCAGATTGGCGGGGAGGATGCCTTCATATGCGTTCCCTCTTCCCCTTCCTCCATCTCTGTCAACTTGGAAGGTAGCCTTCTCATTCCTAATCCCTCTGTCACCTTTGTTCCGAGCTACCCGAGCCAACGGGGTCAATTACCCTTTATCCGAGCCAGTTTCTGCACAAGGCAGAGTCAGTGGTTGGACGCAGGAAGGTCAACCGAGTTAGCCGAGCGATGGGCTCATACGGCGGCGCCAGATGGGTATTATGCTTTTTTGTCATATATTTTCTTGGCTTCGGCCTTCCTGATGTACAAGCGAGCTGTTTGAATAAAGGAAAAAAAACTTTTATTTTATTCCATGTTGCTTACATGATGTTTGGTATTCAGAAGTAGAACTTACGTAGCGTAGTCGTGTTCCACGTCCGAGGGATGGGTTCTCCTTCCATAGTAGATAGCCGGTATGCTCCTTTCCCGAGCGTCTCGACCACTCGATAGGGGCCTTCCCAGTTAGGGGATAGCTTGCCCCCCGTCTCAAGTGGTCGAGAGGCTTCAGCTTTCCTGAGAACGAAGTCTCCCGGCTGAAAGTGTCTGTCCCGGACATTGGCGTTGTAGTATCGAGTTAGGCGGCGTTGATATTCTGTTGCTCGGATGCTGGCAATCTCTCGGACTTCATCTGCAAGGTCAAGGTTTTCGAGCAGTTTTTGGTCGTTTGTCTCGGACGAGAAGCAGATGACTCGGAGGGAGGGATTGCCAATCTCCAACGGGATCATGACCTCGGTGCTGTACACCATCTGAAAGGGACTTTCACCGGTTGCCATTCTGGGATTCGTTCTGTGCGACCAAAGTACGTTCGGAAATTCCTCGAGCCAGCTGCCCTTGGCTTTGCCGAGCCTAGTCTTAATGCCTTTCAAGATAGTCTTATTGGCATTTTCGACCAGCCCGTTAGCCTGAGGGTGGGCGACCGAAGTGAAGTGATTACGAATATTAAGGTCGGCACATCTGTCTCGGAAATAACGAGAATCAAATTGTCGGCCATTATCGCTCACTATCACCCGGGGGATGCCGTAGCGACAGATGATCGATTTCCAGACGAAACTCCAGACGATTGTCTCGGTGATCCTAGCGGTGGCTTCGGCTTCGATCCACTTAGTGAAATAGTCGATCGCGACGACGACGAACTTCTTCTGGGCCTGAGCCGTAGGGAACGGCCCAAGGATGTCAATTCCCCAGCGAGCGAAAGGATATGGCTCGGCTAAGGTGATGAGCTCCGTTGCTGGCTGATGGACTAAGTGGTCAAACCGCTGGCATCGGTCACAGTGTTGTGTGTAAGTCGAGCAGTCGCGCTGCAGAGTGTGCCACCAATAACCTTGCCGTAGCAAGATCCTGGCGAGCGACCTTCCTCCTAAATGCGCTCTGGACAGACCTTCGTGAACCTCTTGAATCGCTCGGTTGGCTTCATAAGTGCTGAGGCACTTCAGGAGGGGACCGCAGAAGGATCTCCGGTAAAGGGTGCCGTCCAGGGTGACGAATCTCCGAGCTTGGTATTTCAATCTTCGGGCTTCCCGAGGGTCGGGAGGCTCCTGAGAGTCTTGGAGCCACGACAGATAGGGGGTACGCCAGTCGCTTGGGGAGGCCGAGTCAACAGCTAGGATCTCTGAATCGATACTCGGTCGCTCTAGCTCTTCGAGAAGGACCGATCGAGTACCCTCGGGGTCAAGAGAGGAGGCCAGCCGAGAGAGGGCGTCCGCTCGGGAGTTTTCCTCTCGAGCTATTTGGACTACCTCAAAACTCTCAAACTATTGTGCCACGGTCTTGACCAGCTGGAGGTATTTGACCATCGGTGCTTCTCGAGCTTTGTAATCGCCGTTGACCTGGCTAGCGACCAACTGGGAGTCGCTGTGAATTCTGACCCGCTCAGCCCCTAGCCGCCGGGCCATACGGGCTCCCGAGATGAGGGCCTCAGACTCGGAAGCGTTGTTCGATGCCTGGAAGTTGAACTTCAGGGCGTACTGTAGCTCTGCTCCTTCGGGGGATTTTAGGAGGATTCCGGCGCCGCTTCCGGCTGAGTTGGAGGATCCGTCGACAAATAATTCCCAGGTCGGCCCGGGCACGGACGGAGATCTTTCTTCTGTCGGGATGATGCTCTCGGCTATGAAGTCAGCGAGTGCCTGGCCTTTGATAGCCGAGCAAGGCCGGTACGATATATCGTAGGCCCCAAGTGATAAGTGTGTATTTTTCCATCTTAATTCATGTTATTTACATTATTTATGGGCTTTAATAATAATAAATATGCACTTATCACACTTACTTTTAATTTAGAGTAAAATAATTAATTTTCTGGAATTAAATGATTTTAATAAAGATATTTCCTTATTTTTAAAACAAGAAACTATAATATGTTGAAATGGGCCAAAAGCCCAAGGATTTGTTCAATAAGAATAAATATAACAAAAGAAAAAAATAATAAATTTATTTGATATTTTTAGGCCTTAATAAGCTATATACATAATATATGCATAAATACATAGATATATATCTATATATCTATTATGAAAATAAAAAAATAAAAAAAAAATAATAAATATAATTTTGGACTTGTTCCAAAATGAAAAGAAAAAAAAGAAAAAAAAGAAAAATAAATTAATTAATTGGACATTTTTAAGATTTTTCTAAGATATATATAATATATATATCAATATATGTATATATATTATATATATATATATATATATATTTATATATATATATATATATATTATATCTATTATTAACTATAAGTAATGTGTGTGTGTGTTTTGTGTGTCCAGCCGAAGCAGCACCCGCCCCCCCCCCCTTCGCCTCGGCACGGGCGACGAGGGGGGCGGGCCTGGTCAACCCGCCACGGGGCGAAAGTGCGGTCAAACGCGCTTACAACGCAGGAAGGGGGCGCATCGCGCCCGCGGTGTCCACGCGACGGGAAAGGAAAGGCAGCGGCGCACGCACGCAAAAGCGCGTCGGAGGAGAGAGAGGCGGCCGGTCGGCGCAACGCGCCGGAGGAGAGAGGAAAGAGAGAGAAAGAGAGAAAGGAAGAGAAAAGGGCCTAGAAAAATACAGAAAAAAATCCAGAAAAATCAGAAAAAATGCTCAAGTGTGCAACACATGTTGGCACACAATATTTGTCAAAAAGAGCAGCAATTGATTGTTCACATTGGCAAGAATGTTCACACTATCTAAGGGGTTATGTGTTACCCTATAGAAAGGGCTTCATTTGTAATGGAAGATGGTGTGAGGAGAGGTTAGCTAGGAGTAGGAAGCTATGGGTTGCTAAGATTTGTAAGTGTGTTCTTGAAGTTCTTGCTTTGTGACTTTGGTAGGAGAAGATTTTAAGAGCTTTATATTTAAGTTTTGAAGTTTGTGTTAAGTTTGTATTGAATACTTTCATTGTACTCTTAGCCATTTTTGACTTTTCATAATCAATTTACAAGCTTGTGTGATCCTTATTTCAATTTCTTATCTTCATGAAAGTTGTTCATCTTTGAGTATTATTTAACTTCTCTTTCTATCATTTCTTCCAATTCCTTTTAAATTAAAAGTTATTTCCAGTTTTCTTAAGTACTGTTCTATGTGATTACTGTTCATCCGAAGTGATACATTCTGCCATTTCTTCATTTTGAAGTATTTACAATCATAATTTTACTCTGAATTCTTCATGAAAGTTGTTACTCTCTTATAGATCTAACTTTTGTTCTTCTTTCACTTCTTCAAATTCTTCTTAGTTTGAGCTCTAGAATTAATTCTTTACTGTTCTGTTTTTCTGTCAGTTACTGTTCACCAGCAACAATAGATCTTGATTTTTCAAGTTTTACATTGTCTTCCTTTCGTTTTCTGTTTCTGTGTTCTTCATAAAACTTCTTCATCTTGTAATTCTATACAACTTTCATGTATTCCATTTTTTCTAATTCCATTTAGATTTTAAGTTATTCTATTTCTTCCAACCCCTATTTTTAATGAAATTCTGTTATGTTTTCAACTTAGTGTTTCAAACTTGTTCTATCCAACCTATTTCTTCATAAGTGTTTCACTCACACCCAAAGTGGTGGTCTTCTTCAAATCATCTCACGGCGTCGACTTCCAAGGCGGAGCGATCTTCATCAAAGGCTCGGTGAGGAAACGACGGCATTCTTCAATTCATTGGCTAAATATTTCTTTAACTTATCTCTTGTTCTTTCAAATTATAATTTCATTTCCGTTAGTTGTAATCGCACTCAAATCAAACAAAAGTAATTAGTTTTCCAAAACATAAGGGTATTTTCCAACTTACATTCAAATTTCCTCCCCGTGGGATCGACCCGTATTTACCACTTTACTCGTATTTTTAAAATCATCTAAGTGAGTGAGTGCGGTTGTATAAATTTTAAAATTTGTGTGGCACGGCATTTTTAAACGACGACTGTCGAGCGCATCACCATGCATGATGGCCCACTTGACGAGGCGTCCCGAGGCTTCGGGGTGAGCGAGGATCCTCTTCAATGGTTTGCCGGTTAGCACGGTGATGGAGTGCCCTTGGAAATAGGGTCGGAGGCACTTGGCCGAGGTAACCAACGCTAGCACGAGTCTCTCGATTGCGGGGTACCTTCTTTCAGCCTCGTTGAGCACCTTGCTGGTATAGTAGACCGGTCTCTCGACTCCTGAGTCATTTCTGACAAGGACCGAGCTAACTGTAGACGGGGTTGCCGAGAGATAGAGATGTAGGGCTTCGCCTGGGACAGGCTTGGAAAGCACCGGAGGCGAAGCCAGGAACTCCTTAAGCTCGACGAACGCTTTCTAGCATTCCTCGTCCCATGCGAACGTGGCAGATGCCAATTTGGGCCCCCTCAATAACTTGAAGAAGGGTAGGCATCGTTCGGCCGCACAGGATAGGAATCTGCTGAGTGCGGTAATGCATCCAGTCAGGCGTTGAACAGGTGGGTGGGCGCATGTCCAGGATGGCCTGGACCTTGTCGGGGTTGGCCTCGATCCCACGCTGGGTGACTAAGAAGCCCAAGAATTTCCCTGACCTTACTCCGAAGGCGCACTTGGTGGGATTGAGCTTCATATTGTATTTCAGGAGGGTGTCGAAGGTCTCAGCTAGGTCGGCGAAGTGGTTCTTGGCCTTGGGGGTCTTGACGAGCATGTCGTCAATATAGGCCTCGACGTTCCGGCCGAGCTGTCCCTCGAACATATGGTTGACCAACCTCTGATACGTTGCTCCAGCATTCTTCAACCTGAAATGCATCCGTGTGTAGCAGTATACGCCGAAGTCGGTGATAAAGGCGGTCTTCTCGATGTCCTCCGGATTCATTCTGATCTGATGGTAACCTGAATAGGCATCCAGAAAATTGAGTATCTCATTGCCCGAGGTTGAGTCGACCAGTTGGTCGATGCTCGACAGCGGATAGCAGTCTTTGGGGGTGGCCTTGTTTAAGTCGGTGAAGTCCACGCACATCCGCAATTTTCCTTAAGCTTTCGGCACCAGGACGACGTTGGCCAGCCATGTTGGGTACAGGACCGGTTTAAAAAGACCAGTCTTCTGCCCCTTGGTGACTTGCTCCTTGATGATCGCATGCTTCTCTGGCGCGTGCTTCCTTCTCTGTTACTGTACAGGTTTAATGGTTGGGTCGAGGTTGAGCTTATGCATCACCGTCTCCTCCGGTATCCCGGGGAGTTGATCATCAGACCATGCAAAGACTCGGATGTACGCGAAAAGAAACTCTTTGTATTGCTGTTGGACTTTAGATGTTAGGTCGGTTCCAATCTTTACTCCCAGGGTCGGGTCGTCGTTTAGGAAAACTGCTAGCAATTTGCCTCCAGGCTCGGCGGTTGCAGATTTTTCCTCGACTTCCCGGGGGCCCTTGCTCTTCCCGTCCGGCCTTGTGGCTTCAACCGAGATATTGTAGCACCTTCTGGCCGTGGCCTGGTTGCCTCGGACTTCCCCCGACCTATTTTTGGTGGGGAACTTCATCTTTTGGTGATAGGTAGAAGGCACTAATTTCGTTCGACTTAGGATTCCTCGGCCGAAGATTACATTGTATGCTATCATACCCTTGATCACTATGAAGTCCGCCATAACGGTAACGGTCTTGGGTGGGGTGTCAAGAGTAACCAGCAGGCTTAGGGCTCCCTCGGGATAAGTGGCCAGGCCATTGAACCCGCACAGGGGGGTTCGGATCGGGCGGAGTTTAGACGGATCCTCCCCCATCTTAAGGAAACATTCATAGGATAACACATCGGGGGCACTTCCATTGTCAACTAGAATCTTGTCTACGTTACAATGGTTTATCGTGGCTGATATGACTAGGGCGTCGTCATGCGGGGTGGTCAGCCCTTCCAGATCTTGGTCAGAGAAGACTATGACTTGGGGCTCACTTGGCGGGGCCTTGGGAGGCTCGATGGCTCGGCTCGCCCGCTCAGCATGACGCTTCCTTCCTCGGCCACTGTCTTCTCCTGATGCAGCTCCTCCAGCGATGACGTTGATATGGACCCCGCAAGGGGCGTTGTCGATTTTCTCTGGGGCGCCTTGGTCTTCCTTGTGCCCGGCCACGAACCGGGAGAGGTGTCCCTGACGGATGAGGCGCTCGATCTCGTCCTGGAGCTGATGGCAGTCGCCGGTGTGATGCCCGTGGTCGCTGTGGAACATGCAATGCTTGCTGCGACTGCGGTTCTTAGACCTCATTGGCTCGGGTTGGTGGAGGAGGCCCGAGCCTTTGATGTCCACATATATCTCGTAAACCGGAGTGGTTAAGAGAGTGTACCGCTCGTACTTCCGTGACGCCCCGTCTTGGTTCTGCCTTTTCCCTGGACCCGAGTTTGGCTCGGGTGCCCGCTTCTTGTCCCCCTCCCGACCCGAGCCGGCTGCGTCTCGGCACGCGCTGAGCACTTCTCCGCACTCGGCGTGGCGCAAAGCCAGAGTCACTAGCGCAGCAAGGGTCGAGGGAGGGTGGAGGACAAGTTCGCGGCGGAGGTTCTCGTCACGGGTGCCCCCGGTCAGCGCGGTTATAGCCGAGGCGACGTCCAGGCGGGGGATCCTCAGGGCTTCCGATTAGAATCGGGTGATGTAAGCCCGAAGTTTCTCCCCTTGCGCCTGTTTGAGGGCTAAAAGTCCCGCTACCGACCTTGGGGGACCGCTGTCGGTGAAACTCTCTTTGAATATTCGCCCGAATTGCTTGAAGTCCCGGATGGATCCGAGGGCGGGGGCCCGGAACCAGGCTTGGGCGCCTTGGACCAGGGTGGTCACGAAGGCTCGGCATTTGATGGCGTCGGATGCTCCATGAAGGGTCATTAGAGCGTCGAAGCTGTCGAAGTGATCGGCCGAGTCGCCCTGGTTGTCATAAAGCTTGAAAGTCGGAATGGAGGTTCTGGGAGATACCTCTGCCTTCAAGATATAGTCGGAGAACGAAGATTTCTCCTTGTCCTCCACGGAGGAGACTTTCTGCAGGGCGCGTAGGGCGCGCTCTTGTTCTGCGATGCACCTCTCAAATTCTCGCATTTAGAGGGATAGCTCCGGCTGCCGCTGTGCCGTGGGACTGGGGGCCGATCTTGGCGTTCCACAGGGACTTCGGTCTCTGGGTTCAGACGGCGTGCCCCAGGTTTCCCCCTTTTCGGAGTGGAGGAGGCCTCTTGCTCCGGAGGAGGGGCCTGTGAAGGTCCTCCTGACCTGTTACGGATGATCTGCCAGCCTTGGAGGGTGAAGCGGCCTCCGGCGATGTGTTAGGACACGTTCTCGTGGGGGGGGGGGGCTCCGGAGGGGCGCGTGACCTTCCATCCCTGGCCGCCTGAGTCCTCATGAGTTTCACGAGGACATCCAGTTTCACGTTGAGGGCCTGGAAAGCGTCAGCGCAGCCGCTAAGTGGTAGCCCAACGACGTGGGGGGAGGGGGTGGTCCGTCGGCGGGGGCGCTGGCATTGAAGGGGGGATTTTGTGAGGCTTGAGAGGGGCCTTCTCCCGCCACCACCATGGCCTTTCCCCTGTCGCCGACGGACCTCCTCCCTGAACTCCATCGCACCATACTGGATCTTTGGTCGTTTCCCACAGACGACGCCAGATGAAGAGGCGTGATCTCGCGCGATTCCTGAGCTGGGAGGATGATCACCGAATAGTGAACTGTAAAGAAAGGGAAACGGATCAGGGGGCCCAGGGATGGATCCCTGGGGAAAACCCTCCGATGCCTAAGTCAGTAGAGCAATGGTGGAAGATATGGAGGGAGGAAGAAAGAGGTGCATGAGATCCCCCTACACCAAGGTGGTGAAGTGGTTCCTGCTCAAGGAGTTTAGGCGTGTATTGCTCTTACCTTTCATTGGAGGGAGTCCCAGGTTTAAATAGTGCTCTGGCCTCATGAGTCCCGTAAGCTGAGGGGTTTTAGGCGGCGGTTACGTCCTCAACATGGACTCTTTACGTCCTCATCGTGGTATCTTTATAGCCTTGAGGGATCATGGGTCCCTTATCCTCATAAACTCCTGCTCATAAATGGCTCTCAACGGCAGCGTGGATAAGCAATCGTCGGTTAAACCCAAGCATGAAGGGTGCCAACCCTGTCCGGGCGATAGGCTTAGCTCGGATGAAGATAGGTCAGAGTGGGCGCTGAGCGCTTGCCTCTATCCTGGTGAGGGGATAACTCGGGCATGGGTCTTCCTCTGTTCTGACCGACGTTCCGGCCTTCTGAGCCTAAGGGCCGCCGAGGAAGGGTTTGATCCCGAGTAATCTTATTGGACCTTTTATTCTAAGTGGGCCATGCGGGGCTGTCACTTGGATGAGCTGGGCCTCGTTTGGTCCTGACGACCTAGTTCGGCTGCTTTTACATGGGCTACAGAAATCCCCCTCTCTAAGGCCTTACGCCCGAATCTGCTCAAATCTATCCTTTACGTTAGCATTACCTTCTTGCTGACGAATAAACCCCTTTTCTGGCACAAGACTTCGTGTCCTAGCCAACCTTCAACATCTTTGCCATTACGGGCCTTACGCCCGAATCTGCTCAAATCTATCCTTTGCGTTAGCATTACCTTCTTGCTGACGAATAAACCCCTTTTCTGGCACAAGACTTCGTGTCCTAGCCAACCTTCAACATCTTTGCCATTACGGGCCTTACGCCCGAATCGGCTCAAATCTATCCTTTGTGTTAGCATTACCTTCTTGCTGACGAATAAACCCCTTTTCTGGCACAAGACTTCGTGTCCTAGCCAACCTTTATACATCTTTGCCATTACGGGCCTTACGCCCGAATCGGCTCAAATCTATCCTTTGCGTTAGCATTACCTTCTTGCTGACGAATAAACCCCTTTTCTGGCACAAGACTTCGTGTCCTAGCCAACCTTTATACATCTTTGCCATTGCGGGCCTTACGCCCGAATCGGCTCATATCCATCCTTTGTGCTAGCATTACCTTCTTGCTGACAAATAAACCCTCTTTCTCGGCGCAAGACTTTACGTCCTAGCCGACTCTCTCGACGTCCCTTTGTCATATAAAAAAAAGGAAAAAGAAGTAAAAATGAGATTAAAAATAGAGATACCCCGCTGGCCTTGTTCTTTCATTAGGACAAGAGAAAAAATAGCCATCACCCAGCTACGGCGAAAACCCGAAAGGGCGCTACAGGCAAAATCGAGTACCCCGTCACATGAAAACCCGAAAGGGCGCGTGGGCAAAAGCAAGAAGGGGCTGGCTTCGAAGAAAACCCGAAAGGGCGCTTAAGTTAGTAAAGTGGTAACCTAAAAAGTTCATCTTTGTTCTCCTCCTAATGAAGCTCCTAAGGGACAACCATCAAAAGTCCTACCGGAGATCCCCTACCAAACCCGTGTTCGGCCCTCGTCATCATCGGCGAGACCGGTCGACCTCTATCCCTTAACTCATACCTTTCGTCCTTGTTAATGAACATACCATTGCTTCGACATGTAACCCATGTCGATGAACAGACCCGTGTTCGGCCCTCGTCATCATTGGCGAGACCGGTCGACCTCTATCCCTTAACTCGGACCTTTCGTCCTTGTTAATGAACATACCTTTGCTTCGACTTGTAAACCACATCGATGAATAAACCCGCGTTCGACCTTCGTCCTCATCGTCGAGATAAGTCTACCCCTACCCTTAACTTGGACCTTTCGTCCTTGTTAAGAACTATATAGCCTTTGCTTCGGCATTCAACCAGTGTCGATGAACTAAACCTGGGTCCGACCCTTGTCATCATCGACAAGGTCGGTCGACGTTCTAGTAAATAAGCTCTCCCGTGTTCCAGATTCTCCGCGAAGTACAAAAGAATATTAAAAAAAGAGAAGAAACAAAAATGGGGTTAAAAATAGAGATATCCCGCCGGTCTTGTTCCTAAACTGGGACAAAGGTAAAAATGGCTATAACCCGACTGTGGTGAAAACCCGAAAGGGCGTTGCAGGTAAAATCGGGAACCCCGCCACGTGAAAACCCAAAAGGGCACGTAGGCAAAAGCAAGAGGGGACTGGCTTCGGCGAAAACCTGAAAGGGCGCTTGAGTCGGTAATGTGATAAAAATAATGAATGAAATAAGATTTTGATGTAGTAACGGGGTTGCCCTCATTCGTCATTCCACATCAACCCCTTTTTCGACCCTTGTCACCATTGGCAAGATAGGTCGCTACCCTTTTCGGTCCTTGTCACCATCGGCAAGACCGTCTACCTTTTCGACCCTTGTCACCATCGGTAAGATCAGTCGCTACCTTTTTCGGTCCTTGTCGCCATCGGCAAGACCATCTACTTTTTCGACCCTTGTCACCATCGACAAGATCGGTCGCTACCCTTTTCGGTCCTTGTCACCATCGGCAAGGCCGTCTACCCCTTTTTAGGTCCTTGTCACCATCAGCAAGACCATCTACTTTTTCGGTCCTTGTCACCATCGACAAGACCAACTACCTTTTTCCACCCTTGTCACCATCGGCAAGATCGGTCGCTACCTTTTCGGTCCTTGTCACCATCGGCAAGACCAACTACCTTTTTCGACCCTTGTCACCATCGACAAGATCGGTCGCTACCCTTTTCGGTTCTTGTCACCATCAGCAAGATCGGTCGCTACCTTTTTCGGTCCTTGTCGCCATCGGTAAGACCATCTACTTTTTTGACCCTCGTCACCATCGGCAAGATCGGTCGCTACCTTTTTCGGTCCTTGTCACCATCGGCAAGACCAACCCCTTTTTCGGTCCTTGTCACCATCGGCAAGACCGTCTACTTTTTCGGTCCTTGTCACCATCGGCAAGACCAACTACCTTTTTCAACCCTTGTCGCCATCGACAAGATCGGTCGCTACCTTTTTTGGTCCTTGCCACCATCGGCAAGATCATCTACTTTTTCGACCCTTGTCACCATCGGTAAGATCGGTCGCTACCCTTTTCGGTCCTTGTCACCATCGGCAAGGCCGTCTACCCCTTTCGGTCCTTATCACCATCGACAAGACCGTCTACTTTTTCGATCCTTGTCATCATCGGCAAGACCAACTACCTTTTTCGACCCTTGTCACCATCGACAAGATCGGTCGCTACCCTTTTCGGTCTTTGTCACCATCGGCAAGATCAACTACCTTTTCGACCCTTGTCACCATCGGCAAGATCGGTCGCTACCTTTTTCGGTCCTTGTCGCCATCGGCAAGACCATCTACTTTTTCGACCCTTGTCACCATCGGCAAGATCGGTCGCTACTGTGAGCGACGTCACGCAGTTGAGGAATGAAATGCGGATGCGGAGCGCACGGGATCGTTTTGTTTTATCTGGCTTTTGCTGCAACACAAAAAAATAAGAGAAGAGAGAAGGGGCCACCACGGGAGATTGCTCCGGCGGGGCGAGCGGGACAAACGCAATATGTTAAAGATAAGAGGAGAGAGAAGGGGGCCACCACGGGAGATTGCTCCGGCGGGGCGAGCGGGTGCAAAAATTAAATAACGAAAATTGAAACGGCCATTGCGGGAAGTAACTCACCGCGGCCTCGAGAGTACAGTAGGGTAGGAATATAACAAGATATAAAAAGGAGCAGAATTTAAACGGCCATTGCGGGAAGTGACTCGCCGCGGCCTCGAGAGTATAGCAGAAGAGAGATATGGTAAGATATAAGAGATATAGCAAGATATATAGATGACAGAATTCAAACGGCCATTGCAGGAAGTGACTCGCCGCGGCCTCGAGAGTATAGCAGAAGAGAGATATGGCAAGATATAAGAGACATAGCAAGATATATAGATGACAGAATTCAAACGGCCATTGCGGGAAGTGACTCGCCGCGGCCTCGAGAGTATAGCAGATATAAGAGCAACATAAAGTATGAAGACAGAAATTTAAACGGCCATTGCGGGATATGACTCGCCGCGGCCTCGAGATTATGATGTGATCCTCAGGGGTCGAGGACCCCAAAATAAAGAGTGATCGCGCCTACCTCACTAGCAGGAAGTGGCGGGTTGCTTCTTCCTCCCCCTTTGGCCGGCCGACGGAGAGGGCTTTCTTCAGTTACCCTTACAAAATAACAGACAGTAGATAAACGGAATTAGAAAACGGCAGTGTAGTATCAATCTCTTGCAATAAAAAGTAATGAAATCATGACAAGACACGCACCTGGTTGGTGTTATTTTTAAACCCCTCTCGGACACGAGTAGGAGGAAAATGCTATGATGAATGGAATTATGCAAATGTATATCGACGAAGATTCCCTTATGAAGGGAGACGGAGAATACGAGATGATGAATGTAAAAGAACTAAGAAGAAAAGGGGCGAGAGTTGGCTTATTGAATGCGCCGATGGGGGGATCCGGCGGAGCTTCGGCAGCGTAGGGACGACGTGGAAGCGCGGTGGACGAAGACGACCTTCCTTTCGCGAGCGTGGGCACCTGAGAAGCCGACAGAACCTCCCCCTACAAAAGACCCCACGGGTTAGAAATGACTCCGACAGCCTATGGGCTCCGGCAGCCTATCGGACCTCTTAAAAGCTCCCCCCGGACTGAGGGGGTGCCTCTATTTATAGGGCTCCGGAGGATGGAGGCGTCCAGGACCCTAGACGCCTTCATCAGGGTAAAAATAATATTTTATGTTATTTATATTTTTTTATTTCAAATTTTTTCAAGGAGGCGTCCAGGCAAATGGACGCCTCCATAAAAGCCCACCGAACCCCCGCCGAAAGCCGCACGCGGTTTGGCACAACGCGTGGTTTTGATCGGCGCCCGTGATTCATGAATGGGCGCGTCTAGTTGGCAGGACGTCTTCACATTTTGGATTTTTTCTCAAACGACAAACCGACCGGCGGACGGGGGGCGCCCGTGGACAAGTTGATGGAGGCGTCCAGGGGCCTGGACGCCTCCATGAAATTATTATTTTATTATTTTATTTTTTCACCATTGTTAATATTATATATTTTTTATTATCATATATTTGATGGAGGCGTCCAGTCAAGTGGACGCCTCCATTAATTTATTATATTTTTATGTTGTTTTTGTGTTTTTTTGTAAAATGAAAATCATGGAGGCGTCCAGGGGCCTGGACGCCTCCATGAAGACCCCCCGGATTCCCCGGAAAGGCGTCGGCAGCCGCCTGCCAGACACTCTCTTGGTCCCGAAAACTTCTGATGCGTCCGATTGGGGGTGATGCCGCCCGAATGCTGTATGATTTCTACAACGAGGTGATTTTCGGATGCCGAAAAGGTGGAAGAAGACTCAAGAATAGGAAGCACTCAAGCGATTCAAAATGCGAAAACCGCTGCGGGGCGTCGCATAGTAATATGAGATTTTCTCAGGGGACGTCAGGAATAGCGTGTCTACAGCTGCCCCGCCTTGACGTCTGCTTTGCAAGGGAGTGACACGTAATAGAATGGTATCGAAGTGGAGTGAAATGGAGTGGGAATGGACTGATAAGTTGATGCCAATGTGTGATGAGACACGCTTTTGACATTACTGTTTGGAATCTTTCCTGTAGTTTCAATGAGGCGACCTTGAAGAAGGTCTTTCAAATTTGACGATTGCTTAGACGGAGATCAAATAAGGGAGGGTGAGATGTGCGCTCAGGCACGAAAATAAAGGAGACCAACTTCTCGGTGTGGAAGTACCTGGGTCATAAACCTACAGGTTTCACCTTTGGGGAGCGGTTACCAGCCAATGTGGAAGTGATGCGGCCAAGGTGGGTCAAACAAGGTAAAAAGCAAAGGAATATCTGAGGGTCTGTCCAAACAAGGGTCTCCTTTGGAAGAGCAGCGTAGGGCTATCTCAAGGAAACTCAGTATCTCATTCGGAATGGAATATCTCATATTGTAAGAATTGAAGCACAGCGGCTTTCACAATCGAATCGCCTTGAATAATCTTCCGCAATAAGATCAAAGTCCTACATGAATGCATGCTGGGTTTAAAGAAAAATTTAAAACAAACTAAAATAGAAAATAGCCAAGGATAATATTATCAATTTGTTAAGAATGGGTCAGATAGCGATCCGGTGAGCTGATACTGAGCTGGGGCCCGTTTATCCGCGCACCAACTCACTGAATGGAACCGTCGTCCCCATGCTACCACAAATTAACGGCCTATCCGTACAATCCAAATTCTTCCGGAATCATCACCGTTTTTGTTGAAGGGGAACTCAAATCCCAGATTCGTTCGGGTCGCAAGGTCCTTGACATGTTCTAGTTGCGTAGGTATCATATAATATGATGCATGACACGGGGGACCAAACACCGAAGGACGGTACACAAGATAGGACAAAGACGTCCGTTAGTAAAACCTGCACAGACCAACATAGATTAAATACATCAGAAAGCAGCAGAATCGCAACAGAATCGCACCACAGTACAAGGAGATCTAGACAAAATCCTGACGACTGACCACTGATGTGACGTGTTTCGTCCTGTAGCGCCTCTCTTTTCCTATAAGTACCTCCCTTAGGCTAGTTCATCCAAATGCACCAAGGAGAGTTTTGAAAGCTCAGGAGGAGAAGGAGAGGAGAATCTAGGGATTTTAGGATGGAAGGAGAGTCTTCCCGCGTTATGAAGAGGAGCAAGCCTAGCAGCGAGATCATGCGACTTTCCGACCTCGAGGGTCATCTGAGTGGGACGATCCAGTCGCATATGGTAAGCTGATTCATTTCAAATTCTCCGCGTGAACCTTCTTTCACCTCTTTTCTTTTCTCTTCTTCTTTCCAGCCATATCCACTCTTCCCAGGCCCAAGGAAGTTTTCCAAACTGCCATGGCTTTCAAAGTTGACTTCCAACATCTCCATTGGCATGAGGGCCATACTCTCGAGGTGGCATCTTCAGGGGCTCCTTATTCATGCCAATCACTATGAGAGGATTCGCATGGACTGGGCGGCTATGGGCGCACTAGTGGAGATCTGGCATCCCCAGACCCACACTTTCATCTTCCCGACCTTCGAGGCGACCATCCTCTTCGAGGAGGTGGAACTTCTGTTCGGACTGAAGAAATTCAAGAGTGACGGGAAGGTAAAGGCTATGCGGATGCTGACAAGGGGGACTTCTGAGAGCGTCCTTGGAAGCTTCATACCGCCCGATGCAGCCAGAAAGGTCCGCACTCAAAAGGGAATTGATTTGCAAAGGCTCGCGGAATGGGTTATGGATGCCCTGAGAGGGTCACCAGATGATGACCACTTGGAAGGGATTATGAAAGGGTTCACCATTTGTCTGGCAGGTGCTCTCTTGTTTCCTTATACCGACAACATAGTGGAGGAGGACCAACTGAGTGCCATCCGCGGGATTTGGAGTGGAAAGACGGTGGGGCCCGCCGTCCTTGCCTACCTTTACAGTGGCCTTACTGCCTCGAGCATGGGTAAGCCTCCTTTCGGTTGTGCACTTGTTCTGAATTGCTGGATTGATTTGCACTTCAAATTTGACCACCGTGAGGGGATGCCGACTGCTTCGAAGCTCTTCCAACATAGCCCCATTTATCACATAGCCGATGTGTTAGGCTTCGGTGGCACCATGGCGAACCGTGTTCCGTGGCTGAAGAAACGTGAAGACTGGCGGCCTCACTTTCGAACCGTGACACAAAGCTTCTTCACTTGCGCACCGGCATGTCTACTCTCACTTGAACTCCTCATGAGGTATTCTCCCGAAGTTGAACTCCAACTGATCGGCGCGACTGAGTTTGTCCTTTACAACGCGCATCGGTGCTGCCTCCAGATCGGCATTCCACGCCACTCGTTCCCACTGCTAACCGGCATCGTTCCTTTGAAGAAGAGGGAGTTGGGCGCGGAAGCGGACGCGAAGGAAGCGAAGGCCATTAAAGCGCCCTGGAAGACAAGTGTCGTGGGAAAGGCGTTAGCGCACGTGGAGGAAGAATGTGAGCTGTGGGGGGCTTATGTAACCGAACTGGGGAAGTTAAGGCCTAGAGTGCCTAAGCCCCTGATGTAGCTCACTCTGCTTTCTGATGGAATAAAATCTGGAATTGGCATTTTGGACCATTGTTCCCCTTTGTTATCATTTTTATGATTTTTATTTTTATCTTCTTTTTTTTCTTCTTCTTTTTTTTATTTACTCATATTATGATCATATATATATATATAATATACATTTTTTTAATGGGGGCGTCCAGGGGCCTGGACGCCCCAATGTTTTTGAATATTTTTTATTTTTATTTTTTAAAAAAAAATTATGGGGGCGTCCAGGCAACTGGACGCCCCAATATTTTTGAATATTTTTTATTTTAAGAAATTTTATGGGGGCGTCCAGGAAGCCGGACACCCCAATATTTTTGAATTTTTTTATTTTAAAAAATTTTATGGGGGCTTCCAGGAAACTGGACGCCCCAATATGTTTTGAATATTTTTTAAAAAAATTTATGGGGGCGTCCAGGCGCCTGGACGCCCCAAAAAAAGGACACCTTCTATAAAAAGGGGCTTCACCCCCTCCACTGTTCATTCCAACGACCCATTCTACTTTGACCGACCCATTCTCAATTCCTAATGGAGCAAGGAGGCCCGAGCCAGGGTGGGGAGAAGCGGAAACGACTTGCTCGTCGTCCGAGGAAGTCGAGGGATCATGCAGAGCTGGCTGCCGTGGAGGAGGAGGTTGTCGCGGAAGAGGAGGCACCTCCCTTGGCCGTGGAGGGTCCTGAGGGCCCCGGCGACGCGGGGGAAGATGAGCATGACCCGGTAAGCCCCTTAGACTTCCATTCTGTTGGTTTATTAGGCTAAACAGGCGGGCGAGCGACGGTGTGGAGAAGGCCGGGGAGTGAGGGAAGGAGGCGTCCTAGGTTTTGGACGCCTCCATCCTCTCAATTTTTTTTATTTTTGTTTTATTATTATTTTTTGTTGCGCAAGTAATTAAATAAAATCAAAAATTTAGGAGGCGTCCTCAGATGGGGATGCCTTCATGATATAATATATTATTTTTTGTTTTATTTTTTGTTTGTTTTTTATTTTGTTAAAATAAAATAAAGAAAATAAAAATAAAGCGTCCAGTGGCGTGGACGCCTTTAAATATATATTTTTATTTTATTTTTTTGAATAAATAAATATTATGTACAGTGTTGTTGTTTATTATTATCCATGATTCTGATGTGCTCCTCTTTTTGTTTGTTTTGTGGTGTGCAGGGCGTGATGAAGAGCCGGATCAGCTGGTCCCTGGTGGTAGCAGCGTACCGGGGACTGCCGGACTTTCAGAGGGCGCGGGTGGACGCCATGGGTTTCGGAGCGTTCCTGAGGATCGAGCCCTTCCGGCTCGACCTTCCTCTCATGCAGGCGTTGAGGGAGCGGTGGCACGCGCCGAGCCGGGCGTTCCTGATGCCCTGGGGGCACATGGTGCCGACACTGGAAGACGTAGCTCGGATCACTGGGCTACGAGTTGACGGAGAGGCAGTCAGCGGGGTCACTTATCCCGATTACCGAGAGGGTGCCTTGGACCTGCTGTGGCTAGAGACGAGCGCGATTGACAGAGACAGCAGGGTAGTTGGCCGAGTGGAGATTATGGAGGCGCTCGGATTTGGTGACCCTCGCCAGCGGGTTAGCGAGACTGGAGCGGAGTTTCTGGCACGACTGGAGGGAGACGCCCGTGCAGCTTTCACCCAAGACCCGAGCGAGCGAGAGCTGGTGGATCTAGACCTCCGGAGGTTCCTTTTCTTCTTCCTGGGCCGCCTTCTGCTGGGGACGAAGGGGGACGACATCCACTGCCGCTTCCTCGGGATCCTGGCGGATCTGGACAGAGTGGGGAACTATGCGTGGGGAGCGGCTCTGCTTGCCCATTTGATCGCCGATCTCTCCCAGACTTCAGAGAGGGAGACGACAGTCAGTGGCTTCGCACCTTTTCTCCAGGTAAACATTTTATTTATGTATTTTACCGTAGTTAAATATGCAATTATCTGTGCTAATGATGTATGATGGATGCAGGTGTGGAGCTACTACTACTTCCCGATGGGAAGAGCCAGACAGGGGAACATGAGAGCCGTGCCTCTGGCGCGACGGTGGAGGCCGGTCATGGTCGCGGCACCCCACGGCTACCAGCTGGCGTCGCTTCGTCGGGAGCTGAGCGAGTACCCCGAGGCTATGGTATGATGCGTATGATTTTTGTGTTTTTATGCATGTGACTTAATTGGGTAAAATGGCAACTAACATGACGCCTGTATGGTGATGCAGGTGGTGTGGAGGCCCTACCTGGGCATGGTCGACGCTGGCCAGCCTTGGGTTGTAGCGAGTCGTCCTCGTTTTGGGCGGGACGTGTGGGTCCATTGCCTGAACAAGATCGAGCCGATGCGACTCAGGCTGGTCATGAGGACGCTGGGGCTAGCCCAGGAGTGGGTCGACATAGATGAGCCGGTCCGCGTCGGGCGGAAGACCAAGGGGAAGGTAAAGATCGTGGACTGGCGTACGCGCTTCCCTGCACAGTACCAGGACTGGCAGCAGGGCGGGGTCCCAGTGGTGTCCCATGTACAGGACAGCACCGACTACTTGAGATGGTACCGGGCCACGTACGGGGAGCGTCTCTACCTCGGTGGTGCGGCAGGGGTAAGTGTGAAATGAGGGTGTTTTCCTTTTCTATATGTATACATATGTGACACTAACTTATATGCAATGTAGGATGCTCGTGATAACATGATTGCTAACCTGCGGGCCCAGCTGGCAGACGCCAAGCGGCAGTTGGTGGCCATCCGACAGGAGTTAGAGATCATGGTGAGTCTATGCAATGCATTTTTTTTGTTTTGTGACCTGGATTTCGATGCTTAGCCTCTGATTGTCGTTTTGTTCCGTGTTTCAGCGGGCCCATCAGGCAGCGACAGCCGAGATGGCTGGTGGAGCGGGTTCCAGTTCGTGGGGCCCTCCTTCGGAGGTTTCTGCCCTTCAGGAGCAGCTGGCGTACGCGGTGGCCCGGGCTGAGGAGGCCGAACGCGGCCACGCGGTTCGAGTGAGTGCTTGCCTGACCCCAACTTTCCTTCTAGTTGCTTTTCTTGATCTCTTACGGGGTATGTGGGCTTTGGCAGGTGGCGGAGATCCGAGATGCCCTGGCTCGTGCAGTCCGTGCCAAGCAGGAGCGCGATGCCTGGGCGACAGAGCGTGACACCCGGATAGCGGAGCTAGAGGAGGAGCGACGGCGGGAGGCTGAGGAGCTTCCTCACGACGTGCTGGAGTTACGGATTGCCCTCGAGTTGTCGAGGAGAGAGGCGATGAGAGAGAGAGAGAGAGGGAGAGGGAGGAAGTGGTGTTTCCAGTGGCGGACGGGTGAGTAACGCGTAAGAACCTGCCCTTGGTATCAAATAAAAGAGATTATAAAATTATATACAGAAATGGTTGAAATAAAATTCCCTGGAATTCGAAGATCCAGAATTTTAATTGATGTCGGAAAAATCGTACAGATTTTATGAAACTATGTGCTATGGCTCGAATCTGTTTTCAAATCCTCGTACCACTCGGGGAATTGGAATCTTTGGCTGAATTTTTTATGTACCGCGGAAAACATACTTTAATAATTTATGATGATCCACCTATAGGTTAGGTTCTATCTATATTGCAGGTTAATCCTAGTCTACTTTACTAGTACAAATAGGTTGCATGGAGAGAGAGAGAGGACAGGGAGAGGGAGAGAGAGAGAGAGAGAGAGAGGACAGGGAGAGAGAGAGGGAGGACAGGAGGGCGAAGCGACTGTGAGACTGGGATGAGAGGAGGGCTCTAGAGGCCCAGCTGATGGAGCTCCGATTGAGTCTCGGCACGGCAGAGGGGAGGCTTTGGGAGAGCGAGGAGCGGTATCAGAGGGTGAAGGAGCGCGGGGCGCGACTTCGTCAGTCTGGTTCCTTCTCCATGGGTAGCTTTCTGGTTTCTTCGGCCGAGGAGCGTCACCGCGCCTTCGAGCCTGGCGTGCAACCATAGGGCGAGACGAGCACTGCCTCTCAGGGTTCACGGAGGCCCCCTAGGGATCCCCGTCAGAGGAGGGAGGAGAGAGATGATCAGGAGGGTGGTAGCGAGAGTTAGAGAGTTGCTTGTACACCTCACCTTCCTCACTGTATGATGTACTTTGACTATTTGATTATGTGAAATGAAATGGTTCCTTGTGTTGTGTATACTTTCTCTCTCCCATGCTTCTTTCCTTGCACTTGTTCTTTCAAGGTGTGTTTTACGAGACCTTGTCCTAAGAAGTAGGAAATTACGCTTTGCATGGAGGAACATGTTTCTTCCTTCTTCTCTCTCTCTTTTTTTTGGGCGCGTCTAGGCGCGGGGACGCGTCTTATCTTTTGAATTCAAATTTAAAGCGTCATGCGGCTTTTCTTCCTTCGTGCCTTACCCGCAAACGAGCCCGCCTCCCGTCGAGATTCGCTCGCCCATCTTCGTCTTCTTCCACTCTCGATCGATGGAGTTCGGTGGGCCGGACCATGTGTAGACACGCCAAAATTGACGCTATGTTGATCAAATCTCATGTCACTATGTTGACGCCCCAAAGTGAACTTCAATATTTCTATAATATAAAGTTTTTCTATTTTTGTGATTTATTCTTGCATTTTTTTTGTGATTTGCGACCTGAAGAGGGCGTTATTTTTAAAGCGACCTAATCTAGGGCGTGTTCTTAAGAAAGGACGACCAAATATGAGGGCGTCAATTCCTGGTGTTATCCGGTTTCAAAATAAATTCCAATTATTGATTAACGTCCTTCCTCAGGGCGTGTTTTCAAGTAACGCCTTCATCTCAGGCGGTTTCTCATAATTTTCAAATAAAGTAAGTTTTATTGCCAAAATTAAATCCAAGAAGTGACGCCCTTGATGTTGGTCGTGTTTTGAGTAACGTCTTGATGTAGGTCGTCAATTTATAATTTGACGCCCTTCTGAAGGTCGTGTTTTATCCTTCGGCGTCGTGTTTGAGTATGCCTTTCCTGAATAGCTCCCTGCCTCCAATGGTCTCCTTGCTCGAATTGGAACTAGAGTCCTGCCTTCATTGATCATTGCCCGTCCTTATCTTCCTAAATTTGAGTTTATCTTCGGTTGAAATCCTATATAAAGGAGCTCTGGTCGATCTTGACAGAGGTTACCGAAGTCAGAGTTTTTATACATAGATGCTGAATTTACGGAGGCTATCCATCTTCTTCCTGTGCAATCTTTAGAGCTCTCTGCTTCCTTTTCTTCCTGCCAACAGCATCAACTTCGGTTCCCCTTTACTGTCGTCAGGAACAGCAGGGGTTTTTTGCTTATCTAATTGTGTTGTTTTTCATCGGTCATCATACGGTTTTCTTCTTTTGCATTAGCATTACATCCTTTTCCTTTCCCTAACTCTTAGGGGTTTTAAAACAAACAATAAAAAAAGGTGCGCATGTTGTTCTCTATTCATCATCATATCATTTATTCGGGATTGATACTACATTCACTTGGCTGATCCACTTCTCTTTGTTTGTTTGTTTTGTCTTTTTTGCAAGGGTAATCAATAAAGGAAACCCCCTTCATCGGCCGGCCGATTGAAGGAGGAGGAGGAATTCACAATCCATCCTGCGTTCTATTTTCCACCAGGTATTCGCGATCTTCTTTGTTTCTTCTTGAGGTAACCCCTCTGGCGATCACCCTCCTTAGTAGCACCACGTGCTTCTTTTCTCCATTATTATATCATCTCTCCCCCTTATACTTTCTCGTATTTAAACTCTTCATGTGTGGATTTATCACAATCTACAAATTGGCGATCACGGTGGGACGTCCACTGTTTTTCTTTTGATTACCATCTCCTATTGGCACCCACGTGTGCCCTTTCCCCTTCGGCACCCACGTGTGCCCTTTCCCCTCGGTACCCACGGTACCCCTCCTTTTGTGCCCCACGGGCACCCTCCACCGTGCACACTGCACACTCCCGGGATCAGCCAGTTTGTGATTGTTTGATTATTTCCTTAATTAACGCCTCAACCAGAGGCGCTTTTTTATTTTAACGCCTTCATCCAGGGCGCTTTCTTTCTGTGTTACGTCTTCTGCCAAGGCGTCTTTCATTATTCTACTACTTTTATCACACTATCTGTGAATTCACGCCCTGCCCCAGGGTGCCCTTTTATTGCATAGCGCCTCACGTCAAGGCGCGTGTTCAGATTTGACGCCCTCTTGCAGAGGCGTCCTTTTCACTTATAGCGCCTCACCCAGAGGCGTGTTGTTTTTCTTACTGCTGGCTCGTGGACTTTCACAGTGATTCACGACAGTAACTCTGTCGTCTCTTTGGTTGATAGCGACCTGCCCCAGGTCGTCTCTTTCTTGCGTTTTACAGAAACCTGTTTCCTGTTGCTGTCTGTGATTGTTGGACTGATTATTACATTGCTTGCCTATATTGCTGTGATCTGATTATATTATTTTGCATCTTGTGGCATTTGGTTGAGAGACCTCCTCTCTCTACACTAGGATTCCACACACCTCTCTTGGAATCGGGACAACCCTTCATTGAGCACTCCGTCTCTTTGGACCGGAAATCCCTTTTCCAAGACCTCCGTAAGTCCCCGCACCCATGGATTCCCTCACGGACGCCGGGCTGGTTGTATCCTTGAAGTACCCGGAGTATAGAGAACCTATCGTTGGTAAGGAGAGAGAAAGAATCTAGTTAACCCGGAGATCACACTTGGATAAACTAGGTTTCACTTTGCAAAAGAGGGAATTATTCTGCAATTTAACCCACTCTAATCTCAAGCGTAACACTAAAATCTTGCGTTCATCTCAACTTGGTTGCATAAACTTGCTTGGGTTGATTTGGCTTGTTTGGATTGAGTGGGTTTTGTTTGATAGTTCCTTTAAACGGCCGTCTCTCCTCTTAAACATGAAACTCCGTTCAGGTAAAATCATCAACATGGCAGGCTACGGATATTCTTATGATGATGAGGATGAGAATGTTTTCGGTCAATATGAAATTCCCCTCCAAGATTCCATCTATCATGAGGGAAATTACCCTCCTCATTCCCATTATCCGCATGTTCATGTGGTCGACACCACTTCCAAAGAGGTTGAGCCCTCTTCTCAGGTTGTGCCTTCCAACACCTCCGGGAATTCTTCCCCATCCATTAACGTCACTGATTTAATTAATGCACTATCTCAGTTGGATGATTCCCAGCGGCAGGCAGTTCAGGCCGCTTTGAAAGGGAAGTCCGTTCCCTCTTCCTCCCCCAATCCCCCTCCGGCCGAGAGTGGCCATCACATTGTTAATGACCAGGCGGTCCTGCATAAACCTCCTTCCCATCCACCAACGCCTGGTACGGCCATGCCGGCCCAACAGGCGAGCCACTCTGCGGTTAGGCACCAATTTCTCCAACCTCCCCGAATTCTACGGACGCCTATACCGCATTCTTTTATTCAAAATCCGGCCCCAGTCAAGTCCGACACTAATGTTCTACTGCTTCAGAAGTTGGCAAGCATGGAAGAGCAACTGAAGAAGGTCACTACGGCTAAGAACGCCCCGGAAATCTCACTCCCTACATTGCTAGTCTTCCACTTACCACCATCTGAGATGCCGAACTTTCGGCGATATAATGGGACTGGTAACCCTTTTATTCATTTGAAGGATTTCATGTACGAGACCTCCTTTTGGCAAGACAACAAGGCCTCTTTGGCTTACTTATTCAGGAGATCTCTGGAGGGGCCAGCCCTTGAATGGTTCTATTCATTGGATCCTGCTGATGCCGGTGACTTTGATATCGTTCAGAGGAAGTTCTTGCAGAAGTACAGAGACCGGGTCGGACCCTCCCTCTCACTCACGGACCTGGTTGCGGAAAAAATGAAGCCCGTGGAGGACTTCATAATGTTTGCTGATAGATGGCGGTTGATAGCCGAGAAGCTGAAAGATACACTGTCGGAACAAGAGCAAGTCAAGATGATAATTTCCAATGCAACTCCTCAGTTCCGGCATATCTTGGCCATGAATAGGTTAACCACCATGGAGGAGCTCTATGAAAGGGCTCGTTATATCCAGACGCAGATGAAGGATTCGCCCATTATGGGCATGTTTGAGCCGAAGCCACGGCTATTTAAGAAAAGTACAAATGTCAACAACAGCGGGCCCACGACAAAGGGCACAATTGCAAACGAGCAGGTTGGTGTAGTTGGCCACCCCCACCAAGCTAACCCACGACCTAACCCTCCTCCACCACAAAACCCCCATTTCAACTCCACTCCACAACACCCATTCGCACCCCAACATTCCTTTGCTTCACCGCAAAACCAAGCGCCCCGCGCTAACCCTCCAGCTCCGCAACAGTACCACCAGGTACCACCACCTACCAACTACGGCCAACAACAACAACGGAGACCACCACTTGGCCCCAAAAGGGACCACTACCCTCCACTACCAGAAAGTCTCCCGGATATTTTCAATGCTTTAATGGCCGCCAATTTGCTCATGTTACCAAGGGAAAGAACAGCGTGGCCCGCTAATGTTGATACATCCCATTACTGCGCTTTCCATCGTGCACCTGGTCATAACCTTGATCGTTGCTTCCACTTCAGAGATTACATTTATGACCTAAATGACCAGGGTGGCATCAATTGGGATGAGATGAGACAGTTCATCGCCACCATGAAAGAAAGAAGGTCTCCTCGACAGCAACAGGCTCAGCAGCCACAGCAACCAGCTCCACAGCAGCAACAACAAGCTCCAGCGCCTCAGCACGATATGGGGATCGTCCACAATCCACTGCCGGAGCACCCGCCAAACCAGCACGTAATCCCTGTCACGTCTCTCCATGAGGTGGAGAGAGGGCAGGGATGGCATGAAGAAAACGCCTCTGTCGGGGCATTTAATCACAATCAAAATCAACCTCCGCGCCTCTTGCGCACCCTTTCTTCTTCTTCTGCTCCCCAAGTGGGCCGATTCCTTCTGCGCCCCGTTAATCCACCTCCTACCACCAATTCTCCAACCTTGCCGGTTCGCCCCCTTCTTACACGCTTACCACCGCCACAGCCTACCCCACAACAAAACCCATCCACCACCAACCCTTCACCACTGCCCTCTAGGCCACTCCTTATCCGCCCATCGCCAACGCCCACTGCACCCCCCACCACTACTCCTCCACCAGCAAGGATCCCCCCACCATCGGTTCCACCACCTTTTGTACCCAGAACTCTTCTCATTCCACCCCCCACCAATTCCCCCCGCATTCGGGTATCCCTTTCTACTCCTACGCCTCCTACCGGGGCACCAACACCCCCTACGGGGATTCCCTCTGCGGGAACTCCCACTCCACCACCTCTTAACACCAACACACCTTCTTCTTCTTCTAATCCTCCTCCCACACTTGTCCCGACGGAGGCACGTCAAGGCGTGGCGCCGCTCCGCAGTGGACGGATGTTCCACCGTATTTTCCCACAGAGAGAGCTAGAGCCCGTGCAGGGGCCGCAAGAACAAGAACAAGAACAAGAGTCAGTGCCAGGGACTCAGTATGATTTGCTAAAGCACTTGGACCGAACCCCAGCAAGGATTTCAATCCTGGAATTAATTAAAAGGTCCACCACTCATCAGCTAGCTTTAAAAGAATATCTGCAAAAGGTGATGGTCAATGAGGACATTCCAGTTGAGCAGATAGTCACGGTTTTAACGCCCGCTAGCAGTCAGCCGGCAATTACTTTCCATGAACATGAACGGGCGCCACTCCCAGCAAGAAAGTACGCTCTATGCATCACAGTTGACATCAATAAGGTGGCTGTTAAGCAATGTCTGGTGGACACTGGGGCATCCATCAATGTCTTGCCACCTAGCACCTTGGAGTTGTGTGGCATTCTGGAAAGCCAAATTCGGCCGTCTACTATCACAGTAACTGCATATGATAACACGAAGAAACCTCCTCTAGGCATGATTACGTTAAAAGTAAGTTTAGGTCCTGCCGCCATCACAGCAGATTTTCATATTCTGGATATGGATCTGACATTTAATGGCATTCTGGGACGCCCCTACATTCAGCAACTCGATGCGGTGCCCTCCACAAATCACCAGTGCCTTAAATTCCCACACAAGGGCCGCATTATTAAAGTTACCAGTATGCCAATCCTACCAGAGGAGGATATTCACGTGGCTTCATCAGTTCCATCCATGTGGCCGGCCAACAAGCCACTATTATCTGTGCTGGACGTCCCTTGTCCACGACCAATGCCAGAAAAAGTCACAACAGTTGCTATGACACCCCTGCCTCCCAAGGGGAAAAAGAAGAAAATAATGATGAACACCTCTGGCTGGGACATCTTAATGAAAATGGGGTATCAAAATGGCAAAGGTCTGGGTGCCAATTGTCAAGGCAGGATTAGGCATGTTAAACCTCAGAAGCTGATTACACGAGGTGGCCTAGGGTACAAAGGGCCAGGCAAAAATAAAGATGAACCATGGGCATTTATAACATCTACATTAAAAACAGATCGCCAGCCGCTCACTTGGACATTGAAGACACATTTTGTCACAGGTGGCTTTCAAAATAATGAGCAAACTACCATAATCACTTCCATATTAGACTGTCAGGATGTTCATGCTAGACAGTTTGTTCGTCATATTGCCCCGCTGGCCACTTATAAAGCCCTGGAATCTCTAAGGCCTGATAAAAGAAGGAAAATGGAGGATCTGGAATGTGACTGGTACAGGTGGTTCGATATGCAGGATATTACTATTTCTTTGAGCCGCCTCTTCATGCCGACTGATCCGGAATGGCCGCCACTTATTCATGAATTGATTGAGAAGCCAGCCGTAATTACAGATAAGAGGCAGCTGCTGAGTGACTACACTGAAACTGGAGGGCCAGATGTTCCGTTTGAAGAAGGTTTCACCGTGGACAGGCTGTGGGCCGGCCTCTTTTCTCTCACTTCCGTGCATCCATCTGTGCTTGCTTCTCTATATTCTCATCGGTTTGGTCGCGTGCCAAGACCGCCTCCGATTACAATCAATTTGTCTCCAGATTCAATCCAAGTTTCTCTCGCAATTCCTTCTTCGCTCCTCGAGCGATTTTCTAAACTTTCCATCACGCCCCCGCGCGGGTCATCACTAATTCAATCTTTCTCTGATCTAGCAATTTCCACTCCTCCTACTATCCTCCCTTCACACTGCTTTCTTCTTGAAACAGAAAATAAAAATGAAGAAAAAGATAAAAACGAAAAAAAATGCCAAATTCCCAACTTTCCAAACCTCCATTTCTGAATGCGTCCCAACCCAGTGGCCGCTCCTTCAAGATTCATTGCTAAATCTTTTCTCCCCCTCTGGTGAGGGGACTTCCTCTGTATTACCTCCTGTATCCACTTTTTCACCTCCTTCCCTTCCTTCTTCTGATCAAGCTAGTTGCTCCTCCTCTTCTTTTGCTAACGCTAAAATTCAAGGGGTAGATTCACATAAGAAGTCCAAGGGTAAGCAGATTCCCCATAGGTTTCTGTTGGAGTTAGCTATCAGATGCCAGGATTGTTTAGCTCTTCCTGAATTTATAGAGAATCTAATCATCCTGCCAGAGTTAGAATATGAGGGTGCTGTTGTTTCTTATGAGGGTTTGGGTGTCTATGAAATTATGAATGATGAAGACCCTATTGAAGAGGGGGATGAAAGTTATGAAGAATATGAGGACGAGGCTGATGCTTTTGCTAGTGGCATAAGACGATTTGACGAACCATCAGCCTCTGTAGAAGAGCCTACCAAAGAAATTAATTTGGGTACCGAGGAAGACCCTAGGATTGTCCTCATAAGCAAGAATTTACCGCCCTCCGAAGAGGAGGCGCTCATTTTGGTTCTGCAAGAATACAAGGACACGTTCGCATGGAGTTATGAAGATATGCCTGGTTTAGACCCTGCACTCGTCGAACACCGCCTTACACTTAAGCCAGGGTCTGTGCCAATCAAGCAATGGTTGAGGCGTTTCCACCCTAATACGGCTTTAAAAATGAAAGAAGAGGTCGACAAGCTCCATAAGGCCAGATTTGTTAGAGTTGTCCTCTACCCCAATTGGGTGGCT
This sequence comes from Amorphophallus konjac, assembly GCA_022559845.1. NCBI lineage: Eukaryota > Viridiplantae > Streptophyta > Magnoliopsida > Alismatales > Araceae > Amorphophallus > Amorphophallus konjac. The sequence continues at coordinate 36,112,942 of CM040121.1, read as the reverse complement.
AACATCGTCCCGGTTATGAAGAAAGATGGAAAAGTTCGGATTTGTATAGACTTCCGGGATCTCAACCGCGCGTGTCCTAAGGATGACTTCCCCCTCCCTCATATTGATGTTTTGATCGATAATACGGCAGGATTTGAGACTCTCTCTTTCATGGATGGCTTTTCAGGTTACAATCAAATTCGTCTGGCTGAAGAAGATCAAGAGAAGACATCATTCACTACACCATGGGGGACTTATTGTTATGTGGTCATGCCTTTTGGACTTAAGAATGATGGAGCTACCTATCAAAGGGCTATGATGGCGATTTTTCACGACATGATTCATATTTATATCGAGGTGTATGTGGATGACCTGGTTGTGAAATCAAGGACAAGGATTGAGCATCCTGGGGTTCTAGCTAAAGTCTTGCAAAGATCACGAGAGTATCAGTTGAAGATGAACCCCAAGAAGTGCGTATTTGGCGTTTCTTCAGGGAAGTTGCTTGGTTTCATTGTTAGCAAGAGGGGAATTGAAGTTGATCCCAACAAGGCAAGGGCCATCAGAGATATGCCTCCTCCCAAGAATCTGAAGGAAGTACGAGGACTAATCGGGAGGTTACAATTTATCCGCAGCTTTGTCTCCCAGCATTCACAAAGATGTAGGCCGTTTTACGAGCTTACTAAGCCGGGAGTCAAGTTTAATTGGGATGACAAGTGTCAGGCAGCCTTTGACGGATTGAAGGATTATTTGGCCAATCCTCCTGTCCTGAGGCTGCCAATTCCAGGCAAACCACTCGTTCTCTATGTCTCAGTCCTGGATGACTCTGTAGGTGCTGTCTTGGCTCAAGTGGATGAAGAAGGTAAGGAGAGGGCAGCATACTACTTGTCTAAACTTCTTAACCCCTGTGAGCAGAGGTATTCAGCCATGGAGAAGACTTGCGCTGCTTTGGTCTGGGTAGTTCAGAAGTTAAAACACTATTTCCTAGCTCACGAGGTTCACCTCATTGCTCGCATGAACCCAATTAAATTCCTCCCTGAAAAATCTGTCCTCACTGATCGATTAGCACGCTGGTAAAGCTTCCTCTCTCAATTTGATATCACTTACATTCAGCAGAAAGCTATCAAAGGTTACGCCATTGCCGAACATCTTGCTCACCACCCTCTACCTCGTTTTGATCCTGTCAATTCGGAGTTTCCAGATGAAGAACTGATGTCCATTAATCAACCTCATGATCCTATGTGGACATTACATTTTGATGGAGCTCTAAATTCTCAAGGAAGAGGGATTGGCATGGTTCTTTTAACACCAGAAGGGGTCACCATCCCATTTGCTGCTCGGCTCACTTTTCCCGTCACAAATAATATAGCTGAGTATGAGGCTCTTTTGGCCGGTCTTCAAACCGCTCATCAATGTGGTGTCACTCATCTACGAATTGTGGGTGATAGTCAGCTCATTCTGCGCCAGGTGCTGGTCAAGTGCCGCACTATCAATCCTAAGATCAAACCCTACCAGGAACTTGCTTCAGCTTATGCCAAACTCCTCACCAAATTAATCTTCGTCCATGTTCCTCGTAGCCAGAATATCTTGGCTGACGCCCTTGCCTCTTTAGCTTCGGCTCTAGTCTTCCCTCCTGAGCGTGATTTTCATGTTCCCCTGATTCATCAGCGCGACACTCCAGCTATTAAGGATCGTGCGTTCCTCGATGTTAGGGATCAAGTGCTTGAAAAGGTTAAGCAAAGGGAAGCTCTCAAAGGCAGAGAGGTCATGCTTTTGGATTGGCAAGAAGAATTGGCTGACGAAGAGAAACCTTGGTATTATGAGATTGCCAGATATTGCAATGATCAGTCCTATCCCGAGGAAGCCACTGTGGAAGAGAAGAAAGCAATTAGAAGAGTGGCTCAGCGGTATGTTTTGGTTGGAGGTGTGCTCTACAGGAGAGGGCTCACCGGTGTTTTGTTAAGGTGCCTCGACGATGACGAATCTTGGAAGGTTGTGGAAGAGGCACATTCAGGAGTGTGTGGTGGTCATGTGAATAGCCAGATGCTAGCTAAGAAGATTCTTAGGCTAGGTTTCTATTGGCCCACTCTAGAAGAGGATTGTTTCATCTATGTCCGAAGGTGTGTTAAGTGCCAACTGCACGCCGACAAGATTCATTCTCCTGCTTCTTCACTCCATCCCATGTCCTCCCCATGGCCTTTCTCCATGTGGGCTTTTGATATCATTGGACCTCTTGGTGATTCGAACCTCCTGACCAAGCAAAAGTCGTTCATCCTCACGGCAACGGAGTACTTCACCAAGTGGGCAGAAGCGGAAGCTTACGTGGAGATTAAAGCGTCAACCGTCTGCAAGTTTATAATGAAGAACATCATCACGAGGTTCGGCATCCCAAGCACCATCGTCACCGACAATGGACCTCAATTTATCTCTCAAGAGCTCAAGGATCTCTGCAACAGGTACAACATTGCATTGCATCATTCTTCTCCCTACTATCCGCAGAGCAATGGCCAAGCAGAGGCAACTAACAAAACTTTGATCAAGATTGTTAAAAAGACGTATGAGGCTAATAAATTTTCGGACTGGCCAGACAAGCTAGTTGAAGCTCTCTGGGCCTATCGCACTTCCATTCGTACCCCCACTGGGCAAACCCCTTTCGCCCTTACTTATGGAATGGAGGCGGTAGTCCCTTATGAGATTCTCATTCCCTCTCTGCGAGTACAATTGGATAAGGAATTTTCTATTGATGAACGTCGGGATTCACTCCTTGCCCAATTGGAACTCCTAGACGAGAAGCGTCTGGTCGCCGCTGAGCATGCGCGCATTTATCAAAACAAGCTCTCGCGTTTTTATCAAAAGAAAGTAATTGAGAGAAAATTTAAAATCGGTGAGATGGTATATTTGTAAAGCCGGGTGGCCCCCGCTCAAAACTCCAACCTAACTGGGAAGGACCGTTCATCATAAAAGACGTTTATCCTGGTAATGCTTATAAACTGATTAATGCTGAATGAGAAGAGTTGACTCACCCCTGGAATGGTTTGTATCTTAAGAAATACTACCCTTGATTCAAAAATCCAAATATATATATATATATATATAGAGTAATTTTTAAAATCTAAAAAAATGAAAATGTTGTTTCAAAAATCCAAAACAAAGTGGAATATTTCCAAAAACAAAAAAAATAGAAATTCCAACAAAAAAGCAAACAAAAAGAAATTCTTCAAAATTGGTGCCATGGCACACGAAGGATCAAGGCCCGAAAGGTCAAAATTCAGAATTCATTCATCAGTCTTGCTAACTTAAAAGGGGGTTGACACCCACACACACTACACGCTTTATTCTTGAGCTCAAGCGGTGCAAAATCCGATGGAAAGTCAAAAACCTGACTAAAAGTGAAAGACAATACCCGTTCTTTTCTTCTTCGGCCCATAAGGGAGGAAGGGAGGTCTCGGGGTAGATCCACCAAGCCTGTCCGCCGCCCTAGTAGGTGGAAGTCAAGGCCCAAAAGGGAATAAAATGTCACAAAAGCCCAAGTACAATTAGGTTATTCATCAATGCAAATCAAATTCAAAGTGAAAGTCAAGTTGTGAAAAGAAAAGCATGCCAAGAGGGCAAAGTCCCCGCAAGGAAAACCTTGGGCGTATGCGTGCAATATAGAAGAGGCAAAAAGATAACAAATTTCCCTACGCCAAAGACCGAACCCCAACAGGCATAGGGTAGGGAAGGTAACTTTACCTTGAACATCTCAGAATCCCTTATGGGCTTCCCTTATATTTTCTTCCATCCTTTCTATGTGGCAAGTCACGAACTGGCAGGATGGTCAAGACCGACCTAGGAAATTGCACTGTACGAAATCTCGAATACAAGTCAACTATGATCACGTCGACCCCCTTTTAATTACTCAAGAAAGGTTAATGAATTTTAGATGGTGACCGTGTAGAACCCGTGGTCTTGATAGCCTTGTCAACCCTTTTTTGCAGAATAATTCAATTAACGCCTTTGGCTAAGGCGCTTTTTTTAGAATTAACATCCTAGATTAGGTCGTCTCTTTCCGAATAATGTCCCTAAGCAGGTCGTTACTTTCTCAAAAATCAGATTTCCTTTTCAAATACACGCCGTCTTCTAGGGCGTCTTTATGCGAACCACGACCTACTCTAAGGCGCGTTTTTCAGGAAAAATAACAAAAAAAATATAAATGAGAAAAAAAATACATTTCTTCACGATGTATGCTTGCATTCTTTTGCATGGGCATCTTTTATTTATGGTTTACATATGCATGCTTGCATGATGCATCTCCCCGTTATCAGCTATTTTATTTGCCTTATTTGATTAAAGGCTTGGCCCCTTGACCCGCCATTAAGGTCAAAAGTAAAAGGCACCCCTTGCTTATTGAACAAGGGGCCAAGTCGAACCGATGAATTAACCTGTTTATTCAAAGTGTGGATTACTGTCGCAGAAACAGGGCAAAGCAAAGCAAAGACGAAGAATGTGGAAAGAGGAAAGTACACAAACACAAGGCCACAACCACGCAAAGTGCTCAGGTAACAAAAATGTCAATCTCATATGTATATATACATCATGAATGTCTGAGTACAGGTGTGAAGGTGGAGGAGTACAAGTAAGTCTCTCAGCTCTCGCCTCCACCCTCCTCTCTCCTACTCTCAACCTTCTCCTCGCCGTCCCGAGCTGGCGCTGGTGGAGGAGGCATGGGCCCCCGTGAAGAAGCTAGAACCTGAACCTGACCCCCTGCCTCGCTCCTCTCTCGGAGGGAAGAGCCCGCCACAAAGGTGGAGCTGGTGAAGGAGTACCCCGCAGCCCGTGCTCGCTCACGCCCTCGCTGGAGACGCTCCTCAGACACTCGTAGCCGCTCCTGAGAAAGGATCAACTGGGTCCTCGAGTCTGCCAGCTCTCGCTCGCGTGCTGCTACCTGCTCCTGGTACCAGGCACGCTCCACCTGCTGAAGCTCAAGATGCCGGGCACGCTCCGCCTGGTGCTCCTCCCGCTCACGAGCACGCTCCTCGCCCTCCCGGGCCCGCTCCCTCCTCTCCAGCTCAAGAGCCACCCGCAGCTCGGCCACATCCTGAGGTAGCTCCTCTCGACGCCTCAGGTACCTCTCTAGCTCTGAGATCTGCTGATCACGGATCACCAACTCGGTACGTACCGCCTGAAGCTGAGTCACCTGCAAACAGGTAAACAAATCATCAGTTCCACAATTAATGCAATGATTCAGTAATCTAGCAATTCAAGCAACACCTGATTAAACCACTCACCTGTCTGCTCGTCGCACGGAAGCCCTCATCAACGCAGCGAGATCGTGCTCTGCTGCCTCAGCTCGTGCGGTCGCTCCAGCTAGCTGCTCTGCCAGTGCAGTCACCTCTGCACTGGGCCCTCTCGAGCAGGAGGCCTCCCCCGGGTCTCTCCTCACTGCTCCCTGCTGGGCACGCTGCATTCATTGAGATCGTCAGTGGCTAATCATCAATAATTCAACAAAAAATACATTTGCATATAGAAATAATTTAAACACTCACAAGGGTCTCTAGGTCGGCCCGTGTGGCGGCCAGCTGGTCCTCCAGACTGTGTAGGTGGGCCTGGGCATCCATCACTGCTATGTCCCGCCCATCCTGCATCCATTGCATATTAGTTGCATGATAAAGTTACATAAGCCTCGCATTTAGAAATAATTGCATTCATACATACCCCTAGGACCCTCATCTGGGGTCGTCCGGCGTATACCTCCCAGTAGCGCCGGAGGTACTCGGAGCTGTCAGTCGCGCGAGAGGTGACTCTGGTCCCGCCTCGCTGCCAGTCGGCGTACTGCTCCTCGAACCGCACTCTCCAGTCGGTCGCCTTCGTACGACCGCACGTCTTCTTCTGTTGGGTTAGATGAACGCAGTCTATCTCCACTAAGTGTGGATCTAGAGGGGGGTGAATAGATCAACTTGCCTATTTTAAAACTATTGTAAGTTATAGAGCGGAATTTAGGCAAGCATCAATAAAGCTAAATGAAAAGTGCTAAGCAAAAGGTAGAAAGCTAGACATGAGCATTAAGCGATGCAATCAAACAAGCTAGCAAGAAATTCCATCGCACACAGATCACACAAAAACACAAACACACTGCACACACAATTTTAGGTGGTTCGGTCAAACGACCTACGTCCAACCTACACTCAACCGAGTATGCTTCCTGCTGACGCAGCACAGCTTGCGTCCGCTGGGCTTTACAGCTTCGCTAAACAACCCGCTGATACACAGCTTCGCTGGGCACTACAGCTTGCCGACCAGAGGATCTGATCCTCTGCAACCGCTGGGGAAATACAGCTTAACCCGTCCAGTGGAGACCACCACTGCAAGACCGCTGACACACAGCTTGAAGAAACAACATTCGGAAATGAAAGACAGAATCAAAACGAAAAATAAAAACCCAAAAGCAATGTAGCTCTTAAAGAGCAAAGCTCAGCTCTGGTTTTGAACCACGAGACTGAGATACAAACACTCTCACTCTCACTCTCGATCAGCTCTCTCTCACCTCACTCTCTCTCAATCTCTTCCTCTCTCTTTTTCTCCTTCTTCTCTATTTCTTCTTCTTCTTCTCTTATCTTCTTCTTCTCTCTTTCTCTCTGTGGATCGAAGCCTCACTGCTGTATAGACTTTCTCTTCTTTCCTTCGATCAGCTTCTTCTGTGGAAGAAGACTTGTTGATATAGCAACAACAGCAGCAGGCGTGTGCTCTCCACGTTTCCCGCCCAGCAATTTGGACCACGTGGCAGCATGCAATGAGTGTCAGTACACGTGTCCTCATCTGGATACCTTGTCCTTTTCAGATCACGAGCCAGGTACTGGGATCACGTGCCCCTCATTAGCTTCCTTCAGTCCGATGTATAGAGTTCTCCGTTCACGTGCTCAAAGTCAACCAATCTGACTTGCTGCGTCGACGCTTTCACTCAATGGCGTTAACGCAATGAGGCATTCCAGTAGCCATTAGCCTCGTTTCTTTAGCTGCTGCGTCGACGCTGCTTGCTTGTGGCGTTGACGCAGTGGAATAGCCTTTGAAGATGAATGCTTCTTCACTGCTTGCGTCGACGCTGCTTGCTTGTGGCGTTGACACAGTGGAAGATATCGCATGCTTCATCTACTGATGCGTGGACGCTTTTAAGCTCCAGGCGTCGACCCTGTTCCCTTCAGCAACAAGAATAAAGACCATAAGATTTAAGTTCTGTACATTGCATTGTATATACTTGAGGAGTTGACGCTGCATAAAGCACTGAGTTAACGCTGCAAGAAGCATGGATAGTGTACAGACTTTTACCCACTGTATGGACTTCATGTAATGCAAAACGAATGCGAGACTTCAGTAGTATAGACTTTAGAAGACGAGTGCAATGTATAGACTCCATGAGACTCTAATGCAGACAGACTTTGGATTCGAAGACCAATGTGCAGACTTTGGATTAGAAGATTAATGTATAGACTTTGAGTAACACTGTGGATGTACAGACTTTGCTCAAGTGTATGAGACGCTAACTGATACGCTGGACTCTGTCTAGACTTTGAGCGATGTGTGACTTGAAGCTCCTGAAGCAGTGTACAGACTTCAAGATCACTGTTGATTGTGCAAACTTTGGGGACATGAAGCGATGTACAGACTTCAAGGAAGTTGGCAAGCAATGTACAGACTTGATGAAGCGAAGCCAATGGTGCGTTGACGCTGTAACATGATGCGTTGACGCTGTGCACACATAATCAATTTAATTGAGATGCAGTGTGTGACTTATGCAGTTGACGCTGTAACATGATGCGTTGACGCTGTGCACACTTAATCAATTTAATTGAGATGTAGTGTGTGGACTTATGCGTTGACGCTGTAGAACATGATGCGTTGACGCTGTGCACACTTAATCAATTTAATTGAGATGCAGTGTGTGGACTTATGACAGTAAGAATTGCAGACAGCAAGTGTATTAAAAGCAAAGAACACATAGTCAATCTGATGGAGCAATTTCATCAAATCAAACTCAGTTGCCAATCAATCAAACAATGGTGTTGGCCAAAGAATAGAGCAAGTGTCAACATCATCAACATAGAGGGGTCACAACAATCTCCCCCTTTTGATGATGGCAACCCCTTATGAAGTAGAGTAGCAACAACCTGTCATAGATATATATGTTTGATGAAAGACATGATGTGTTATGCAGATTGACATGCAGATGCTATGAATGCATGCAACTCACTGCCTCAAACTCTCCCTTGGAATTAATTCAGAAATGACTTCAGAATTGAGACAGATATGTATTCTCCCACTAGACATCCCCTAGACGATATTCTCCCCCTTTGCCATCAACAAAGAGGAGGGAAAAAATTAATACAATGAGGTATCAAGAGAAGAACTGACTGCATTCTGAACAGGTAGTTCATGAATAAGCATTCTAAGTATAGAGTCTTCAGTATATGAAGTTAGAAACTGCTGTCAGAAAGAGGTCTGGTTTAAAGATGATAAAATTTGGAGTTCATGCACTACAAGCAATAGATAAGTTCACTGTGCATGATAAGACAATAAACCAGAATCACATTTGCATGAAAGATTCAGTTTCATGATATCTTACTTTCATAGTCTATAAAAATATTGAGAGAACCCAAGTCATGTATTGAAACTAAACAAATTGACACTCATGAACTTTTCTTTTGAGGGAGCAGCATTATCAATATTAGATCATTTTGAGCATTCAGGTACCACAAGTCTTTCTGCTTAAGGGTATACGTTTATAAGACGCCAATACCCCTAGATACTCAACACGATGGACCATTCTGCCTATGATCAAATTCAACAGACTGAGTTACACCTTTTTGTGTGAGGGTACACGTTTATCAGACGCCAGTTACCCCAGGTACTCAGTGAAACCAGCCTGCTGTTTTGAACATTTTAAACAGAGATAGCTGATACACTTCATGACATGAGTGTTGTCCACTTCTTTGATGGATCACTCAGTTTCTCAGTGATTACCAGTCATTGCTCTGCCAATATATATATTTTAATGATTCTCAATGTTTTTCAGTATCTTTCTTAGCTGTCCTTTTTATGTTTCAGAATGACTTGTTTAAGAACAATACACATACTTAATCTCTCCGACAAGATTTCAGATGAGTTTTCAGATTTCAGATATGAATAGCTTTGTCTGACATGAAATAAGAAAGAGGTTGAGAGTTTTATCAATTTTCAGCTTACTTATATACTGATTGCAATCTTTAAACTCCAACCATTATAAGATTTAAACCATTAGCATCAGTCTTTGAACAATTCAAATTCTTATAAATGAAGAAGTCCATTTTCTACTGCTTAGAAATCAGAACTGACCAACAGATTGCCATAATGTCAGAGACAAGTATTCAGAGTTAAAGGTTAATGACTTCAGAAAGTTGAAACCACTCTGATTTTCTTAGCAATACTCTCCCTGTCTATATGCATGCAGCATGGCAAGAATTAATTGAGAGAGAGCTTATGCATAGGTCATGAATGAATGATATGCAAAGACATGCAAAGACTCAACAAGCTCCCCTGAATATATGCAATGCAGGACAGTTCTACATCCACATTCACATCCACATGATTTATCCAAGCAATCAAAAACAAGTCCACATCAGAGATTTTATTCACAGCAATTAAACAATCATTCATCATGCTGAAATTTACATAAGCCAAGTTCTCTTCTAAGAAACTTAAAATTTTCATTCCAAGAGGCTTAGTAAAAATATCAGCAATTTGTTTTTCAGTTTCTATGAAGTTCATTTCAATCTCCTTTTTATTTACAGCATCTCTAAGAAAATGATGTTTTATCTCTATATGCTTAGTCCTAGAATGGTGAACAGGATTTTTAGCAAGGACATATAGCACTAGTATTATCACATAAAAGTGGAATGCATCCCAGATTTATCTGATAATCAGCCAGTTGGTGCTTAATCCAAAGTACTTGGGCTGCACAATTACATGCTGCAACATACTCAGCTTCAGCTGTGGATAATGCTACAGTGTGTTGCTTCTTAGATGCCCAAGACACTAGACAGCCACCAAGGAATTGACAGTAGCCACTGGTGCTTTTTCTATCTACTCGACACCCAGCATAGTCTGCATCAGTGTAGGCTAGAAGCTCTAACTCACACTTAGCAGGATACCAGAGACCTAGTTCTTGGGTGCCTAGTAAATACCTAAAAATTCTTTTCACAGCCTTAAAGTGATTTTCTTTAGGACTGGCCTGAAATCTAGAGCATAAACACACAGCAAATTGTATATCAGGCCTAGATGCTGTAAGATAGAGAAGAGATCCGATCATACCTCTGTATAGCCTTTGGTCCACAGGTTTACCTTTAGAGTCTTCATCCAAACTGGTTGATGTACCCATTGGAGTAGCTATTTCCTTGAGGTTGTCCATTTTGTACTTCTTCAATAAGTTCTTTACATACTTGGACTGAGAGATGAAGATGCCATCTTCTGTTTGTGTAACCTGCAGTCCAAGAAATAGTTTGAGCTCACCATTGAGCTCATTTCAAATTCATCAGTCATTATTTGAGAGAATTCCTCACACAATTTGGGGTTAGTTGACCCAAACACAATGTCATCCACATAAATCTGAATGATAAGAATATCTGGATGGCTTACCTTGGTAAACAATGTTTGATCCACTATACCTCTTGTGAAGTTCTTGTCGGTGAGAAATTTGCTCAACCTGTCATACCAAGCTCTAGGAGCTTGCTTTAAACCATAGAGAGCTTTATTGAGCTTGTAAACATGATTAGGGAAATCTAAACATTCAAACCCAGGAGGCTGTCTCACATAGACATCCTCATTAATTTCCCCATTTAGAAAAGCAGATTTCACATCCATCTGCTGAAGGTTTATTCCTAGGGAACATGCATAAGCCAATAAAATTCTTATTGCTTCTAACCTAGCTACAGGGGCAAAAGACTCTTCAAAGTCTATTCCAAATTCCTGATTGTACCCCTGAGCTACAAGTCTGCTTTATTTTTAATAACTTTCCCGCTTCATCAGTTTTGTTTCTAAATACCCATTTAGTCCCTATGACTGTTTCATGATCAGGAGGTGGAACCAAATGCCACACCTTATTCCTGTCAAACTGATTGAGCTCCTCATGCATGGCATTAATCCAATGCACATCTTGGAGAGCACAGTCAATGGACTTGGGTTCTATGTTTGATACAAAAGCATACGCATTCAGTTCATGTTGAATTCTTAAGTGGCCTCTAGTCCTAGGGGGGTCATGCAGATTTCCAATAACATTATCTACAGGATGATCCTTGAGATATCTAATATTTGCAATTGGAGTATCATGAACTTGATTTACCTCCCCCTGAACTGTAGGCTCCTCTTCATTAAGCTCTTTATGTTCTTCTTCATCCTCGGATTTGTCATGGCTCTGTTAATTACATAACAGGCAGTGTTCACTGCTTCAGCCCAAAACTTCCTTGGTAGACCACCTTCGACAAGAAGTGTACGACCCATTTCCACTAGGGTTCTGTTCCTTCTCTCCACAACTCCATTCTGCTCAGGTGTCCTTGGAGAGGAGTACCTGTGGTTGATTCCATTTGACCTGCAGAATTCATCAAATTGTGAGTTTTCAAACTCACCTCCATGATCAGACAAAATGTTTTCAATTTTCTGATTTGTTTTAACATAGAACTCCTGAAATTCTGAGAAAGCATCACTCTTATTAGATAAGAAATAAACCCAAGTATACCTAGAAAAGTCATCTACCATGACAAACCCATACCTCCTCCCTGATAGGCTGACAGATCTAGTTGGCCAAAAAGGTCCATATGTATCAGCTCATAGGGTTTGGAAGACAGATTTTCAGTTCTAGACTTAAATGACTTTCTAGTTATCTTTGATTGAGTGCATGCATCACAGATTTTGTTTTCTTTCTTGAATGAGACTTCAGGAAGTCCTCTAACCATGCCATGCTTATTTAATTTTTGCAAAACAGTGTAGCTAGCATGACCTAACCTACGATGCCATAAAAATGCTATGTCTTCTCTACTGGCAGTAAGGCAAAGGTTAGTGTGTTGATGTCATCTAGATTTATCATGTAAGTATTATTTATTCTTTTTCCAGTAAATTTGACAATATCATAATCAGGTTCAAAAACCTTGCAGCATTGAGAATTAAATAGACATTGTACCTTTATCACATAACTGGCTGATGCTAAGTAGATTATAGGCTAACCCTTCAACCAGCATAACATCATCAATGCAGCAGGTAGAACACTTACCTACCTTACCTGATCGATAATCCTACCCTTTGTGTTGCTTCCAAAGGTGACAAGGCCTTCTACTTTCTCAGTCAGTATGCAAAATTTGGCCTTATCTCCTGTCATATGCCTGGAGCAGCCGCTGTCCATGTACCACAAGTTGTTCTTGGCTGCCAGGCATACCTGCATACACAATTAGGTAGAGAAGTTTGGAACCCAAGACTGATTGGGCTCCAATGTAAATGAACTAGAAGCAAAACAGGAAAGCAAATGTTTCAGAATCCACATTTGTTTAAATGTGTTTTGTTCAGTGGATCCTACAGATTTTCTTCTGTTGTTCTTTTTCTTATTGGCAGCAGCATGATTATTGACAGTATTGTTATTTCTGTGCCAGTGGCTTGGCCAGGGTGTGTTCACAAATTTTGGCCATAGTAGTTCCTGGGCTGGCTATGAAATATTGATTTCTAGATGTCCAGTAACCATACCCATTGACCCAATTTCTACTGTAAGGTCTTTGATATTTAGCACCCTGGTGTGCAAGACCTGTAAACCTATCCTGAGTTCTAGACCAATTTGACCTATTGAAGTAGGTTGGCTGTGCATTGTAGTGGGTCTGAGCTCTGGTTGATAAAAATAATTGGGTTGACTCCTAGCAGCACTTTGTCTCCCCTGTACTTTGGACCCTGCTGACCTATACCAGGTTTGTATTGGGTCTTCTTCAGAGGTGGAGGTGTTGGTGGAGACTTGGTTACCTTGACCTGGGGTTTTCCAGACTGTGTAGGTTGACCCCTAACCTGAGTCTGAGCCCTAGGATTCTGCTTAGATGTGCTAGCTCTACTAGGCTCATTAACCTTTCGTTTGCCCTTCTCCTCAGCACTGGGCTTTTTCAGATTTGCAGTTTTGTTCATCAAATTTGTTGAGTTCATGCTAATTAGAGGTCCCTTTTCCTTTTGAGCAACAAATGAAATTGTTTTCATTCCGAATGTTTTTGTTGCTCTAGAATTAAATCCTAGGCCCTCTTTTCTGAAATTAACCTTTGACCCTAACAAAGCATTTAAGTTATCTGTTCCTTGGGTCATTTTCTCAATGGTTTTCATTTTATCCTCATTGTCTTTCTGAAGTTCATCAATAGCCTTTTTCAGCTCATTGTTGACATTGAGGACAGCTTCATATTTTCAGAGATATTTTGACTTCACTTTCACATTTCTGAGTCTTCAGCTTCCATTCATCAATTTCATTTTCCAAGCCTTAGATTCTCTTCCTTAGAAGCTTTTAACTCATTTTTGATTTCATCTTCTTCAGAGCATGTGAGTTTCAATTCATCAATCTCAGATTCCAAACATGCAATTTTATCAGTTAGTGTTTTATCATTTTGCATGGAATTGATTTTTCTTCTAAGATGCCTATTCTCTTTTCTAATATCATCAGCTCTATCAGCTATTTCATGATAAGCATCTACCCAATCAGCAATTGTGAAAGTTTTCAAATCTAGTGATTACCTCATCTGTATCCTCCTCTCTATCTTCGGAGCTTGTTGCCATAAGGCAAATGGGTTGTTCAGATTCGGCTTCACTATCTGAGCTGCTGCTGAAAGAGCCTTCATCTTCATCACTCCATGTGGTGATCATAGCTCTTCCCTTCTTGGTTTTCTTCTTTGACCTGTCCTTATGTTTCTGATTGTCTGGACAGTCAATTTTCAGATGCCCTGGTTTCCTGCATTGATAACAAACATTAGCTTCATTTTTCTTTGTAGGTTTAGATTTATACCTTTTATCCTTTCGGTCACCACTGTATTTCTTCTGACCGAACCGTCCTGCTCCCTTCTGAGATATCCCTGAACTCTCTAGTCATCATGGCTATCTCAGATCGAGTCACATCTTCCTCTTCATTAGGTTCTCTCTGATGATGAAGAGCTGCTGGGGCTGGATCTTGTTGATTTGCTGGAACTAGCCTTCAGCGCTATCGGCTTCTTCTTCCTCTCGGCTTCATCTATCCTTGGCATGTTTATCTCATATGCCATTAGTGAGCCAATTAGCTCATCAGATTTAGTATTATGCAGGTCCCTTGACTCCTCCATCACAGTTGCTTTGGTGTGCCAATTGGAGTAAGGGAACGCAGAATTTTCCTCACTACATCATACTCTGCCTGAGGTTTCCCAAAACCTCTGAGGCCATTGGTTATGACAGTCAGCCGAGCAGTACATTTCGCTGATGGACTCGTTCTGCTTCATCTTGAAGGCTTCATACTCAGATACAAGAGATTGGCCTTCTGCTCTCTTACTTGAGACGTACCTTCATGAATTACTTCCAGCGCATCCACATCTCCTTAGCTGATTTGCAAGCAGATACACGGGAGAATTCTGTAGGATGCAGAGCGCACTGGATAGCATTAATAGCACTCCAATTCAGCGTGGACCTTCTGATCTCCTCCTTGGTCCATACATCTTCATTCGGGGACAGCTCATAAGGTCCCTTGCTGACAATCTTCCAAATCTCATAATCCTTAGCCCTGAGGAACACTTGCATACGGTTCTTCAGTATGCGTAGTTTGATCCATCAAAGAATGGGGCTTCGTTGTTGAGTGACCTTCGGCAGTCATCCCTCGAGCATCCATCTCTGCCTATTCTCTTGGGCGATGAGTCCCTGCAGAAGAGTTAGGCTCTGATACCAAGTGTTGGGTTAGATGGACGCAGTCTATCTCCACTAAGTGTGGATCTAGAGGGGGGTGAATAGATAAACTTGCCTAATTTAAAACTACTGTAAGTTCTAAAGCTGAATTTAGGCAAATATCAGTTAAGCTAAAAGAAGAATGCTAGACATGAGCATGAGCGATGAAATCAAATAAGCTACTCAAGAATTCCCAACGCACACAGATCACACAAAAGCACAAACACACTGCACTCACAATTTTTAGGTGGTTCGGTCAATGACCTACGTCCACCCCACACTCAACCGAGTATGGCTTCCTGCTGCGCAGCACAGCTTGCGTCCGCTGGGCTTTACAGCTTGGCCAAACAACCCGCTGATACACAGCTTCGCTGGGCACTACAGCTTGCCGACCAGAGGATCTGATCCTCTGCAACCGCTGGGGAAATACAGCTTAACCCGTCCAGTGGAGACCACCACTGCAAGACCGCTGACACACAGCTTGAAGAAACAGCATTCGGAAAATGAAAGACAGAATCAAAATGAAAAATAAAAACCCAAAAGCAATGTAGCTCTTAAAGAGCAAAGCTCAGCTCTGGTTTTGAACCACGAGACTGAGATACAAACACTCTCACTCTCACTCTCGATCAGCTCTCTCTCACCTCACTCTCTCTCGATCTCTTCCTCTCACTTTTCCTTCTCTATTTCTTCTTCTTCTTCTCTGTATCTTCTTCTTCTCTCTTTTCTCTCTGTGGATCGAAAGCTCACTGCTGCTGAGTGTATAGACTTTTCTCTTCTTTCTTTCGATCAGCTTTCTTCTGTGGAAGAAGGCTTGTTATATAGCAACAACAGCAGCAGGCGTGTGCTCTCCACAGTTTCCCGCCCAGCAATTTGGACCAAGTGGCAGCATGCAATGGAGTGTTAGTACACGTGTCCTCATCTGGATACCTTGTCCTTTTCGGATCACGAGCCAGGTACCTGGGATCACGTGCCCCACATTAGCTTCTTCAGTCCGATGTATAGAGTTCTCCGTTCACGTGCTCAAAGTCATCAATCTGACTTGCTGGCGTCGACGCTTTCACTCAATGGCGTTAACGCAGAGAGGCATTCCAGTAGCCATTAGCCTCGTTTCTTTAGCTGCTGCGTCGAACGCTGCTTGCTTGTGGCGTTAACGCAGTGGAATAGCCTGTGAAGATGAATGCTTCTTTCAACTGCTGCTCGACGCTGCTTGCTTGTTGCGTTGACGCAGTGAAGATATCGCATGCTTCGTCAACTGATGCGTGGACGCTTTAAGCTCCAGCGTCGACCCTGTTCCCTTCAGCAACAAGAATAAAGACATAAGATTTAAGTATGTACATTGCATTGTATATACTTGAGGAGTTGACGCTGCATAAAGCACTGAGTTAACGCTGCATGAAGCATGGACAGTGTACAGACTTTTACCCACTGTATGGACTTCATGTAATGCAAACGAATGCGAAGACTTCAGTGTATAGACTTTAGAAGACGAGTGCAATGTATAGACTCCATGAGACTTGAATGCAGACAGACTTTAGATTCGAAGACCAATGTGCAGACTTTGGATTAGAAGATTAATGTATAGACTTTGAGTAACACTGTGGATGTACAGACTTTGCTCAAGTGTATGAGACGCTAACTAATACGCTGGACTCTGTACAGACTTTGAGCAATGTGTGGACTTGAAGCTCCTGAAGCAGTGTACAGACTTCAAAGATCACTGTTGATGTGCAAATTTTGGGGACATGAAGCGATGTACAGACTTCAAGGAAGTTGGCAAGTCAATGTACAGACTTGATGAAGCGAAGCCAATGGTGCGTTGACGTTGTAACATGATGCGTTGACGCTGTGCACACATAATCAATTTAATTAAGATGCAGTGTGTGGACTTATGCGTTGACGCTGTAACATGATGCATTGACGCTGTGCACACTTAATCAATTTAATTGAGATGCAGTGTGTGGACTTATGCGTTGACACTGTAGCATGATGGGTTACGCTGTGCACACTTAATCAATTTAATTGAGATGCAGTGTGTGGACTTATGACAGTAAGAATTGCAGATCGCAGTGTATTAAAAGCAAAGGACACATAGTCAATCTGATGGAGCAATTTCATCAAATCAAACTCAGTTACCAATCAATCAAAACAATGTGTTGCCAAAGAATAGAGCAAGTGTCAACATCATCAACATAGAGGGGTCACAACACTTCCCATGCCGCGTGGCTCGCCGACCTCTACCCACTCCTGGTGGAGGCCCAGCATCCTCATCACCAACCTAAGCCGTAACGGCTCGATCTCGCTCAGGCAATGAGCCCACAGCTCATGCTCAAAGCGAGGTCGCCCCGCTACGACCCACGGCTGGCCCTCGTCTGTCATTCCCTCATAGGGTCTCCACTGCACCTGCATTCATAAACATACAGTCATCATTTCATCATCATAATAAATTCAAAATAAATGCAAAAGAAAGATGCATAACATTCATGCATACCAGCGAGGGAGGGAAGTCTCGAACTCTCTCCGCAGCACCCACAACTCGTAGCCCTAGTGGGCTCCAAACACCACTGGTCAGCCAGCGCCGCGCTAGGGGAAAGCTCCCTCACCTCCAGGCCGTGGGTCAACGCGCTCCATCGGCATGTATAGATGGCTCCAAACCTGCACTCATGACATTGCATTAGTAAGGCATTACACGCATAAAAAAAATAAAAGAGAAGAAAAAGAGAAAAATGCATACTTGAAGAAAAGGTGAGAAGCCACTGACGGTCGTCTCTGCGTCTGTCCCCGAGGACAGGTCGACTAGTAGGTGAGCCAGCAGTGCCGCTCCCCAGGCGTAGCTGCCAACTGCCTCCAAGTCCTCGAGAATGCCCAGGAATCGGCAGTTGATGACGTCGCCCTTCATCCCGAGCAATAGCCTCCCTAGTAGCAGCAGTAGGAAACCTCCTCAGGTCCGGTCCGCTCTCTCCCTGTCAGCTGGGTCCTGGCAAGTAGACCGCCTAGCCCCATCGATCAACCTCTGAGAGAAACTGCTCTAAGGACTCCCCGGACCTATGCCTAGCATTCCCTAAGCCCATCACTGTAGTCAGGTCGGTGCGGAAGATAGTCCTACACTCGCTAGGCGTCTCGTAGACCATCTCTAGCCCTAGCAGTCTCTGGGCGAACTCAGTGTAGTCAGGGTAGGTGATCCCACTCACAGCCTCACCGTCTACCCTCAACCCTGTGATCCTAGCTACATCCTCTAGGGTAGGAACCATATGCCCCCATGGCATCAGAATGCCCGGCTAGTCCTATCCCATCTCTCCCTCAGAACCTGGATAAGTGGTAGGTCTGGCCTGACTGGCTCTATGCTAAGGAAGGCCCCGAACCCCATAGCATCTACCCTGGCTCTCTGGAACTCGGGGAGGCCGTAATATGCTGCTCGGACCATGACCCAGGAGATCCGTGTCCTCATCAACCCCTGCACGCATAAAGAAAGAAATTTTGGTTTAATTGTTCAATTATTCTTGTTGAAATTCACTTAACTGCCTTGGTTTGAAATGTTGATGTTTGATTTAATTAACGACCATCCTCAGGTCGTGGTTTGTTGAATTAGCGCCCTAAGGAGGGCGTGGTTCTAAGTGAGCTTTGAATTTACGACTTATCCTAGGTCGCTGTTATCTATGAAACGCCTCTGTGTTGGGCGTGGTTCTATGGTTAATTTCTGAAATTCTTAAAGACTATTTCAAGTCACGCCCTTGGTGGGGCGTTTTCCAAGATGGTCCGTTAATTTAATCAGGAATTAATGAATGGACGACCGCTGGTTTGGTCGTCTATTGTTGAATTAACGCCCTGGTGGGGGGCGTTGTTTCAAGTTTTTCAGAAAATGAAATAAAAATAACAGCATGCGAATAATTCATGAAAAAATTAAAAGCATGGGAAATTAATGGAATTAACAGCATGATATAAAAAAAATGATGAATTTAAATGGACGACATGCTGCAGGGCGTGTTCTCATGGGGTTAATTATTTTTCAGGGAAATAATTTAATTAACGCCCTTGGGTTGGGCGTTTCATTTCTAAAACGTGACGCCCCTGAGGGCGTCTTCTTTCTGGGTTGCAGGGTTTATACCCGAGAGCTATGGAAATTACAGGAAAAATGAAAATAAAAAAAAAAATGGGAATTGGGTTTGGGGGCCTACCTTCTTGTGCTTTGGCTCTGCCGGTTGGGGGCGTGGATGACGTGGCCGCCGGAGTTGGCCGGGGCGTGGGACGACGGCCCTCGGTTGTTCTTCTTCGTTTCTTTCTTCTTCTTCCTCGTCTTGTCCTTCTTCATTTCCTTCACCTTCGTCCCCGCCTTCTCCGTCTTCTCTGTCTTCACCGTCGCCTTCTTGTTCTTCTCCGGCTTCGTCACCGTGCTCGCCGCCGGTGGATCCCTTCGGCCATCACCGGAGGAGCTTCCTCCTCGGCATGGCATCTTCGCCCAGGTCCACCACCTCAGGCGCCGCCACCCGTTGTCGTTTCAAACCACCACCGGCCATGGTTAGGGCTAGGGTGTGTAGAGGGAGAAAGAGATAGAGAGAGAGAATGAGAGATGGGGGAGGGTTCGGTTAGGGTTGCAGAAGAAGAGAGAAAGGGGGAAAGAGAACGGAGGAAGAAGAAGAAAAGAGGGAAAGTTAAGTCGAACGGTCAAAAGAATTAACGACGTAAGTAAGGCCGTGTCTTATGGAATTAACGACTGAAACCAGGCGTTTCTTGATAATGGACGACATTTCTTAAGGCGTTATTTTGTTTGCATGGGAATGATAACCGTCGTCAGGCGCATTGAATGGGGATTGATTGATGTGATTGAAGCAATTATTACTTTTCTAGTATTAACGTCTGTGCTTGAGGCTTTATTTGAATGAACGTGGCTTTTCTGAAGGCGTTACTTTTGGAATTTCAACGAATACTTTTTGGAATATGAATCGAATTAACGCCTTGTCCTAGGACGTTTTTCAGTTAACGCCCATTCGTGAGGCGTCAGATTTGAGAGCTAATCATTGGAAGCGACATTGGCTGAGGCGTCACTTTGTGAATTCACGACATTGACTGAGTCGTTATTTGCAACAGAATCGCATGTTATTGGAAGATTTGATCAGAATCACTGTGTTATTGGCTCAATAAGAATTATCATTGATTTATTGGAAGAAAAGATTGCATTGCTTCAATGAGCCACTTTGGGCCTCAAGCTTCTAAAGCAATTACATAAGACTTCCACTGTTCTCTGTCTTCTTCCAAGTTTCCACAGGTTGATGAGCTTTATTGATTTTCCACAGAGCTTGGATTGTGGTTGTTTCTTCTCCATCTTCATTGCCAGCCAAGGTCCTTGTTTTGATAGGAGGGAGGTGTGATGGATCCTCGAATACTCGCCGTGGAAGCCCGAGTTGAGGAGGCATCGGTATGAATTGTACAAAACGAATTCTGAGGCGCCTATGAGTCGAAGGTCCGTTCCGGGAGAAAATCTTGCACGGAGCTCTTGAGTCTTGAGTATTCCCGGGGCGCAAGTGAAGAGGTTCTTTGGCATTACTTTGAGGTGTTCTCTCCATTCCACTCTCTTCTTGATTTGAGGAATCCGGTTCGTCACTCTATTGCTTATCCCAAGTGAACCGGTCATATAAGAGAGTGGGCTTTTGAGAAGATTCTTGAGGATTGTTGGGCTTCGTTACATGGATCGAACTTGAAGTGGAGATCTACCCAACTAGAGAGTGCTAGCATGCATCCGTAGATGGGCCTTCCCATCGCCGCCGAGGTAAGCCCGCTATAGAGATAGGCTAGAATAGCCGGTCCAACTCTATCTCCTTCCCATAAGCTTACTATTGCGCTTAATTGGGCCTCCTCTAGAAAATCCTCCGTGGATGGGGAATAAGAGTGCTCCCGCTAAGCATACCACGAAGGCTTTGGTCACCCGTTCGATCTCTCTTCTTCTTTAGCTTGATCCGCTCTCCTTGTACAACCCATGAGGCAAGCTTTAGAAGATTAATTCCTTTAGTGACCTTGACTTGGTTCACTAAGTTTGGGCTAGGTATCAATGTGGTTAATAGCTCGTGTGAGGAGATTGGTTTTGGCATAATGGCATCTTTTCTCTTCTCCTTGCTTCATCTTCTTTAAGCCCAAGAGCATCTCCAATTCTTCTAATAGGATGGTGGCTTCAAAGGTAGAGAAGAGAAAGGTATGAGTGGAAGGATGCCATATCTCTACAAGAGCTCCTATAGCTGCCCAGTCAAGATGGATTTGATCATAATGTTTGGCATGGGTAACTAGACCTAGAAGGTGCCATCTTGCTACATAGACCCTCATATCTGAAGAAAACTTGGAGAGGATAAGTGGCAGCCACTTAATTTTTGTAATCTCCTAGCTCCTGGGATATTTGGATAATCCTGTGAAAGAAAAAAGAGAAGGAGGATGCATGAGCGACAGAGGTAGTAGATAAGAAAAGAGAAGAACAAAAGAGATAATCTTTACCTGGTTCATGGAGATTCTACTGCTTATGTGACCATTGATCTCAGTTAGTCGAGGAGTGGAAATTTTGGACCTTTTGAACGCTCTCTCCATCTTCGGTTTGCAGGAAGGGCTCGGGCGGTTGCAGTCCCTGCGAGAAGACGAACACGAACAAGCAGAGAATAGATACTCTCGGAGGTTGTGTTGGTTGATCAGAGGAAGTGTCTCCTTTTATAGAAAATCTGGAGGGTCTTAAGTTGTTCGGAGTTGGAAGATCGATTGCCATTAGGATTGAGTTTTGCTTTCGAATCGGAAACGGAAGTTTGTGCTTAATTAACGCCTTCTGTTGGGCGTCAATTGTTGAATTGACGACCTGACTGAGGTCGTGTTGTATTTAGCGACCTTTCATGGGTCGTCTTCTTATTGGACTCTCGGTGCATTTCACGCCTTACGAAAGCAGTGTTTCTTCTTTTGACGCCTCCCAGATGCAGGCACCTTTCATGTTTTGACGCCGTTTTATCCAGGCGTGAATTTGTGAGCTTTGAATTTGGTTCTCCGTATGCTCTGATGAACTTAAGTGCTATTATTTTGTTGGAATTGTTTTTAATTTAGCACTTATGATCATGTCATGCTTTGAATTGAGGATTATTCATATTGAAATTATGGGAGGGCTAATGAACTTTCAAGTGCAGAGGATTGCAGGTTTCAAGGTGCCCGGATCACTGTGGAAGTAACATCATGCTGTTCCTGTAAGCATTATTACTATATGGTATTTACGCTATTATAGCATATCAAGGACCTTGTGGTTCTGATGAACCTGGAATTTGAGTTCCCCTTCATCAAAAACAGTGATAGTTCCAGGAGTGTCTTGATCACACGGATAGGCCGTTGAGTCATTAAAGGTCTCGGACGATGGTTCCACTTTCTGAGTTGATGCGCGGACAAACGGGCTTCGGCTTAGTGTCAGCTCAGAGATCTGGATTCTTGACCAAATCTGGATGGCTTACAATATTATCCTTGATTATTTTCTATCTTTTAGTTTGTCTTATCTTTTTCTTTTAGCCCAGCATGCATCATGTAGGACTTTGAGCTTCATGCTGAAAATCTTCATATTATGGCGATAATGAAGGTCACTCGCTCTTGATTGAGTTGACATGAGATATTCCACTCCAAATTGAGTACTTTATTCTCTTGAAGCCGCTTAGGCTGATTCTTGAAAATGTCCCTTTGCTGGATCTCCATCTCAATTCCCTTTATTTTTCTCTGCAAATCCACCTTGGTTGTAGCACGTCCACGTTGGCTGGTAACCGCTCTCCAATGGTGTCTCCTTATCGTGCCTGCGCACACTTTTACTTGTTTAGTTTAACCTCCTTTATCCAGCAAATCGATGCTTCCTTGGAATCACTCGGAGTTGTTTCGCTCAGAATCTTGGAAAGATTTCCAATGCTTAGTGTCTGAGGCGTGTCACATCACACCTTGGCATCTACTTATTCAGTTCGTTCCACTTCATTCCGCTGGTTGTACTTTCACTCCATTTCGTCTCACTCCCTTGCAAAGCAGACGCCAAGGCGGGCAGCTGTAGACACGCCAAAATTGACGCTATGATGATCAAATCTCATGTCACTATGTTGACGCCCCAAAGTGAACTTCAATACATTTATAATAAAAGTTTTTCTATTTTTATGATTATTCTTGCATTTTTGTGATTCGCGACCTGAAGAGGGGCGTTATTTTAAAAGCGACCTTATCTAGGGCGTGTTCTTAAGAAAGGACGACCAAATATGAGGGCGTCAATTCCTGGTATTATCCGGTTTCAAAATAAATTCTAATTATTGATTAACGTCCTTCCTCAGGGCGTGTTTTCAAGTAACGCCTTCATCTCAGGCGTTTTCTCATAATTTTCAAATAAAGTAAGTTTTATTGTCAAATTAAATCCAGAAGTGACGCCCTTGATCATGGTCGTGTTTTGAGTAATGTCTTGATGTAGGTCGCAATTTATAATTTGACGCCCTTCTGAAGGTCGTGTTTTATCTTCGGTGTCCGTGTTTGAGTATGCCTTTCCTGAATAGTTCCCTGCTCCAATGGTATCCTTGCTCGAATTGGAACTAGAGTCCTGCCTTCATTAACCATTGCCCGTCCTTATCTTCTAAATTTGAGTTTATCTTCGGTCGAAACCCTATATAAAGGAGCTCTGGTCGATCTTGACAGAGGTTACGAGATCAGAGGTACCGAGGTCAGAGTTTTATACATAGATGCTGAATTTACGGAGGCTATCCATCTTCTTCCTGTGCAATCTTTAGAGCTCTCTGCTTCCTTTTCTTCCTGCCAACAGCATCAGCTTCGGTTCCCCCTTTACTGTCGTCAGGGACAGCAGGGGTTTTCGCTTATCTAATTGTGTTGTTTTTCATCGATCATCATACGGTTTTCTTCTTTGCATTAGCATCATATCCTTTCCTTCCCTAACTCTTTAGGGTTTTAAAACAAAAAAAAAAGGTGCGCATGTTTTATTCTCTATTCATCATCATATCATCTATTCGGGATTGATACTACATTCACTTGGCTGATCCACTTCTCTTTGTTTGTTTTTCTTGTCTTTTTTGCAAGGGTAATCAATAAAGGAAAACCCCCTTCATCGGCCGGCCGATTTGAAGGAGGAGGAGGAATTCACAATCCATCCCGCGTTCTATTTTCCACCAGGTATTCGCGATCTTCTTTGTTTCTTCTTGAGGTAACCCCTCTGGCGATCACCCTCCTTAGTAGCACCACGTGCTTCTTTTCTTTATATTATATCATCTCTCCCCCTTATGTTTTCTCGTATTTAAACTCTTCATGTGTGGATTTATCACGATCTACAGAAAGGGTCGAAGAAATCATGGTAAGGGTCACCTAGATAGGGGTACTCCATGTTCTCAAGATCCTCATATGGTGGTGAGTTGCCCTCTTCTAGTGAAATGGTTGGGCGGTGTATGGGGTGGGTTGGTTGGTCAAGGTTCTAGGAATCACAATGGTAGGGGAGTGGACCGGGATGAGCTCTTCCACTATGGGGAGAAGGAAAAGGAGGTCACTAGTGTAGCAACCAATAGTGCAAACCAAGGTGATAGACCCAATGCATGGATGGATGAGGTCAAGGCTCTTGGGTCGGTCCACCCCTAGGGTCAATAAAGAAGTTAAGTCTAATTGCCACTCTAGACCTTTGAGGAGATCATCCCAACCTTCTACCTCATAGTAAGATTGGATTGTGGTGTGATAGGAGTGGAGGGGGACAATTTGGGATGGATATCCCAAAGGTCAGAGAGGTGGGGGTGAGCTAGGAAGGGTGGGTCCTCGTTTGAGCCATTGGAGTATGGCCTCATTCACGGTGGGATGCCTAGTATGTGGATGTGTGGCTCTTGAGGAGTCGGACTAGAGAAGAATGGTGGGATTGGGGGCTCTTGAATTTCCACAATGGTAGGAGGTGGATCCGGATTGACATCCTTCTCTACTTGAGTGTGTGTGTGGGCCACAACTTCTAATACTAATGGGGTATAAGGATCTATGGTGGGTGGTTTTGTGAAAGCCGGCGCATGACGCACTCGGGGTGGTGGGCAAGGGTGGACTTGGGTTGGGATAGGAAGGGGAAGTAATGGAGGCCTAGGTTGGGGAAAGATTGGTGTAGGAAGCGGGAGGTGGGTTGGGTGAGGGGGTTTAGGTTGGTTGGCCTTGGGAGGTGCATCTTTCTTTGGGGGTGATGGAGGGTTAGTGGTGGGGTTCAAGGGGGTTTGCGGGATATGGGTTTGGTGGGGGAATTTGAGTTAGGGGGTGGTGGTCGTCATGGGCCTAGGTGGAGGGGTGGTCATGGGGCCCAATTGGGTTTGTGGAGCTATGGTTGTGGTGAGAACTTGTAGGTAGGGTGTAGATGTGGTGGTCGGGATAGGATAGGTGGGAAGTGGTGGGGAATGGGGGATTTGGGTCTTGGGTTGGTCGGGTGGGGATGGTGGAGTTGAAATGCTCCTTGGGCTTTGGTGGTCTGGGTAGGAGGGGAAAACATATCTAGCCCTAAGTTGATCCTTCATGTCTTCCCATGTGGTGAGGGGAGCTTCCCTTCTAATTATCCTTAAGCCTTCAATTTTAACCCAATGAGTTTGAGCCCTTTTGGTTAGTTGCATTTTGGCACATCGAACCTTCCTATCCTCGGACATGGGATTTCTCTCAAAGTAATGGTCCATTGATACCTCCCATTCTAAATAGTCATTAAGATGAGTTCCATCAAAAGTGGGAGGTGGGGGGCATGTCCTTCTATCGTCCGTCCTTGGAGCGGGCCCATTTTCTCCAAGTTTGTTGAGTCGACCCGATATGTTATCAAGCCGCTCATTGGCATAGGTCAAGGCCTTCATGAAGTAGTTGACATGGCCAGGGAGGTTATGTGGATTAGTGGTAGGCATCCCTTCGTGGTTTGGACTTATGGAGAGGGCCGATTGGTAAGGTCGGTATGAGGTAGCCATACTAGTGGATAAGAGATGCAACCGAGGACTCTAGATGCATAAACATGCCCTATGACCAACTTGATAGAGACAAGTTGTGAACTTGCTCTGATACCACTTGATGTGACACCAACCCTTGGACCTATTTTGCAAGTATTTAATTTTAAGAAGCGGACTCACTCTAGCGGGCTCACTCGCTTGGTGCACACTAGTGCCCGATGGCGACTCGGTGATGTTGGAGAGGGTCCGAGGCGGGACCTTGAGGCTCCAATAGTTGGCTAGCTTGGGGAGAACCCCAAATGGGCCTGGGATGCCCAAATCATGGGCGGCCAGCACACCAAGGGTGTGGGATGAAGGTTTCACTTACAACTCGCCCGCGGTGGTCACTCACGGCACTAGCAACTTAGGGTCGAGCTCTCACTCACCGTCCGACGGAACAATGGCGGTAATACTAAGCTAGCAATGAATTGAAACCCAGCCAAGAGAGGGACCGAGGCTCACCTAGCCAGCGTGAAGACGCCGACTCCGGCCGGAGATGGGGGCGAGCGGGGAGGCGTCGGAATGCACCAGCACGCCGCGTCGATGAAGCTTCAAACTTGCAAGTGAATTATTACATGAACTACACCTCTCGCAGGAGGGGGATCTTAGGGTGGGGGTTAACTGCGATTACACCTAAAACTACCTCCACATAGGGAGGGGACTTCAGCCGGCCAAGCGGGGAGGGGTGAGACCGACTAAGATGAAATTGGACGCCGATGTTGATTCTGCCCACTGTCTGTGCTTCTCGACAGATAGTCGCTTCTCCGGACGCTGTGGCCACTCCGGATTTTTGCTGAAGATGAAACTAGTGGGAAAATCTTTGTAGCTGGACCGGGAAGACATCAAAATTTTTTGGATTTCTTCTGGTACCTCTGCTGGTTGGGGTAGGGGCTTGAACGGGTAGCGGGTCCTCTTTTCTGATAGCTGCAGGTTCCTAACAGCAGGAAGCAGAGGGTTCCACGAATGCTCCCGAGCTCGGAATCAGGTGCCGTCAAAGCCTTTGGAACCGTTGACGGGTCTACTTTGAAGCCGAACTGACGGGGATGCCAAATGAGGTCGGAGTAGTCCGGTGGCTTCTAAACACTGAAGGAGGGTCGGTGTAGACAGAGTGGAAGCAGAACCGCACGATCGGGGGAGAAAATTGATAACTTTCTGGTCCGGTCTCCAAATTGAACTATGCTTCTTGGGGATGGTAGAGCACTCGAAGTAGAAGACTTTTTCTGAAGAACTCTTGATAAGATTCCCAATAGGTTCATCGCAGAAGAGCTTACACTCCGGCTATGGCCTCCTGCCAGGGAAGATTCGCGCAGTCGGGGGAGAAAGGCTCTCCCGGGCAGCACTGTGCTCGGACGAAGATGAAACCACCGTCGTTGCGAAGAAGATAGGCAGACGCTTCCAACGGTACCACTTGAGCTTTCAGATTCTCTGGGATGTGGTCGGGGACTCCTCTGAAAGAAGGTGGTCTTCTGCAGGTCGCCAGCTGCTTGGAGGATCTATCAATGGAGGTGGGAGAGGTGATGGAGAAGAGCAAGGGAGAATGGTGGAGATGAGAGAGAGAGAGGGGGGCGACCCTAACCAAGGGGTGGGGTCTTGGGGGTGCCCTAGGGCTGTGGAGGGAAGGTGGATTTGAATTCAAATGGCCTAGGGAAGTGGTGGGTTGTATGGGGAGAGGGAAGGGTGCTTGGGGAAGGGAAGAGGGTAGTTGGTGGTTGGACGGTGGAGCAAGGATTGGAGGATTCCACCTTGGGATTTGGGGGGAGTTAAATGAGTGTATGGGGAAGGGGGAGGGGTCTTAATGAGAGGTGAATGGGGAGGAGAGAGAAAATTTTGAAATTTGGGGAGGAGGGGAGAGAGAGAGGGGGGGGACATTAGAGGAGAGAGAGA